>MU404138.1:0-130150 GCA_022695795.1 Biscogniauxia marginata | reverse complement strand
CCCAAAAGGAAAACAAAGTATCTATACTTGTTATCCACGACTATTATGTTCAAAGTCTCAGTCCATTTCATCAAGCCTACGAGATCAAGGTCAAACAGACTAGGTTTGCATATGAATCTAATAAAGTCGGGGACACTTCTACGGAACCCCCCATCCATCTAGTCTAAAGCTTTTAGGTACAAGTAATAAAACCTAAGATGATCACTTCTCCGTCTCAGGCTCACGTACCGCTTCGCTCCAGACGGCGCCAATATCATTGTTATAGATCCACGCCATCCCCACTCCGCCATCCGTGATGATCTTAGCTTCGACACGCTCGTCGAAGGAAGGGTTGCCAATCTCACCAAGCTTGGCTGTGCGACGGGCTGCCTCCGCGGCCAGGTGCGCGTACATTCGTGAGTAGTACGGCAGCCTGATGGTGTCGAAGAGCGCCAACGCCTTCCTCCTGTCGTTGCCAAAGTGTGCGAGCGCCTGCGCCAGAATCCAGCCGTCCTCCATCGCGAAGCCGGCTCCGGAGCCGAATGCACCCGACAGCGCGTGGGAGGCGTCGCCCACGAGCACCACTTTGCTATCCCACGCCGTCAGCTCTGGTAATTCGGGCCCGGCAAACGCGGCGAATTCGCGCCAGTTCCCGGGTGGGACGCGAGAAAGCGCTTCTCTTATTTCAGGGAGATATTCCTACGGGTTAAAAATGCGTTCGTTGAGTTAACTGATACTAAGCATGAAGCATAATAGGCCCTTACCGTGAAATGGGACTCTACGTGAGCATTGTCAACGGGAACCCCCCAGCTTACTTTGCTGGCACTATGGATTGCTGGGTCGTGCCACGCCCTTGACTATACCACCAGAGGTCAGTTAGATTATTTTTTTCCGATTCTAAATCTCGGATGAAGTCGAATCTGCTGAGGCTCTTATACGACCCCAGTAACACTCAGTGTAGTTTTTCCAGGTTCAGAAAAAAGGGGCTAACAGTTGAATACAGGAATCCCTTAACCTACAGCGATTTCCCACAAACCCTCACCTACTGGCGAGAAGTACACATGCGTAGTTGGGGTGTGCCACCAACCCGTGATTTCGAAGGTCGGATTCAAATCTTTGACGTCGTCCCAAGGAAGCAGGGTTCGCCAGATTGTCGTCCCCGTGAACTTGATTTCGTAACCCGGCCATGCCGTGTCGCGCACTACCTACTCGTTCATGGGTCAATAAAAGGACTTCCTTGCCCAAAACAACCATGTCATTACATACAGATCGAATGCCATCGGCCCCGACAACGAGGTCTACCATCGCCGTGGTACCGTCTTGAAAATGCAATTCAACTCCTACATCTCCCAAGTCGAACATTTGTGTCAGTCTCTTAGACAACTGGATTACCCCCGGCTCGACGTGTGCTAGCAGGGCCGACTGCAGCTTCGTCCTTTGGGTTCGGATTGGTGGGCGTTTAATGCCATCTCGGGACTTTTCTCGGCGATGAACTTCCTTGCCTGAACGACCGTTCCTTCACCAAACTTTTTATCAGCGCCTCTGTGGCCCGTTCTGAGATTGAATGTAGATGCTTACATATTCAGCATCGTCCATGTTTCGTGTCCGCTAGTTAGCGAGTCGGCTACGCCTAGTAATTCCAAGACATTCCAAGTGTTCGCACCAATGCTAATTCCTGCCCCTACCTCGCGCAATACGCTGGCTTGCTCGTATACGGTGACCCCAAGATTGGGGATTTTGGATAAAGCGATAGCAGTGGCGAGACCACCTGGCCCGCCCCCTACTATAGCTACCTTCAATTGTGGGATAGGATTGTCCACAGCCATATTAGAATCTATGATGTATTATTTACTATATCTATGCTAATTTTCAATATTTAGACTCAGAAATACATACCGAATACTGTTGGGAAAGTCGAGGCTTAATCATAATTAATAATGTTCTATAACGTCAAGTATCACGTGAATTGCGTGCGAGAGAATACGGATTGCTCAGCTAGGAGTATTTTCGGCTTAGAAAGTTACGACTAGTATCTCTTTAGTCTGTATAAACACGATTTCCTTCCAGGTTGTCTATTAAACCCACCACCAGCTCTCTTCTTACGTTATCTACTGGATGTTCTTCCACAACCGGCTACATACCTATGTAAAATGGTTTAATGCAGTAGCTGGGCACAGACCGCAACGTTCATCCATGTTGCAGCATCTATACGTCCGTACTATCGATTCTAATGGGACTATTGCTATTGTCTCAAGATTAATAATTGATGCAAGACGTATAGTTTGGGAAAACAATTGCGACCGTAGGTCTAATCGAGGTAACGGGGCCACGTCAAATTATGGGTGAAAACCAAAAAGGCTGGGTAATAATAGGTGACCATATTGAGTTACGGGAAGTATTCGGTGATGATAGCAAGTAAAATCTAATTAGAAGAAGAAACTCATAATATTGGCGACTCAAGACACCCCTTTCGATTTGTTATGATAGAAAGCTTCGACAACCCGCCTTGGAACCACAATGGATTGTAGTATAGACCCAAACTACAATAACTTTTCCGGCGCCAAAACGAGGCATGAACTATCTTTGCATACCTTCGGCAGGGTTACAATTGATCTGAAAGACGAAATGTATGCAAGTAGTCATGAGGCAATTTCTCTAAACATCGACGTCTACTACAGGGTTAGGGCTCTCCCGAAACGTCTTATGTAGCTGATAACATATTGTGCATATAGGACGCTTGCTTCTTTAGAACGATTCGCAACAATTAGCTACCTAGTCAAGCATCTTTATCAATCTTAATCCGTGAAGCTTGATCACCCAGTACCTACCATGTCCTTACCAACACCCAGCAAAAGCACAAGTCGCGAGATGATGAGGAAATTACATTTTACCAGGCCTGAAGGAGGCCTTAATATGCATATATGTTAACAGGACCCCCATCGGCGCTTTGCTGGACCCGGCGGTTCTCCCGTTTGAGTTGATACCGCATAATCCAGCAGGACGAGAGCGAAAGTAACGAGAACGCTGCCGATGCGCTAAACCCGATCACATATCGTGGCCCATCGCTCTCGGGCCATAAATACGCTCCATAAATTTGTGCTATCTGACCGCTCACATTTGACATAGCCAGCGCAACCTGGTGTCAAAAAGGGGTTAGTCGCAAAAGTGAGATAATTGCTAAGTGCAGTTACATACCGCCTTCTTCTCCTGGCTCTGAGATAGAGTCGTAGCCGTCCATCCCACAATGATAGAGTTTACGGAATAGGCGCCGGCTGGAAAGATAAAGCACGCTATATACCGGCCGACGACGTCCAGCGTCGATGCAGCCGTTACGAATCCGACAATGGCTATGGCAAACCCGATCGTGATGTGCCAGGTGCGTTCGTGGAACCGACCAGAACTCCAAGCTAGGAGTAGGGAGATAATACATGCGCAGATGTAAGGCGGGCAGGTCAGTAGGAGGGCAGTCGTATTCGTGAATCCCAGGCCTTTCACTACGCTGTGGGCATAGTCAGCTGAATACCGCGACTAAGCTGCAGGATGAGCCGAAGACTCACGTTGGAAGAAAGTTAGTAAAGGAAAGTCCAACGTAGTGGAAGTCCTGGATTGCGCAGAACAGCCACAGTCGTGGGTCTCGGATTGCGCTTTTCAGGGCGCCTAGTAGAGGCTCGTGTTCTTGAGCGTTTATCAACTGTTCTCTCTGCATCCGTGCCCTCCCAATCTCACGTTCTTCCTGGCTTAGCCAACGGGTCGTTTCGTTCGTGTCTGGGAGGAGCCGGGAAGCGGCAACTGCTGTCAACGCTGATGCAGCCCCTTCTAATATGAATAGCCTGGTTTGTCCTTATATGTAAGCCAGAGCGTGATATTTGATCGGAAGAAAGATGGGATAGGGCATTTCACCATCTCCACCCATGAAGCCCTCTTTCCCCATCTAGTCCTTCGAAGACTCCTGCAGCGACAAGGTTGGCAAAGCTCAAGCCTGCCATCTGAGCCGTGTATAATAGGGCCATTCGCGAAGCGACTTCTGTTCGAAATTAGAAACTGTATACCATATTAACTAGCTCCTAGGGCATTAGTTTACCTTTCCGAGTGTAAAATATGGATAAGAGATAAAGAGCACCAGGATAAAACTAAAAAGCGACCTCTTAGATATGCAAGGCCAATTCCACCTAATGTTTGCTTACTGGCGCCTCAAAGAATCCCAAGAGAAAGCGGCAGGCGATGAGGGATCCATAAGAGTTTACAAGCCCCGTGCATGCTATTTTGTTTTCTTCCATCAGTGTCTGACGGTCAGGATAGTCGGTCAAGAGCGTACCAGAGATAGTCGACCAAACGAACATGACAGCCGCCAAGTAAATACTTGGTCTGACTCGGGTGAGTAGCATGTTGCTCGGGATCTGCATTAGTACATATCCAGCGGTCAGAATCGAGACGGCGACATTGAAGTCGTTGCCGGCCATATGGAGGTCGTCCTCGAGATTATTCAGGCGTGCTTGCGCGAGCGCACCGCGGTCGAGGAAATTGAAGAAATACATCAACCACAATACCGGCTATAGCCCGTAATAATTGTTCCTGTATATTAGAGAGTGCTCAGTCCTAGAAAGGCCAAGGAGCTATTGCTGACCATAACGCGTAGATCCAGTTTTCGCACGAGCCGAATCTCCTTGGGGTCAGTTTTAGGTTGTGCTCCAGCATAGTCTCGGTGGACAGCAACGGCATTCTTGGGGTTTTCTAGGCAATTGGTAATTCCTTCTGAACGTATCTCCTCTCGTACATCTTTAGCGGTCTCCATGATAGCCTATTGAGTATGCACCAAAAATATGGATTGATATACTGCTTTCTGAACCTTCTAATGTGATACTTAATTGTTAGGCATAGTTCTGTTATACCTACTAATTTGCCATGCCATAAACGACAAGACAGGAACTCCCCGAGCACTGGTGCTTCGATCTCTTTATGGTCGCTCATCAGAATTGTCATACATCTTCATTGCTCCGCACCTAGCCATATGCAATCGATATGGAAGGTGGTGGCGCATATTGACCTTTTGTGATCACAGGAGGCTGGCCTATTGGAGGGGCATTCAAGCTAGTCAGCCAGTCGATATCTTTTGATAGCGATGCCTCGTACCTACGATGGAACAGGACATGCATATTTTGATATTGAATGTTGGAGAAACAAGCGCATCGGGATCTGATATACGGCCAGGCGCTGAAAACCCGGCTAAGAACGGGAGTTCAGAAGCTTGATTTCCATCCGTAGTGACACAACTACACGGAAGGCTGCAGCTAGGGTTGTATAAATGTAACCAATAGAGCTGATAAGGAGAACACTACACGATCGGGAGTTACCTAAGGCAATAAGGTAGTAGACCATAGCTGCATCCGTTACAAGCCGTGAAAACTTGTCCCACACAACTATCATTATATTACATCATGTCGCTTCCAAAGTATGTATCAAGGATACAAATCAGCCTATAAGACTTAGCCAACTTTTAATTATATGGATTATATGAACTATAGATAGAATCGAGGATCTGAAGAACAAATATTAGAATTCTCACTGCTCCACTGTCACCCCAAGATTTAGATATTCATAAAAACCGTCATCCTGCGATTCTTCTCTACCGTTATACTCTTTTCTTATATAACCACCCATGATTATTATCTACGATATTATTAAGTAGTACGAAGTTCGGCGGAAACGAGTGGTAGTAAGTTACCGTCTTGGCCGATAACCCTTATTCCAATTCCGATACTAAATAGATAATAGTGTTCTGCGTATGTGTAATATAAGAGATCAACTGCTAGACGAAACTAAAAGCGAATTCCTAGTACAATCACATATATCTTGATATAGAATGAATGGCAGATGCTGCTGAAATATTTTTACCTACAGCTCAATCACAGAAAATACCCAAGAAAAGGGATTGTTAATAAATAGACTCGACGTCATATTTAGCACATAGTTTCTTTCTCCGACTGTTTATCATGATTCGCATTTCTATCGACTGACATCTCGTTATATATTAAGCTAGTCGTCATTCTGGGTACGATACGACATATAGGAAGCCTAAATATATTCCCTCCCTAGATAGGGTATCTTGTTTTACATTCAGCTTTGCTAGTATCGACACTAAGTTTGGAAGGGTTACATGCCAGGAAAGCCGGGGTACTTACTTAATTTGCATACGAGCCAATGAAAACACCACTCACCGAACGGAACCGTCACTTCTCGATGCGCACCTAGAAAACATTCTTCATCCCTTTCAGGAACCATTGCACCATTGCTCACTAAAACGGTGGGTATATATAAAAAACACATTTGGTAGATGCAACGCATGAGAGCAACAGGAATGGTTTAATCGTATAGGAATAAGAGGAAGAAAAAGGTAAGCTTGGTAACATCGTTTCATGTTCTTACATGTAACGCTTGAGACGACTATAATGTTTAGCTTCTTAATACGTAGTGAATGTACAGAGCTCATTAAGCTATAATACCCGTGTATTGGCCGTAACCGTAAAAAAGAGGATAATGTTATTAAAGGAATATACTACTCGTTTAAAATCCTCTTTTACATTTTAGATTTCTTTTATTTCCCATGCGAGATTTTTATTTCATTCTAAATCCCACATCAAAACCAGAATAGTGTAAGAGTCTACAAAGCATGCCGTAATCCACCTTATAGGTTGGTTGCTTAGAAATCCGAGGCGCTGAAACGATCTGCCCCGCTGGATCGCCACATTCCGGCGGGGATCTCTGATTCGCAGGTATAAAGCACGTCACGAAGGCGCCATCCAAGATAGCCTTCAACCTCACTGGACACCAAAATTTCATACTTGTATCCATACGCCCGCTTTTTCGGAATTTATAAGATACCAAGACCCCTTGTTGAAGGAGAAACCATGAATTATACTTATCCCTCGCCGCTGGCGGGGTACGAGAATGCCCCACCGCTTCCGGATGAGAAGGCCGAGGACGGGAAGAGCTTCGTAAATCCGAAAAACGATAGTCTGAGTAAGGCGTATGAGCAGTTTCCGGAACCGTTGGATAACGGACGGCGCGGAGGCTTGTAAGTGCTATTTTCCCCCGTTCTGGGCCCCCAGTCGCACTAATAACAGGGGGCAGCGATGTGCATATTTACTACCTCCCGAACAATCCGCAGCAGGCCAAGTATGGGAAGGAGTTGTGGGAGCGTATCAGACGAGAATGTATGTTTCTACCATCCGCCCCGGAGCCGACTTGCACGATTTTGGGCACGTTAACAAGCCTCTTGCAGTTCCGGAGCTGAGGATTTATCGTTTCTGGGATCGACCGGTGGGGCCGCACCCCGTCGCGATGTTCGAGGTGAACATCTTCACCCCGGCTCAGTTTGGGGCATTTATTGCCTGGTTGGCGATATACCGTGGACCGTTGTCAGCGCTTGTCCACCCCAATACGATTGAAGAGGGGACTGGGATTGCGCGTCGCAATCATTCTGACAGAGCAATTTGGATGGGCGAGAGGTTCCCCCTAGATCTCGGCACTCTTTAATTCTAAGCATAGCGAACAATGAATAGTATGCGAGAGCGAGGTGTGACATGTTCGGCATCTGCTGTATAAGGCTGCCCTGGCTACTTAGAGGCTCACTTCCGAGGGGGTTGGGTCAGCCGAGGCACCTATACCATGAGTTGCTGGGATAAGACAAATATACGAGGATACGATGAAGTAAAATATATTGGTCAAACTTGAGCTAGATATGTGTGTGGATGCCAACAATCTACACAGAAAAATGACTGTATAGTGGGTATAGTAACCCATATGCCACCTGATACTGGGTATTACCTGTATCACCCGTTAAATTTACAGGCTATCGGAAAATATCTTGCATGCAAGCGAAGCCATCATCCTCTATATTCCTCCTAACTATCCATGTCCGCGTTGAACTGGTCGTCATAGAACGCCTGGACGAGGTCAATGCTAGGCACAAAAATGTCGTGCTTCGGACTGATGTACATGATGCCTTGGGACGTCGACTCTTCCCTGGCTTGAATCATCACGTTTCTCGCCATTTCAGCCCGTAGACCACGAGTTGAAAATGCAAAACGGCGTTCATGGACGGACGGGATAAGGTCCATACTGGTCGATGGCACGTGATAGACCGGAAGTTTCATTCCATAGAATGAAGTTGCACATTCTCGGCTCTCCATATTTACTGATAGTAAGGGAGATAGGAGACGTAGGACCGCTAGGATCCCGCTGGTCAGGTTGTCGATAATCATCAAGCGCCCTGAACACTCTTGTAGCATGAAGATTTCCCAAATTGGGAGCCGTAGATCAATAGGCAACTGCCCAAAGGGAAATAAGGAAGTAGAATCTATCATGATGCTTGCGTGCGTGTTTGGTTGGTTGATTATTGGTGATGGAAAGGAGAGTTTGGGAGTTGATTAGGCTGTGTACGAACAAGTTTTAAATCAACACCTGTGGTAGAGACCTTAAGGGACGTGTGGATTTCTATGCCTGATATTTGAGAGCTGAGGACAAAGTCGAAGTATCCTAGGTAACTGTTGCTAAGAGCCCCGGATTTCAGGCTGCCATGTATTTCGAAACACTTCCATAGCAACCCTTTGTTAAACTTGGATTCAATAGAGACTAAGGAAAAAGCCATTAAAACTCCTTACAGGTTACAATCCAATTTTCTTTTCAACCCCTAATAACCTCCTCAATAGCATCAAGCCGTTAACACAGTTTCACAGGCGACGGAGCTTACCATATTAACAACATCCCTTGCTATAGTTCAGTTGATGTATGATTCCAAAACCCTAGCGATGGCGTAGTTCCCTTGCTTCTTTGCAAATGAGATAGCCTTCACTAGCTGTTCCCGCCAGATACCTTCAGTCTTGACACCCTTTGCGAGTAGCAGTTTAACCATGTCTAGGCGGCCGAACCCAGCAGCGCCCTCGATGGCGGATCTGCCACAGAGGGTTGCACCAGAAGCATTCACGTTTGCACCGTTCTCGATTAATAATCTTACTAGTTCCATGTTGTTCATCATAGCCGCAATCTGAAGAGCCGTATAGCCTCTTCTCATTGCTGGCCGCGCATTTACGTCCGCCCCTGCCTGGATTAAGTATTTGACGACTTCAGTATCTCCTGTTTGCACAGCAGTTTGTAGTGGCGTCCATCCCCGCCAGTCGTTAATCCGAGAATCAACACGCAAACCTGTGGCGATGAGTTTCTTGACGAGCTGCAAGTCTCGAGCTTCAACGACGGTTCCAAACGCCCAGCCCACGCAGGCCAGCCCGTAGCTCGATGGAGCTCTAGCATTCCAGATATCTAGCAAGATATCTTGACCTTCTTCCGTCTTAGGCAGTGACAATGTTCGGAGGAAGCATTGTATGTCCGGCTCGAAACGATGCGATAGGAATATTCGCACGATAGAAGGGTCGAGGATATCAACTGCCATGTGAAGTGGCGACTTTCGAAGTAGGCCTTTTCTCCGCCACCAAAACATGTCTGGATTTGGAGTTCCTACGTCTGGCACACTGAAGGCATGTGCTGAGCTCTGCTTCAAATGTTGTAGCAACACGAGTAGAATATCGTTGCGTTTATATGTGGCGGCAATAGCTAAAGCAGTCGCCTCGAACTCGTCAGTCTGAGATGCTAGACGGTGTTGTAAAAGTGGTGCAACGCAAGAGTATTTTCGGTCAGAATTAGGCCAGGGCACATCATTGTGAAGCGCGGCGCAGACGGTACCTGGCGAAAGATGATTGAGAAAATTACCACTGTCTTGTTGGACTTCATTCCAAACAACAGCACAGAGGGCTGCACTATCGTATCCTGCCCATCCCTTCGTCAAGATATCACTAGCCGTAGCTAGGTTTC
Organism: Biscogniauxia marginata; assembly: GCA_022695795.1. Classification (NCBI taxonomy): domain Eukaryota; kingdom Fungi; phylum Ascomycota; class Sordariomycetes; order Xylariales; family Xylariaceae; genus Biscogniauxia; species Biscogniauxia marginata. Next base: position 120,307 of record MU404138.1, on the reverse strand, counting down.
TGGTACCATAGGCCACCTCGAGGGGTGTTTCTCGGCGAGGGCCAGGCATCATCAAGTGGCGAAGATGAGCCTTCGATGCGATAATTGCGGCAGATTCATCGTCCCTGTTGATCAGTGCTCTTGCCCACTCCCCTCCGGTGATGGAGACTCCAGAACGGATCAGCAGATGTGCAATATGTTTCTGCCCGCATTTTAGTGCAGCGTTAAGGGCTGTCTCCTTATTCCAATTATCATCGATACATACACCTTTATTTAGAAGGGCTTTGACGAGCTGGAGCGAACCGAGACGAGCAGCTAACACCAGCTCGCCGCCATGGAAGCAATCTCCTCCGTTGTCAAGTATGAATAGAGCAGCCTGGGCATGGCCAGCATGAATCGCAACCTGGAGGGGGCTTTTCAAGCGTTTATTATAGTGATTACCACAGTTCGAGTAGGTCTTGCATGCGCTCCTTAGCTCTCGATTAAGTATCGGCGTAAAGGGTGGTAGAATAGGGTTCAAAGAGGCGCCTTTGGAGATGAGCCATTTAAGAATGGGCACGTTTCCCTTAAATGCCGCAGCATATACTGGAAGGAACGGTTCGGTGGGAAGACTCTGTGAATCTGACACACAAACACCCCATTCTAGAAGCTTATGGACAATTTCCATGTCTTCGACAAATACTGCTGTCGCCAAAGGGTACTCTCCCCAGCTACAGAACCCATTCAGATCAGCCCCAGCGTCCTTTAGATAGCGAACTGCCTCGTGATTTCTTGATGATATTGCTAGAACCATCAAGTCATTACAACGAGGAAGCACCATTCGGCACTTGAATGACATGGAAAGTGCATCAAGTAGCCGTACATCTCCATGAAGCACGGCTAATTGAAGAGCATCAATCTTCATGCCTGTCAAGCTTTCTGGCTGGTACGATCTCATTATATCTGCATCATGGAGAACGAAGAACTCAACGAGCTTAAAATTACCCGCCGCCACGGCTAGAATCAAAGCAGTCGGCCTAGTTCTGTCTCTAGGTCGATTAACTACAGCACCATGCGTAACAAGCGTGTCGGCTAGGGACAAAGCCTTGTCGTGCGAAGCCAAGGAAGACACCAGTTCCAAAGGCGACAGATCCATGCCTCGGTCTCCGGGGTTCACCTGAGCACCGGCATCAATCAAGGAACGAGCAAGCTGAACGTTTTCGACTGATATGGCCATCTGCAAGGGGCTACAGAAGTAAGCGTTGCTGGTAAAGGACACCTGGATTTCAGAAAGACCTCTAAAGAAGGTAAATTTGACGTCTCGTGGGCGTCCCAGTATGGGTATATCTGGAGTCACAAGTTTAGTCGCTAAAAGTGAGGACACAAGCGCTATCTCTTGTCGTCTAACCGCAACAGCGAATATGTTCTCTACAAGTGCAGCAACGGTGGGTTCACCAGACGATAGGAGTGAATCCAGCCACTGGGGATTGTTTCGACCAGCATTCATGAATACCCGGATCACCGCCTCATCATTCAAATGGTCTGCGACTTCCTGCGCAATTTGCATCTTGTTCGAGAGCTGATATAGGAGAACTTTGAAGACTTCAGACTCCACCACTGAAGGATCGTCGCTGTTTAGTCGCATAACCGTCTCGTCGTGCTTGATATCGTGATCTTCTGGCATCATGCTGCGTTGTGCGGCGATGAATGCAGGCGTATCATGGCCAAATTGATGAGCTATGGTACTGTTGTTGGTAACGCTGTTTGGGGTAGTTGCAACTTGGTATTGGGATTGGGATAATGTTGTGGGACTGGTGCTACTCGGGTAGATGGGAACTAAGTCATCGTAAGACCTCCTGGGAATTTGAACTTGTATTGCGACTAGCTCAACAACTCACTGGATAGGTAGGTGTCTGAGAATTGATGCCACGGCAGTCTTCCAAACCAACTAAGTTGAGGGATAGATGATCTCGGAGTAGTCACCGCCACCTGTGATGCTTCAGGGTTTCCAGCTGTGTCAATTTCAAAATGACCTTGTAAGCTTTCCAATATATAGCAATGAAGAGCGATACAATATGTCAATGAAGAGGGCGTCGACTCACGAGTTGTTAACAATGAACAAGATAAGGGTAGTCTTCCTTCTGCCCTCTTCAGTCTCTTCGTCCCTAGGATAATTCCATTAAACGAGACTTCCGATTCTTTCCCATCCCTCTTCCGTTTGGTCATCTGCTGGATTATGTTCTCCCGCTCCTTCTTATTAAGATTCTTGCGGAAGCTCCAATCATTGAGTTTGCGTTCATACTGGCGTTTTCTGCATATCAGATCAGATAATCAAGCACTTCCAAGTATTAGCAGGCTACATTTGACTAACGTGCGATTAAATCCATGGGATTCCGCCATTCGCCGGATGACAGTATCCAGCGATAGACCCTCCGCAATGTACAAGCGATGGATCGTGTCTTTGTGCTGCTCCCACATATCTGCCATATTTCTCAAGAGTGCCTCGTGCACTTGTGATAGAAGAATGACTTGTGAGGCGGGAGGGGAGATTGAGTCTGGAGTCTGGGGTTGGGGCGTCACGGGGGTATATATAGAGTGACGTTGGACTGAAGGCAATTCGGACCAGGGCATACAACGATGAGTAGGTATGCTGCGTAATATAACTTATTACTTGACTTATCACTGCCATATTATTGGCTAATTACCAAAACCACACACCAATCATGGAAGAGATTGACGATAGAGGCGGTGGCTGTCCACCGAAGCCACGGGGGGTTTTAATATGATTGGACGTCGACCAAAACCGCACCTAGATATCGTTTGTCATTGGCAGGTTGCCAAAACCACAATGCAGAAGAGGCGCGGTCACTACATACATAGTAACCTACATAATGTAGTGTTACACGGTAAATACATATATTGTCAGACTACCTGGTCTAGGCCGTAAGTTATATAAGATTGATGCTTGGAATTCACCTCCCTTTCTTTCTCCAGTACGATCGTCATGGTATCATTTCTCAATTCTAGACACTGGTCGCGTTTACTACAGCCATCTACATAAACCATTGGACAACTCTACTCGAGGAGGCTTATTGTGACTCGAAGCAATAGCAACGTCAGCACTGTGCGTCTTATTGACAGAACAGCCCGAAATCTTCGACCTGAGATGGTACTATCACAGGAAGCAATAATCGCACTGGTTGGGGTGGTTGTCGCCCTTCCCCCAGCAATTCTGATTATATGGAGCCATTGGTGGCCGAGGTCTGCACGTCTCGAGTAGCCCGCCGCGTACGAGATATTTGGCTGACTTCAAAAAACTAGACAACGCACCTTGACCCATTTTCCATCCGGTTCTGCAACATACTTCGTGACGGCTCGGATCGAGTTACGTCGTGAGGCACGTCGGCCTCAGAGCCCATAATAGACAACTCAGGAACTTGGCTGGAAAAGGGTTTTTTTTTTTTGGATAAAGCTATTATTAGACATTACCTGGACAGAGTTGAAAAGGTTTCGGTGACCCGGAGATAGGACAGGTTGAAATAGAAATTATTATACCCAACAAATATTTATTTGTGTTAAGTGAACATGCACCATCATTCCTATGCTGACTTACCGTATTAACTCGCACATGACGGACTCTAAGTAAAAACGAACATGTTCAATTTAACAATATATGATTAAAGGTACTGGTAAAACTAGTAGTATTAGGTATCTGGTATATCACAGCAACACAGATGGTATCGAAGGCAAAGCTTGATTTCCTAGTCAAGTGACGTAAATACTCAAGGTGAGGAAAAAGAAAATCCAAAATATTTGCTAGGACCTATATACATAAAGGTCCAAAGCCTCTAAAAGTGGAAATTTTAAGATCCGAAATGGACTCCTTTCCCCATGATTCACCACTGGGAAGCTATGTCCGCGCTTTGGTCGTACACAAGACACGATGTCTTTCATGCTACACGCAACGCTTGTCAAGGCACGGATTGAACTGCAATCGACGAGATAAATTGATAAGCTGAGGAAAAAACTACCTAGGGTATTTACAATCTATGCACGTGGGGCACGGGTACATAAGTACATAGGTCATGGTGAGCCACGTCATAACAACGTTCACCTTACTAAAACCTATTAAATTTATTTATTTTCAAAGTATTTATATTAAAACTACTTATTTAAATAATTAAACTTTAAATATAATAAAGCTATATAAAATAATAAATTTTTCATTATAACGTACCACATAAACGAGTAGACGAAACAAGCTCGCGAACAAAATGATTTCTTATATAAAATCGACTTTTTCGAAAATTTATAACTTTACACGTAAAAATCGTAAAAATCGTAAAAATCTCGGACTTTTTTCTAGTTATATAATTATATAGTTTAATTAAAATAAAAATCAAAAAAATAAAAAGTGAAATATATAAAGAAATACATAAAAAGGGTTATATGTTTTATTATAATTTTAGTTTTTACGCGTTTTCTTTTTGTATTTTTTAATATTAATTTTTTTAAATTTCATTTTAATTAAACTATATAATTATATACCTAGAAAAAAAGGTTCGAGATTTTTACGATTTTTACGATTTTTACGTGTAAAGTTATAAATTTTCGAAAAAGTCGATTTTATATAAAAAATTATTTCGTTCGCGAGTGTTACGAACCAACCAGAGTAAGCAATCAAATGACAGGGGTACTGTCCCCATTATTCTTGGTTTGGCACCGGACATAGATCCCGGAAGGAAAGCAGCCTATGGTCACGTGATATGGATGTGTGTGGATAAAACACATCCAGCAACATCCAGTGGAGAATGGATGTGTGTGGATAGAACACATCCAGAGGTATCCAACATACCAATTGAGGAATAAAAGATAGAATGAACAAGTATAAAAAAAGATAAGATTCCCTATGTATCTAGTCATTCATTCTAGTTCTTTAGCTATCAATCTAAGACTACAGTCACTCCTTAATACTATAGTGAGAGTACCTTGAAATCTCTCTGACGAACAAAACATTGTGAATCACTTGAACCAATCTCAATCCACTGTTACCTTCAAATCAAGAAAACCCAGTACGTACTCACCTGCGAAGTCAGCTGACTAGGAACACACAGGGAGGTTCGTCACAGCGAGCTTGTTTCGTTTACTCGCTTGTATAGTACGTTAATATAAATATAATTTATAATAAAATAACTTTTTTAATAACTTTAAATAATAACCTTAATATAATTTTATAAACTAGGTATATAAACTACTTAAATAAATATTTAAAGTTATTACTTAATAATCATGGTGATGAACATGACGGAATGCTTGTTGCTCTCTGGCGGATTCGTTCCCGCGGGATATAGTAAGAGCTCCGATACACGCCACGTCTCAGAGGCATTGCGCCAGCGATTTCGAGATTCAGCGTCCGGTAGGAACGAGTGGATCGCCCCGTAGTGGTACGACTCAATACCTGTCATGGGGCTGTTAATTATCTGTACGGAGATGGCATAGGGATGCGGTTACGCGAGGCGGGTGTAGATTAGTTGGGGGATGGTGTCGTGGTGGATGTAGAGCTATTGCTTATGTGAGTCGGTCCTATTTACTCGCTCATATTCACTCTACAATAGCGTGGGTTCATTATATCATTGTCAATCTTGATATATATCGTATCGTCCTCAACGGCGTACTCCTACACATATCCATACCCCTCCACGGTGTAAGAATCAAGATCCATGAATGCATACTCCCCTTTCTACTCAACTAGCCCCCGCAGCCACTCGACGGCGTCCTTTGCTATCGTATGCATTCAGAGCTCTTGATATGAGTCATCCGGAAGAACGAATACAGGTGCAAGGGAAACGCAGTTGCACATTGCTGCTGCTACAATGACATCGCAGGAAGATGTCTCTTACGATATACTTATGCTCCATAGCAACAAGATCGTCGTCTTCCCTTCTGAAAATCATTTCTTGGCATCTACTGTTAGTACCATATTAAGAACTCCCTCTAAGGGGTAGGGCAATCCCATAATTTAGCGTCCAGTCTCTATTCAAGTACTATGGTATATCCTACACCTGTATTTTCCGTTTTCAATATTCCGCAGGGAAATATATGATCAATATTAATAAGATAATGACTTGACCTTCTCAACCTTGATAATATCCTCCTCACTAGAACCGACGTACGAGATATTGGTAATATTCAGAGCTAATTCTTCTGGGGATAGCAAGGCCTCATAATGCTTGCTCGTTCTTTCCAGGGCATTGCACGTCCACATCATGAGGATATCCTCTACCGGCCCTTGCAACTGTGCGCCTTCCGTTGGCAGGATATAGTCGGCAATCAACAGAGCCGAGTAGCCTGGTTCCATTGCTGGTGCAAGATTGCGCAGTATCTCCGACGCCTTTGCATCGGACCAGTTGTGGAACACGTTACGGAAGTAGTAGAACTTAGCGCCCATCGTGGACTGGGGCGTGAAGAAGTCATAGTCCATAGTTTCGACGCCGTGCTGGCTTAGCTGCTCGCGATACTGTGAGGCATGTAAGTCTTGAAGGATACACCGGCCGGGGGGTTAGGAAACTGCTTTCGGAGGTCTAAGACCTGGGAGCCATTTGCGTCACCAACATTGACGAAGAGGATGGCGTCCGGGCCTGTCTTCAAGTCTGACGGGCTCAAAGATGCCATTTTCGGGAATCGTTTCAACCAGAGACGCTCTTGATGCTTCCTCTGTTCATGGATGAAAAGGTCAAAATTACGGCTGCTGTCTAGTGAGTTAAATGAAGCCCTATTTCTTGTCTAAAGAGACACCCTCAGTGGCTTCTCCGAAAATCTCCAAGGCGTGGCCTAGGTAATCCTGCACCGTTTTGACGCGAATAGTCATATCCTGACCTAGTGGGAGAAGTCGCTCAGCCTCACGGCCAGTGCCTACACCCTCACCGACAATAACCTGGTAAAGTACCTTCATGGCCTTATCCTTGTCGCCATTTGCTTGGAACTTTCCGCTTGACATGCTATGGTTTCTAGAGTTAGAAATTTATTCTATCTAGGTGAAACTGTTTGTGATCGGGAGCTTAGTACTGTGTCTCGGGAACCACTAGTTCTTGGGACTGACTTCGCGGAGAACGCGCGCCCATGAATACAGAAAGGAGGCGGAAGATAACTTGGGTAGCTACTTACTATTGCATCATCTGCTCTGCAACAGAGCCCTTGTAATCGTCTGGAAGGGGATTCTTCCCAATGATAGTAGTATTGCCCATGTTTGTATTGAAAGTACCTGGCGTGACTGTCAAGGTACAGATACCGAAAGGTGCCACTTCCTTTGCCAGGACCTTGGACATTCCTAGATATGGCTGTTAGCATAGAAACCATAAACTAGACAGCATGGCATGGGGGTAGGGTTCGCAAAGTCAGATAACTTACCATCAAGTGCAGCTTTAGCTCCAGCGTAAGCACCCATGCTGTCTCTACCTCCCAAGGCGCCGCCACTGCTAATATTCACGATGACGCCGTATTTGCGCTCTCGCATGTACGGCAGAGCCGTGCGTATGAGTCTCACAGGACCGAAGTAGAGCGATTCGATCTGCTGGCGGACTTCTTCCTCGGCCAGTGTCTCCACGGGCCCGTAGATGGAGTATCCGGCATTGTTCACAAGGACGTCGATTCCTTGGCCTTGCGCCTCGAGGGACTTGATGACGTTGCCGCTGTTTGGGTCGTCGACGTCGAGCTTGAGATACTTGCTACCATTGCCGCGACTCTCGATCTCAGACACGAGATCTGGGACGAGCGAGGGGTTGCGCGAGGTGGCAATCAGAGTATGGCCACCGGCTAGGACCAGCCGGGCCAGCGAGAGCCCGAAGCCTGACGAGGCTCCAGTGATGAGCCAGGTCAGAGGACGGCTTGGCTTCGCGAATGTAGTCATGTTGATGGATGCCTTGCCGAAGAGTGCTTCATCGAGTGGTGATTTTGCGTGTGATGTTGGAAAGCCTATGGGTTGTAGTAGAGAAGCGGGTGCATGATAAACTCGAACTGAAGGGAGGAGTGTCTGGCATATTAAAAGTGCTTTAATCACACTGCAGGAGTCCAGTTACTTTGCCATAGGACTGGCTCTATTATTACACAGCATTGAAGATTCAGGCATTACTGGAGTTAGAAACTTAAATCCGCCCGGGATAAGGGCGTGTTTAAGGGACTACGGTTCACAGTGAGGAATATCTTGATAGTCTATACGATGTAAGGAGAAGTCTTTGGTCAGTGCTAAACAAATATATCTATAAGTTGGGTTCAATCATTCCATACTGTCATACCGTCCACGGCGTCACAAGATAACGACATACAATCAATTGGAAACTTGGAAGTGGACGTATCTTGTAAGCGGCACCGAGGAAATTTGTCAGACTATGTTCAACCAATGTAGGATGCGGAAAACCAGCTGATCCCGAATACTGAATATGGGTACCTAAATTTAGATCTTAGTACGTACGAATACTCCACCTATTGTTCAACCTGAGTCGTAATTACGAGGCAGGAGTTATGGTGTAAAAATATCGATAGATACAAATAAGGACACAGGAGGCCGGCATGTAATGGGTGCTGCATCCAATGTAGTCTTATTTCCTCGTGCGCAACAACTCTTAGGGGTCTGGCCACTGATGACTTCTTGTTGGGATCGAAAAGGAATAACAGTATAGGGCTAAAGGGAACAAGAGAATGTTATGCGTGTAGACGGCCCGCTCTCATTGTACTTGTAGTAAGAGTCCTCTGCACAATGCCATCGTCAGTGTCCCTGTCAGAGGAAGGCTTGCAGAAGGATGCACTCGCCGTGTTCAAATGGGCCACCGATGTTGTAAAGATGCTATCCCAGCGTATCGTCGTCTTCGGATAATCTCTCGGGTCAGCGGTTATGATTGCCTTCGCCAGGGACCCTCGCCATCCGCAAAATCTCAGTGGCAGGCATTATCACATTGGGCGGATTTACCGATGTTGTGACGATTTCCACTACTTATCGGGTCACCGGCTTCATCCCGGTCGCGATGCCGTTGGTCAAGTTTCCGAATCTTATGACTTTGTTCACTAGTCGACTGCGAAATACGTGGGTGAACAAGGACAGGCTGGTTGATTATGTACAGGCCAGTGAGCGGTACCCTATCTAGTTCGTCTACGGCGAGGATGATCTTGTTGTGCCTTTTTCCCATGGCGATGAGCTCTTCCAGTACGCAGTCAATGCCACAACAGCAAACGGGATAGGACTAGAAAAATTTGAGGACAAGAAGAGGGCTAGGAGGATAGAATTAGCACAGGGAGGATTCGTAGCGGAATTGGATTACCTCAAAGGGCCTGATAAGGCAGGAGGTTCCCTGGTACGGGTTGCACGGTGGGATTTTGTCCTTTCCTTGTGTGGGATCGCAGTGTTGAGGGCATTTCAGAGTGTCGATCTGGCCTTCGTGGGATGACGGGTACGAGGAATCCTGTAGCTGCCCTAGGCATTAGCTTCATGAACAGACGCAGGCGAGAATGCAGAGTGCTGTATATACAGTGGGATTGGTCTCAAATCCGGTGTCAAGGAATGGCGTGACTTCGATCGAAGGGTTTGATGAGGTTAGTCCGCGCTCATATAATGGAGGGATATGCAATCCACAGCACATACACATAGGGAACCCAATTCCACGGGATAGAATGCAGTATGAATAAAACAGCAGAAATTCCACCCTCCAATCAGATATGCCCATTAGAACTAAAAATAAAATCAATGTAAAACACCAGAAATGGGTAGAGTAAATATTACAGCATCAAGCCTGGCTAGGTGGCACCCGTCTCCTCACCATAATTCAGTAGATTGGTGCGCATGGAGCAATTCAGTGGCAGATTTATGCGGAAATGTAGAGCCTTCTAACCATCTTTGGATCTATGCTGATATCATGGGGTACAGCCTCTACTACCTCGATATGGGCCTACACTAGATTGTAGACACGGAACATTATGCCTAATTTCAAATGTATGGTAACAATATTGTCAATGTATCAATTTCTTCGTGCTTAGGGACCTACGGCACCGATAGAATCATGATTTCTAGTACTGCTAGTACCTAGAACGAGCCCTAGAGGTCAGCTCAATATTCGTAACCGTAGCTAGGGAAATACCCACACGACATCCAGCAAGATTTCAATCACGGTACAAATTATAAGTCTCGGCACTCAACTGAAGGGAGATCAGACATTAAATATATAATTTGATGGTTCATGACTTTTTCAAAGTTTCGGGGGCGTCAGATTGCTAAACTTGCAGGGTACCTTCTGTATGTTCACCGGCCGAGATCGATTTAGTGACCATGAACAATGATGTGCACACTCGCCGCGCGCCGATTTCTCAACCACAAATCATAATGACAACTTCTAACTCCTATTTTTGAAATCACCGTGTATTCTAGAGTATGCCGTGTATTTCGCCTTTTAGCGGAGGTTTCGGGGGCGCGAGGCAGCAAAACTCAGAGATCAGGTGCCTCATGTGCAGCTGTCGTGATCCATTGGACGACCCGCAATAATGAGATGCGCGCACGACGTCTGTCGATTGCACAACCAAGAAGTACAATGACAATTTCTAATTTTTATTATTGAAATCAGTGATCATTCTAGATTAATCTTGTATCTTCTCACTCAGCGTAAGTTTCGGTGGCGGCTTGCCGCGAAACTCGTCTCGCCGACTATACATTGACGTGAGTCACGTCCTAAGGGGCATTGCACATTACGATTTCTCGACCGAACATATTCACCGCAACTTCAGACCTATATTTTTGAGCTGTACAAGTCTTGAATCTATCAGCACGGAGCAATTTATTCAGCGAAGGTTACTTCACATAGATGTATGGTTGTTTCTAAATGTACATCCCGGTGCAACTTAATAGCTTGAAAAGCGACATTCTATATCTAGTAACATTTATCTTGTACATGTACCTAGGCGGAGAAAATGTGTGCACCAGAATATACATAACTCAAGTTTCGTCGTAACAAAAGTCGCTTCTTGAGGAAAAGCAGAGACAACCGCACTCATATAGCTCAAGTAGTGACATCCAACTCGGCATGACACTGATATGATACATATGTACAGAATGATTAGTCTACTCGGCATTGAGGAGTAGATGGAAAATAAAATAGATCAAAAATACCCCATTGGTCAGGGGTACCTAGGTACATGGAGAATTTTTCTGATTCCTCTCAGTACATAGAAGTTGATCACGAAAAACTGCATCGTGATGAGCTTCGTGATGAGTTGGACTGATTTGCCACGGCTGATCTAACCCTCAAGCCTGCACGTCTTTTTTATTATAAAAGTACAACACCCTCCACCCTCCACACACAATTTCATCTTCCACCACAACCACCACAACCACCACAACCACAACTGCAACATCTTGAAAAGATCCTTGGATCCTTCAACTTCCATCACCCACATCACTCAAACCATCCTCACACTCTCCCGCATCAGACAAGAGAACTGTAAGTCTTCATTTGGTCATATTATATCTTAGTTACTACGAGTATATTCAGCAGCCCCACCCAGGCCCAGAAGCTAACTACGATGCCTTTGTAGGTCACCATGTCGGCCATGAACAACGCCAACCCTGCTCCTGCCGCGACCCCTGCGCCGGTCTCTGCTGCCACTGCAACCCCTGCGCCGGTCTCTGCTCCTACCGCAAACGCGGCTCTGGCTCCCACCACTACCGCGAATGTCAACGCCGGCGTTCGTTTCCCGGTTGCGCCTGCGGTTGCACGGCTTCCTGGGCGCGCCTATTCATTGAACGACCAAGAATACTTTGTTTGCCACGCGCAAAACGACACCTACAACCGTACTTGCCTTACGACGGTTCGCAATAAGCCGGGTTCGATTAACTCCCACGCAACCCGCGTTCACAACCAACGCAGCAAGTACCAAGAAGACCAAGACAAGTCCAAGATCTTCAGGTGTTCCAAGTGCAAGCATCTCACTGAGGGGTTTAACCCCTACATTAAACACTGGCGTGACTACCACGAGAAAGCTTACAAGAAAACGGGTGGCAAGCCTCTCCGTTTTCACGAACTCAAAGGCCCTGCTAAGACCAATGCGAAGAAGGAGCTTCGCGATGCGCGAACTTGAAAGTAGCGTCCGCGCTTCATCATCATCACCATCGAGTATGTTTCATAGGTACCTCTTATTCACTATGCGAGACTGCAATCCATACTAATCAATGCCTGCTGATAGCAAATTCACCACCCACGCCCTCTACCTAGCATACGGAAGGAAGAGGAAGGAAGGAAAGGAGGATTCGGTTATGGATGGCAAGGGCAGTCTGTGGGGGCTTCTTAGCCCAGGAAAATAGAAAAGCAAAAAAAAAATCTGGTTCTCTCTCTTTTTCTCATGATTAAGTATCTTAGATACTTAATGGAATGGCAAGCCCCGGCGTGGGCACACTGGTACACATGCACCTTCTCGTTTTGAAACATCGTGATTCGCCCTTTCTCTGCGACTTTGTATTCCGGTTCTAGGGAGTCCTAGGCCTATAGAAGAAGCCTCTATCCGTGTAACTGTGCTTAGCTACCTACCTAAGGTACCTATCAGGTAGGTGTGTTCGTATGACCGCCTGGGTTAGGCAGGTACTCTCGTAGCTGCTGTAGCCTAAGATTAGGTACGTTCCATGACTTCTCTCTACGGAGGAGAAATACGCTTCCCTCAGGGAATTGTGCTAGAGAAGAGAAGAAACTACGACCTCGTACCTTCTCTTTTGCCTTTCTAACCGTCTCGGGGGTGTAGTAGTTTTCTTCTGTTTACTTTAGATCGGAAGGTTCTGTTCCCGCACGCGTATTTTTCTTGCACTCCTTCCCGTCGTTCTAACGCGTCGCGGTTTCTACTGAGTCTCCCGCATCTCTCCTTCCCCTTGCTGAACTGAAGATACGGGGGAAGCGCTCATTGAATAACTGCCTAGGTAGGGACCTAATTTAGTGCTTGAAGTTTCTAGTAGTAGGCCTGTTATGCACCTGTCCCTCCTTGTCCCTCGCTGTAGAAAGCTCCTGCTTCTCGACCCGACCGCCACTATCAACGCTCGCTGTAACTACCTAGGTACCTAGGTAACTACTAAGACTACTCCCTTTCAAACGGACTCTCCCTGGAAATTGCCGTGGGTTAGGCTTAGGCTCTCCAGGGCTACACTAAACGATCATGCCCCGAACCTTGTGTCGATTATTGTGATAGCTTTATTCCGCGAGTATTACTCTTTCTCCCCTTCGCTCCAATGATTCCTGGGACACCACAAGCTGATTTTGATTTAAGCAGTTGCGACGACGAAGACTCATCTCAGTATCACAAGCCCAGCGCGACGCAAACCTACCGACCTGGACTGACGGTCTCCTCGAACACCGCAAGCATTACCTCAGCGACGATGATATCCCCAACTAAGCATTGTAATACCAAAGAGCAGCTTCTCTCCGAGATCTCTCCATCTATCTATCTCTGTCTAAATATCGCCCTGAAAGGCATCAGTTCCATCGTATCCGAGAAAAGACACATCGCCATTTAATAACTGTTCGACTGTTTCCAGAGCGCTGTCGAGATAAAGGCGACATAAAAGGATACATGTTAGTGAGTAGTCTAGTTTCTCTGAGTCTTTTCCCGAGGCTCGAAATTTGGATCGTCCCCCAAGGAGGTCCTTCCCAGGTATTCCCGAGAGTTCTGATACTTTGGAGGCTGAGAATCTACCCTTGTTAACTTCCTTTCCTTTACCTCTTACCCTGGCTATTGACTGGCGTAAACAATACCATCGTCTGGCTGTTCGCTGAATGAAAATAGACCAAATTCCAATGATCTTTGCTCACAGGCACAATGACTTCCGGGCTTTCTTGGGGTTGCTAACCTTCTAGCCACCAAAGTTTGAAAACCTTCGACAAGTACCACGAGCTCACGATGACCGCGATCAACACTTCTACAAGAACATAAACGGGCACAGCAGGGAATGAGGAATAATGATATGCTGAGTCCCAAACCCTAGCCTGAGGCCTACTACTAATACAATGTTTTCTCCCTCTCCCTGTTCACAACACTAACCTGAAAAACAGTATCACCACCACCGCCATAAGTACCTCCTGGGTTTCTCGTAACGTGAGAGCTGCGCTCAATGAGTGACGCCGCCTCGTCTGGTCCGTCCGCTCCTCTCTCGCCGGCCCCCGAGCCCCAGGTTCCCGTAAGTTACCCTTTCACAATGATCGCCTTGATATCTATTTTTCGTTGACTCTGCTTCTGCGTAGGTAGGTAGGCTAAAACACCAGGGGGTTGCATAAGTTACAGATAGATAGTACCTAGCTACAGCACTAACATCGCAACAAGACTAGTGTCTACCAAGAATACAACAAATTTCAACACCATCGAAACTCCGAGACGCCGCGCCATCACCTCCCGTGGCAGAAGGACACGTACTAGCCCAAGAAGACGATTCAGATATCGCGTGCCGCCGGTGCTGAGTGTACGTTGTCTTGCCCGCGCCTGTCTCCGTCGCATAAAGCAGGACCCGACCAAACGCTGCCACTACTAGGCTGGTAGTTCATTGATGCTTCCGCGCGGGTCAGACGGAGCTTTTAAGCACCATAATCCATTGCTGGGAGTGTACCAAGAGCAATCACATTTATGGGACCGTAAGTTGTACGTTACGCAGAACGCCTTGAACAACTATACCAAGGTCTGTAGATGTCTAAATACAAAACTCTAGAGTGCAAGGACTTAGCGGCGAAGCATGGCGTGTCTGGTTAATTCGCTGACAGTGTTCCTCCTCAAGCATATTTTCCTTTCCGAACTACAGGGCATCACTTCATCAGTGGAAAGGCTCAAGAGCGCGTATATTATCATATCTCCTTAAATCCATGGCTTAAAACATAGATAGTAAGTCATTAATGTCCTGGGATTTGTCTATTGACAACAGTAGTCTACAAACTCAAGGATTTCCTTGTTGAACCGTTCCGGCTCCTCGTAGAACAACCAGTGTCCAGAGTCGAAGAGGGACAACTTAGCTAGCCCGGGGCGGTTCTTGTTCACCAGACGAACCGTCTCCATCATTCCTTCGAGCGGAAAGCACCCCGTCCTCCGCCCGGCCATGACTAGCGTCGGCAGCTTGATGTTCTCGATCGCCTCGCGATGGTCATACCTCGTATGATCGGCCAACAGCCGTGCCAGCCACACACCGTCGCACTGCACGCTGATGCGCACGAACAACTCTTCATCAAGCCGCCTCTGCTCCGCCGACATGCCATCGCTTTCCTCGGGGGCATGCCGGTACCCGAGGCAGCCTCTTACGAGATCGCGGTGAGCGGCATCGGGCCGCCGCACCCACGCCTGCTGCGCCGCCCACGTCGTCGCCTCGTCGTAGCACCCCAGGTGCGCCTTGCGCTCGTTCCAGTCGCCGAACTCGCTCCGGTCCTGCAGCGGCGCCTGGTCCACAAACACGAAGCCCCGCGGCGAGAGGAAGTCGTCGCGCGAGGACGAGCCCCCGAACAGCTCGACGTACGTCCAGAGCACGGCGGCGCCGATGGAGCACCCCACGGGCACGAACTGGATCGCGTCTCTGTCGTCATCGTCGTCTTCGTGATGGTCTTCTTGCGACTGGGAACGACGACGGCGACGCACGGCCCGGCGCAGGTGCGCGATTATGTCGCGCAGGTCGGCCGCTAGGCGCGCGACGTGGTACCCGCCGCGCGGGCGGCCGGAGTTCCCGTGGCCCCGCATGTCCGGGGCCACGACCCAGTGGCGGGCGCTCAGGGCCGCGTAGTTGCGGGCGAAGTAGGCGCTGGACCCGCTGAAACCGTGGAGGAGGAGGATGCAGCGGGTGCCGGCTTTGTCGTCCTGCGGCACGAGCGGCCGCGATGTCTGCAGGGCGAGGGTGCAGCCGTCGTTGGCGGTGCAGTACGCATATTGCATCCCGGGCTCTGGGTTATTCGTCGGCATTTTCTTTTCTTTTCCTGCTCACTGCGATGATGATTAGGATTGGCTGATGGGGTGGGATTGCACTACCTAATTAAGTAACATAAGTATACGTCCTATGACCGGTGTGGATACGAATGGAACTATGCATCTCTTCCTTTATAATACCTAAGTCGCTCACGATGTGGGACGTTCAGAACGACTACCTGCTTAGTCATATGTCTAGAATATCTGCAACATAGATTCAATTGGTGAAGCACATCCCGTGTCGCGCCGCCATCAAGGTCGTTCTATCTTGTAACTAACACGCCGGTTGTGCTTGATAATATATGTAGGCAGTTCTAAGTAAATACAATATGGTCACTACGCCTTAGGATATAGCTATGATATTATATTTGGTAGGTATGTAGATACTGAAATTATGAGCAACCAATTGTTTAGGTACGGTCATTCCCGCGTCGCCAATAGTGTACACAAGATAAAGTAAAGCATGTACGAAAGTTTTTGGGCCACTTAAGGTTACTATGTACAAGGGATTACGATTTGCCTCTCTAGACATTCAGATGATGTATGTTAGACCAACTTCTACTAATAACTGCGCATGGTTGATCGTTCTGAGAAGGATTGGGTAAAGAAAAAAAAAAGACCCCAGCTTCGCGACGGACACTGCATACCACCTAGGTAGATTTCTAGCTGTGCCTAAAGAGCCCGACCTACAGGCCGCGTATGAGGAGCTTGGATAATGTTGTGGCGCATATCACGTTGAGAGCGGGTTGGACGTATTAAATTAAATTTCTGGACGAGAACCTCATAGATGAAATTTACAATGGTCGCTAGGACTATTCGCGCGGCTAAATACATATGGGGTCTCCCAGGCCTAGGTATTGTTCTATGGCCTTATTGCTCTGTAGTGAGTACAATTGCAGGTGGGGGTTCTGGCCAAGCCGTGACATATAAGATAAATGTTCAAAATTGGACGTTTTTTGTTTTACCCCACTGTAGGTCGGTCTTCAAGGTGGGCTGCACTACGTCAGGTTTAGGCTGCTATGGATGCAACTACCCGTACCTAACTCTATATACATGTACACTGCCCCGCTGCGGCTACCGATTCAGGTAAACGATCACAACTTACACGAGCTGCCGACAAACAGCACCCAACAGCTACAAACGCGAAACTACAAACGCGAAACTACAAACGCAATCGAGGATATACATATATCCGTCCGTACGAGGTAGACTTACGAACGAGCAGGAAGACTCCCAACCTACGACACCCTACCCTCAGAAGAACATGACCGTAGTCACCGAGCCTTACGTCGTCTCGGACGAAGAGTTCGACGGTATCGAGAGCGCCATGCCTGTCAGTGGTGTGTCGACCCCGGAGCTGCCTGCTCGATCGCGTACGAGTAGTCGAAGACACAGCAGAATGCCTTCAAGCCCCAAAAGTGCTGCCACAAGGTTCACCGAACCCTGCCTTGACGATTCCCATACGTCAGTTTCGCGCCGGAATCCGAGAGAAGGCGAGGGCGAGGCTAGAGCTGGGGAAAGTGGTGTCCTGAACTATACCAAGTCGATGGCTAAGAAATTCTTGGGGGGTGGGGATCTTCTGATTGCTGTAATGGGGTAAGATGTCCCGAACCTTGCCATGGCGTGTCAAAGCAGGCTGACTCTGGATGAAATTAGAATGACAGGATCCGGCAAGACAACCTTTATTTCAAAGGTGACGGGGCGGAGTGACCTGGAAATCGGCCACAGTCTTACTTCATGTACGCATAGAATACGCCCTTCCTCTAGCGTCTACACATTACTGACGAGTCTAAACCTCTAGGCACGCGCGACATTCAGGTTGTTAAGACCACAATCAAAGGACGAGTAGTGCGCTTCGTAGACACGCCGGGCTTTTCAGATACAACCCTATCTGATAGCGAGGTACTCGAGTTGATCGCCGACTACCTTGCCACAGCCTACAAGAACGAGTTGAAGCTCTCGGGCATCATCTATCTGCATCCCATCTCCGATACGCGTGTAACGCACCACGCGACGAAAAATCTCAAGATGTTCCAAGAGCTCACAGGTAAGGACAACCTGAAGAACGTGGTATTGGCGACGAGCATGTGGGACAAGGTGGAAGAGGCGCAGGGTCTAGCGCGAGAGCAAGAGCTGAAAGACCAGTTCTGGAAGATAATGATAGCCTACAAGGCTAAAGCAGTCCGGTACGGCGGGACGCCCGAGTCGGCACAGCAAATCGCCCAGATGATCATGGAAAATGCCCCCTTCTACCTTCAATTGCAAGAGGAGATGAGCGATGGCAATATGGCTCTCAAGGACACGTCGGCGGGTCGCGAGGTCATGGCCGAGATCATACGGATGAAGGCTGAACACCAGCGCGAGATTGCGGAGATGGAGACATTGATGAAGAACTCGGCCAATGAGAATAAGGTTGTCATTGACGCCTTGAAGGAGCATTACCAAAGCCTAATCAGCAATATGGATAAGACACTGAAGGATGAACGACGAATGGGCGAGGAGGCGGTCAGGTCTCTCCAAGAGCGCATTTCAGCGCTGGAGGGTAAAGGTGGGTGTGTCATATTGTGATATGAAACTGAGAAAGAAAGGGAGGGCATTTCACCTACAATGCTATCAAAAAAGAAAAGAAAAAAAGGGTTATGACGATGATGGCTTCTTCTTTTCTTTTCTTTTCTTTTTGTATGATAATAGAGGGATCTTCTGTGTGCAAGTTGGTTACCTCTGGTTTCTCCTCCAGTGGATCTATTTGTACTCGGCTAGAACGATGTGCATCTGATAAATTGATATTACTTTCGATGTATACCTACATAAGGTCCCCGCACTAGGGGCCGGACATGAAGCTATATCAGGTATCGTTGATCGGTGAATCTAAGTTAGTCTGGTTAGTACCTACTACTAGGCAGTCCCTAACCGGGTTTGAAATACTAAATTAGAGCTGATGCGAATGCATGTGAGACTGGAGGATGCAGATAACAAGGCACCCGCAGATAACTCGTCGTCCCGTTCGACTCGCTCAAGGAAGCGCCTGGCCGGTCGCACACTAAACTTGATCCAGGAACGATCTGGCGTGTTTCGCCCTCATCTAAGAGCCCTCATCTAAGAGCTACATCCATCCCGTCTCTCAGACAGGCATCTGTCTCAATTTCATCATGAACCCATACGTGGCGAACCCAGACAACATACCCGCTTCCGACACTTATGCAGACGTGCCGTTTTACGGCCGGTACTTCCCCAGACCTGACGACTTTCACGTCGATCCGCAGCACGCCAACTCCCTGCAATTCTGGGAGACGGTGGTTGATCTCTGCGACGAATCTGTCAGAATTTACCCAGCTGACGAGGGTGGCCGCGACGTGTTTGCCCTTGGTAGCGTAATAGTCAAATCGAGCCATTTGCATAAGACAAAGGACGGCCGGCGCCATGAGATTGACTACTCGTATGCTGATGCCAACGAAGTCCAGGCCGTTGCCATTGCTGAGAGCGTTTTAAAAGACATTAGAGTACCAAAGATTTACTTGGCCGGTAAGGTATTTGTGCTTTCTCCCGGACTGCGTAGCTATGTTTTACTATTAACACCACTATAGATCAATGATTGCCAGGTACTAGTGCAGGAAAGGCTCCCTGGCGTTGGTTTAAACGTCGCATGGCCATACTTATCACAAGACCAAAAGCAATCCTTCAAACAACAAGCACGAGAGATACTTCGACAATTACACACTATCAAGCCCTCCGACGGACGCCGGGCTCGTTACCACGTCGTTCGAGATCCTAATATCCTCACGAACGGCCGTATTCATCCCCTAGAAGCAAATATCCTCTTTTCAGAGACCAATGTCGACCCGGACATGGGTTTCATGCATAATGACTTTACCGAGTCTAACTGCATAGTTGATAATGATAAGATCGTGGGACTTGTCGACTGGGAAATGGCTGGCTTTTTTGGCTGGAAAACGGCTGGGGAAATCCATCGTCGGATTAGAACACCTCAGAGGGAGCATTTTGTCAATGCCAACTTAACCGAGGAGAGGCTTCAGGATATTATGTGGTGGAACGATCTTTATGACGATGGTATGCCCCAGCTTCAAGAGTAGGTGGCTTGAATGATGTGCCTTGCTCTTGGCCGAATCTTGCCATGACTGGCTGTAGTTTTAGATTACACCGCCTAATCGGCCGGCGCAGCCAGGAACCAGGCATGGAGGGTCTGTTAAATTTGCAAAGTCACCAGAGACAGGGCAACAGTGTAGAAAAGTCAGAAGCGTAATGGGTGCTCACCAAATGGGCACCATGCACCGTCTCAATCCGAAGAGGCCCCAAAACGAATATCATCAAGCCGAAAGCGGTGATCAAGATCGAGAAGTATATACAGTGCACAGGAGATACGGTGATTAAGTGGTAGCTAAGCTGCCAAGGAGTCTTGTTATTCGGGCCACTTGATGCAGTACCTACACACTAAAACTTAGCCTGGAAAACAAGCAATATAACCCTTGCAAGGTGCATATTTATTTTTTAGATGTTAATAAGCAGTTATGTAGTTAACTGGTATGAAACCCAATGATCTTGCAGTTTCGTATGCAGTTAAATGGGACGTATGCACTAATTACCTTATGCAGCTATGCATTTTCTAGGATATACTATACGTAGTACATGCGTAGACGCTGCTAGGGTTTCCGGATTCCCTGTTTTCCCCTTAGCTAATAGGTAACTAACCCTGTCTGGGCGCGATCGAATCTGCGGGTGGACAATCAAGTGGACCGTATGAGATCATCACTATTGCTCGAAACTTACCTAAGTACCTACCTTCCAACAATACTACCTACCTAGTATTTTCGACATTAAAATAAAATGCCGCCTCCTAGTATGACACTCCTTACTTCTACAATATAATTCGAGTTTCTTGGGACCGTCGCGTCCATTTCTTAGAATGTCTGAGGAGCGGCATGTCCACTTTCCCCAGACACAGCAGTCGACAACGGAAACGCTGTCGCCGCCGCCGCAGCTTCAACAATCCCAGACATACAATCATGGCGACGATCAACAAGAGACGGGGAGACGTCGCTCGAGTTCAGACCCGCTTGGTCGTGGCAGGTCGCGGCCAAATTTGTCTGCGATACAACCTCGAAGACGTCCGTCTATCTCCAGCCTGCCTGCCGTCCCCGAGAACGGCAGATTGATGAGTACTGCGCTCTTCAACGCCCCGAATGGTCGCAACCAGATCGACCCGGGTCTCGCCGACGTGCTCGACGTAATTGGTACGTAGCTAATCGTGTCGTTGGGCAGAGGACAGTCGCCGGTAAAGCTAACCACACTATACTACGACGGCCAGACCCCGAGGTGTCCACGTTAAACAACGTAACCAACATCCAGAATTCACTCTTTATACCTTCACTGGGCAGGTTTATCAACCGGCGGCCTACCTATCAACTTTCTAGGGCCCCCGATCCAATCCAAGGCCGCCAAGGCCGAAGAGAAGACAGGGAAGAGCAAAGTTCTCGGGATGACGATGAGGAGGAAAACTACGAGTTCAACTTCAACCACGCCGTCCTCCCAGACGGGGTGTCTTTAGAGGGTTGGACTGACGAGGAAAAGGCCGAACTCAACGACCATGTTCGCCACATGTTACATTCGCGCCGATCAAAATTTAAGCGCACCATGCGAGCTTTTGGTCAATACGTCCGGAAACCACTTGGCTTCTTTGTGACGCTATATGCGACCCTTATCACCCTCTTCGGTTTGGCCTGGGTACTATTCCTTATCGGCTGGATTTACGTCGGTGAGCAGCAGCTCTACATTATCAATATAATCGACTATGTCCTTGTCGCCCTCTTCGCCATCGTCGGTGACGGCCTCGCGCCGTTCCGTGCCGTTGACACATACCACATGATATACATCGCACACTACCACCGACTGACGTGGAAGCTGCGGCGGAACAAACACATGTCAAAGCTACGAGACAAGAATGACCTGCCCACGCATCCAGACCTCGAAGCGCAGCGCGACGAGATCTCAGTACTGACTCCACACCAAGAAGCGCGGCTCGTGCATCACCAGAACAAATTCGCTAGGTCGCACACTTTCTACAAACCGCACGAGACCAGGACGCACTACGCCTTCCCGTTGAATTTACTCATAGTAATCGTGACGCTACTCGACCTACACTCGTGCTTGCAGATCTCGCTCGGGGCCACGACTTGGGGCATCGACTGGCACGTCCGCCCCGCGGCGGTGACGGCCACCATCCTCAGCTGCTCGATCGCGGTCAACATCACGGCGGGAATCTTAATCAGCATTGGTGGGCGGCGCACGCGCAAGAAGGACGTGGTCGAGAAGATGTTCCGGCAGGAGCTCACGCGCGAGGCCATCGACAAGATCCGGTCCAGCGGCAAGAAGGCGGGCGATCTCGGGAAGCAGCTCAAGGCCGAGCGAGCGCTCGAGGAGAACCGCCGCAAGAGCGAGGCCATCGACTCGGAGGAGCGCGAGAAGGAGAAGACGCTGATGGAGACGGGGCGCGCCGACAGTGGCGACAGCGGAGCTGGCTTGACCAACCTCCTGGCCGAGAAGATTGGTTACCCGCGGAAGAGCGCCGATACGAGTTACGACAAAGCTAAGGATACCGATGCGGATTAGAAGGGCCCTGGGACCTGGTAAGGGATTATGATATTATAATGTGTAATGATCTCAGGTCATATATATAATGTCTGCTTTGCTTTGGTAGAATTGCTTTTGCCTTTTTTAAAGGGGCTAAATATTATGGACAAGATTAGAGGGTCTGTTTTTGTTGTAGCCGAAGAGAGGCTGCGATAAATTCATCAACTTTGCTATGGAATACCCGGAAAATAAAAGATATATGGAATGTTTTTAGATGGAACAGACTATGGGTTTATTATTATTATTATTATTATATGTTTTAGTAAGCTAGGAAAGTTGAATAGAAGATTAGGTCGCTAGTGAGAGATATCCAAGAAAGGGGCGAAGATTATTCGCCATTTAGTATACGCATTCCTTGGACTCGTTTGCGAGAACTTCAGTGCTTATGGATCTATGTATCAGTGCCGTCATCCACTCGGAGCAATATACCTAGTTGAAGCTGGGCGTGGTGTTTCCAATTTCCCGTCTCTCATAAGTTGACAGAGGTTGGGAGACAAACGAAGCGAACGTGGGCGGCTACGTGATTTGTTTCAAGAGCCAGAGTTGAAATTATCCCTGGTCATTTTTAATAGCTGTATCGCACGATAGGCACCTAGCTCATACGACGCGAGTCGCTAGATAATTAATTGACAGAGTTAGAATCTACTATGTAATAATCTCTTCACACGCAAATCCCACGCGCGCGACATGTACCGTGATACATGTAAAAACCACGCGTATAGCAATCCTTACGATAAAACCACTACCGACAACCTATCCTCCTCCCCTTTACGCGTCGATAACCCCCCCTTCTACTACCACTAATTTCCCTCACATGACCCCGCAATAAAATCTATTCCCTCCCCCCCTTTGTCCCTCCCGCTTCTCTCCCTGGTACCGGTCGTACTGCCGCTCGGGATTCACGTACGACGGAGTCGGATCGTGTCGGCCCCAGGGGTTCGGCGGCGCGGCGTCGAGGGTGCCGGGAGGGGGCCCGGTGCTCGATACGGGGGCCATCTGCGGGTGCTGGTGGTTGTCCGTGGCGGCCGCCGCGGCCTGGCTGCTGCGGCGGTAGTCGTCTGCTGCATTGGACATTGTTGGCTGGTGTTTGGTTGGTAACGAACAGGCTGTCTGTGGTATGTAGAGTTAAGCTTACAAGGCGGGTGTGGGGAGGAGAAGCTTGAGGATGAAGTTCCGAGGCTGTTTATATTTTTTGGTTTTATTTCTTTTTTCGTAATTGGCAAGTGAATGGTACGATGATAAAACATAGAACACACACGTCTTATGATTGCATGTGACCTTCACGTAACTCATTGATTACGCATACCGGAATATTGCGTAGTGAATATATGCATTGTGACGTGTAGTTTTTGGTAATGTGTATAAGGTGTCGTACTCCGTTCTTCGACCATAGTCCAGTCGTATTAAGCCGCCCGGCTGTCTAATACAGAGGATTTAATTTCGATTATTGACCAGGCGCAATCAGCTTGCCCTCAGCTCGAGCACTACGATTCCAACCGCCGGCATATGTTTGAGCTCCTCCATTTTCTGCCGCGTACTTTTGCATTCGTGCTTCTAGCTCAGGCCGGAAGTGACGGATGAGACCCTGAATGGGCCACGCGAAGGCTTCCCCAAGCGCTGTAGCTATGTTAGCGTCGTGTCTAATGCTAAGTATTCCGGAACAATACTGACCGCATATGGTGTGTCCCTCAACTTGCTTTGTAAGTTCCTGCAGCATGTCAATTTCCCTCTCACGGCCAATCCCTTTCTCGAATCGGCTCATAATCTGTTCAGTCCACTTGCTACCCTCTCGACAAGGTGTACACTGTCCACATGACTCATGGCGGTAGAAATGACTTAATCTAGCGATAGCCCGAACAACGTCGGTACTTTTGTCCATGACGATCACCGCCGCAGTACCCAAACCTGACTGGCTGTCCTTCAGAGCATCGAAGTCCATGATTTGGTCGTCGCAGATACTCTTAGGGAGAATGGGTGTTGATGAGCCACCGGGGATGACGGCGAGCAAGTTATCCCAGCCACCTCTGACACCACCACAGTGCCTATCAATGAGTTCACGGAGAGGAATACTCATCTCCTCCTCGACAGTGACGGGGTTGTTGACATGGCCAGAAATACAGTAGAGCTTAGTTCCCTGGTTACGTTCCCGGCCGAAAGAAGCGAACCAACTACCGCCTCTTCTGCAAATGGTAGGGGCGACAGCGACAGTTTCGACGTTGGTGACAGTAGAGGGGCAGCCGAAGACACCGACTGCAGCCGGAAACGGGGGCTTCAGCCGGGGCTTGCCGGGTTTGCCCTCTAACGATTCGATCAAAGAAGTCTCCTCACCACATACGTAAGCACCAGCACCGCGGTGGATATAGACGTCGAAATCGTAACCGGATCCGCAAGCATTCTTGCCGATCAACCCATCGGCGTAAGCTTCATTAATGGCCTTTTGAAGGACAGCAGCTTCGTAGATAAACTCGCCACGGATGTAAATATACGCAGCGGTAGCGTTCATGGCCCGGCCGGCAACTAGACATCCTTCAACGAGCTTGTGGGGGTCTTTGCGCATAATCTCTCGGTCTTTGCAAGTGCCTGGCTCGCCTTCGTCGGCGTTGACGACAAGATACCGCGGCTTCGTGTCCTTGTCCCAGTCTTTAAAGTTCATAAATGACTAGGATGTGATGCCAATTAGCACATATCCCCCCCTCTAGATCTCATAGTCCACGTACCCATTTCATGCCAGAGGGGAAACCGGCTCCTCCTCTCCCTCGCAAGCCGGAGGCTTTGACCTCGGATATAATCCAGTCGTGACCCTTCAATAAGATCTCCTTCGTCTTATGCCAATCTCCCATCTTCTTGGCGGATTTTAGGTCGGGCGGGAATCGTCCGTAGAGGTTTTGAAATATGCGATCCTGATCCTTGAGGCCGCCATAGGTTCGCTTCGGGGTGCCGTCTTGAACTGTCGCGAAGTTCCGGCTCGGCTGGGTGGAGTTGGTCTGGGGTATTCTCGAGCAGGATGGTAGGGCGACGCGGGAAAGAGCCTTCGCAGAGGCTGCGGACGGAGCAGTTGTCCTTGACAGCATCTTGAAGGTGAGTATTGGCGCTCAATTGAGCAGGAGGAGTGTAGGGTACGGATGTCGACGGGGAGTTTTGTGGGTTTGTGTCATTGAATGAATGAATGAATGATGCGGCACTTGAATGAAATATCCCGAATTATCTGCATTACCATTGGTTGAATTAGCCTTAGGTGGGCCACCGTCGCGGGCAGAGCTTGGACCACCATTCCAGAGTGATCTCATCTATGGATAAGCTGATAAGGCACAGAGTAACATCTGTACGCGTTACCTCTAATCCACCTTCTAAAGATCAATTAGTCTAACTTAAGCCCCTCCGATTTTACAACTTCAATTCTTCACGCGTTGCCCGCTGAGCTGACGAGACTAAGAGGAGGCCGGCCTCTGTTAGCAAGCTTGGAATTTGTAAGGCTATATATTTCGCTGACTGATGGACTGATTTCTCATGAACATCTTGGACACCGTAGTAGCTATGAGCTCCCACATTCCCAGCACTCACCACCCTTAACGAACATGTCGTCTTCCAAGCGCCAGTCGATTCTCCCACGCGTTCAATCTGGTCCCAAAGCACCTGTCAACTTCTCCTCTTCTATCATAATAGCCGACTCGGCCCTCCTGACAGGAACCCATACAATCAATATCAGTTCCGAGTCCGTCGTCCACCCCCGAGCGAAACTCGACTCCTCCAATGGACGGATTACCATCGGCCGAAGGTGTATAGTCCATGAGCGCACGAGCATAGGCGCCGCGTCTGCAGACCCAAGGCCTAGTGAATCTCGTGATGGTGTATATATCAACGACTATGCGACCATCGAGGTCAACGCAGTTCTCGAGTCAGGGGGCACCAACATTGGCGAGGGATGCCACGTAGGCGTTGGATGCAAGATTGGTAAAGGGGCAAAGATAGGAAAGGTGAGTGTTGCCCATATTAAGAGTATTGGCCAACTGGTGCTGATTCATGGTGGCTAGCATTGCACCCTTACGCCGCATAGCATCATAAAGCCCTTTGAAGTAGTCCCGGATTTTACCGTCGTCTATTCTAATGGAACTAGGCGGGTGGATAAACGTGGAGTGACAGAGCTCAAGAATAAGGCACAAGCCCGACAGATCGAGGTGTTGCGGAAGTTGATACCCAGCAACCCTGCCAAGTTTCAATGATACCCAGTGTTTTTTTATATAACCAATTTCACATGTTTATATATCTGTTCTCGTCGTCCAATGGAGCCAGCTTCGCCGAGATATACGAAGAACAAGATCGAACGGCACATCCGATGTTTCTCGCGGAAGTACAAGAGTCCCTTGATAATCTGTGTTCTCAGTTTTTAGGAAGCATGGTCTTCATTGGATAACTACTCTAATCGAGGGGGTGTCCAGTATCCCTAAGAGTCTATCGTCAGCTAAACACAAACCTCTTCACCTTGATGTACCATGGTGGACTCGTTTTATTTTCCTTTGCGTCAATATCTTCTGAATCCTGCACACTACCCTGAAGCAAATGATCCCTTCTACCCATCACAAGGTCAATTTCCATTAATGGGATGATTTTGGTACCCTTGAAGAGCTTCCAAAAGAGGTACAAAAACGTGAAAATGGCTATTACAATGTACGCAAAGACGAAATCCACCGCATGGAACCCCCCGACGAAGACCGAGTATCCTGAAATGAAGACCAGGAATAGATTTATAAATACCACGAACCATGTTCCATATGGGTACAGGAGGGCCTTATACGGCAGATCGTCGAGACTATGCCCCTGGATTACCCAGGCTTTGCGAAGACGCAAATGCGTGATGCCGACGAACGCCCAGGCGATGAAGGTTGCCGCGCCGGAGATGTCGATGAGATATGTAAAGACCTGCCCGGGGCTCGACGCAATGTTGAGCAGGGCTATGAGTCCAAGTGTATTGGAGAACACGATGGCATTGACCGGGACACCGTTCGCTGTTGTCTTGGCGAAGAACTTAGGTGCGCGTCCGTTAACAGCAAGCGCTACAAGACTTCTCGAGGCAACGTAAATCGCACTGTTCACAGATGAAAATTGGGCTGTGATCATGACGACGTTGACTAGGTTGCCAGCTCCGTCCCATCCCGCCTGAACGAGTGCAATGGTCCATGGGGACTGCGCCGACTTGCTGGTTGCAGTTAGAAGCTTGTTGCTATTATACGGGACGATAATTCCAGCAAAGAAGACCAGACCCATGAAGATGATGAGGATACGCCAGAATGTCTGTCTGATCGCCTTCGGGAGATCTCTCTTCGGATTCTTACTCTCAGCCGCAGTTAAAGCCAGCATCTCGGTCCCGCAGTAGTACACAGCGGCGAGAATGAAGGTCTTTCCGAACCCGGAAATCCCATTAGCAATCACGCCGGGATCGCGCCAGTATCTGAAGCCTATATATTCGCCACCAATTGCTCCTGTGTTTACGAGGATTGCCACGAGAAAGCCGCCGACAACACAGATCAGCTTCCAGCAAGCAAGATAGAACTCCATCTCGCCGTAGAAGACTATACCCAACAACGACGTACCCTGGAAGCCAAGCCAGAAAATCAGGATCCAGCCGTAGGAAGGTACGGCGTCCGTCCATAGGCCCATGATTAGCGAGATGTTGTTATAGTCATTCGCGATGTTAGTAACCCATAGGTACCAATAGTTCCAGCCAAGACTGAAAGCCAACGCCGGGTCGATGAAGCGACCGGCCAATTCAATAAAGGCACCCTGGATAGGAAACAGAGTAGACATCTCTCCAAGGCTCTGCATCACGAAGAACACGTCGACCCCGATGATGAAGAAACAAATCAGGGCGCCGACTGGTCCGCTATATGCGATTGCAGAACCCGTTCCGTACCAGATTGAGGCTCCAACGACGCCACCAAAGGCAATCATTTGCTAAGGCCACTTGTATTAAAATAATAGGCCATCTCGCGTTAGATTAAAGACACAACACTTACCAAATGCCTATTCTTGAGGCCCCGTTGCAAGCCATCGTCGATAACATTGCCATTACTCGCTAGTTCAATCCTACCAGCCTCGACCTTGCCATTTTCCGGTGTTGGCGTTGTCTTCTCATCCACAACACCGGCTGCAAATAAGGTTGTCGTCATAGTCTGCACCTGACCAGCTCAGTTGCGGCGTAGTCGATTACTAAATATAGCCCAATCCAAGAAATGCCCAGGCGTGCCCAGGAAGCCAAGTACAGGAAGAGCCAAATCCCATGAGCCAAAGCTTCAAGGTGTAGGAGACAAAACCCAAGGCGCAGCAAAATAGGTCTTGGCAGGAAGATCAGTCAGACCCTCTGCTTCATGGACGCCACGCTAATATTTAAAACCGCTACGGAGCAAAGCCGTCTGACACACACGGGATCACTGGGATTGTTAAGCAAAACGGGAGGAGGAAAAACAATAACGAAAGAATAAGAAGAATATCTCCCGCATTGCTTTATCTACAATTTCTATATTACTCATAGGACTTACTATAGACGGTATATCGGATACCCCCCTACAGATATTACCCCACTCCTTATCACTAGCTGTATTATACCTAGAGCTAAAAACGTCAAAGGAGAGGGTCGTGACGTGATATCCAAATCGGCCCGTTGATAAGAATTGGTCGGAAAAGTAAAGCGGAAACGGGAGTAGGACCAGTCTCCTAATTTGTGGAGCGGGATCGGACCAAGACCCGGTATCATATCGGCCTGGCCTTACCCAAATGTCGGAGGAACCGTCAGAAGGAGCATCGGCAGGGTCCGCGCCTGCGCCCACGACAACTCCCACGCCCACTCCCAGCGAGGCCAAGAAAGTGACACTGGACGTGGGCGGCCGGAAATTCGTAACCACGAGCGACACGCTGGGGCATAGCACGTTCTTCCTGGCGCTGCTATCGGGGCGGTGGGAGCACGCGCGCCAGGCGGACGGGAGCTACTTCATCGACGCGGACCCGGTGCGCTTCGAGGACATCCTCTCGTTCCTGCGGCGCGGCACGCTGCCGCTGTACTGGAGCGCCGAGGGCGGGCACGACTACGTGCGCTACCACCGGCTGCTCGACGAGGCGCGGTACTTCGGGCTGCCCGAGCTCGAGCACTGGCTCGCGAGCCAGGGGTACCACAAGGCGGTCGCGTACCAGACGCAGGTCGTCACCAAGGACGCCAAGGGGGCCGAGACGGCCACGTTCCTCGACCCGTGCAGGCCCGAGGTGCACATGCGCTGGGTCGACGACAACGACTACGTCTGCTGCTCCGGCGTGCGGAGGCACCACGGCCACCCCGAGCTGTGCGACCACAACTGCTTCAAGTACCGCGAGGACGTCGGCATCCCGTTCGAGAGGAGGCAGAAGGCCCAGGTCACCGTGGTCAGCACCAAGGTGCACATCTTCGCCTCCGAGTTCAGGGCGCCGCAGCACGCGGCCCGACCCCCGCCGTATCAGGCCGCGTGACCTGGGCTGCCCCGCGTGGTGTACGTAGGTGATCTTTTCCGTCGGTCTGGGGAGGGGGGATTGGACCTTGTCACTTGGCTGCCTAGATAGATCCCTCATATAAGCTTTATCTTTTCCTTGGTGCTTATATGGCCAGATCGATATACACCGGTCATGACATAGTCAGAGTCCGCGCAGATCGAAGACATTAAACTTTGTCCTACCTACATAATGGGTTAAATACTATGTCCCACCATGGTGGTGGGTCGGCCTGGGTTGAGGTCGAGAAAGGGGAGACTAGGTTGTATACTAGGCTGTACATAAATTGAAGATCAACAAATTGATACAAATAGCTGTCTCTGAATGGAAAATCACCCACGATGGTGATTACCGCCACGAAGGCAAGTCGTCTGTCTTTTTTAAGTTTAAAATTAAATTCAAATTCGTTCATGTGAGTTCTAACCAAACCTTGTTATGCTTAGCTGTGTTATTCTAGTTTGACTAGAGTTGTAGTCAGACCTAGAAAAAAAGACGAAATCCGTTTTGAGTTTTCGGTCAGGTTAGTTTCCCAGTATCATAAATTTAATACAAAGTGTCGCAAATGTGGGACAGGCTGGTCG
Organism: Biscogniauxia marginata; assembly: GCA_022695795.1. NCBI lineage: Eukaryota > Fungi > Ascomycota > Sordariomycetes > Xylariales > Xylariaceae > Biscogniauxia > Biscogniauxia marginata. Next base: position 89,669 of record MU404138.1, on the reverse strand, counting down.
AAAAGAACAATGGTACAGAGAAGTATCGGGTATATTCAATAAACGGTAGCACATCTCACTCATCGGGGTGCTCTTATCTACCTAGTCTTTGCGGTATGATATATAGCATGCATCATCCGTATGTACCTAAGCCCAGCTCATCCGCGTAGACATCTTCACGGCTCTGCAGCGACACTACCACCATCATCGCCGTCAGCGGGGGCCCTCCGCACAGCGAAGAAGTAATTCCCGATCTTCTCGCTGCCGCTGACCTCCCTCCAGCCGAGGCCGGGGACGTACACGACGCCCATGCAGCGGGGCTCGGCCCAGTAGCCCGGGCGCGCGGTCGGGCCGCCGCCGCGCAGGAAGTAGTCGCGCAGCTCGTCCTCGTTGACGTACTTGCGCCAGTCGTGGGTGCCGCGGGGCACGATGCGCAGCAGGTCCTCGGCGACGACGTTTGTCGTCAGCCAGCTGGCCCAGGTGCGCGCGATGGTGCTCAGCACGAGCCAGCCGCCCGGGCGCACGAAGGGCGCGCACCGGTCGAGGAACCGCGCCGGCGACGACACGTGCTCGATCACCTCGAACACCGACACCACGTCGAAGGTCCCATCCCATCCCGTAGTCGCGGTCGCGGTCGTGGTTGTGGGAGGTGGTGGGAGGTCCTCGATCGACGCGTGCGCGTACGTGAGCTTGCCCCGCAGCGAGGGGTCCCGGCGCGCGTGCGAGCGCGCGACCGCGAGGACGGACGCGCTCGGGTCGATGGCCGTCACGGAGAGGGTCGTGGGCAGGCGCGCCGCCGACTCGGCGAATATGCCGCCGCCGCAGCCGATGTCGAGGTACCTGAGCTTTGGTTGTTGCTGGTGCTGGTGCTGCCCCGCGGCGGCGGCGGGCTCGGGGGCGACGGAGGCGCGGCAGCGACGGATGAAGTCGTGGCGGAGGGGGTTCATGAGGTGGAGGATGCGGGACGGGCCCTGGGGGTCCCACCACGAAGAAGCGAGGCCATCGAAGTGCGATATCTCGTCGGGCGAGACGGAGGTGAATGTGGAGGAAGAGGAGGAGGAGGTGGAGTTGGAGTTGGAGGTCGGGGAGGATGATAGTGGCCGGGGCGTTGATACGGAGAAGCTCCTCCGGCTGCTAGGATGTCTGGGCATGCGTGTGTGTTTGCCGCTTACGTGCGGAGCGCCTGCTCCTCCGCGAAACGGCTGTGCTAGCAAGGAGCCATTGAGCCGTAGCGGTGGCGGCATGGTACGCAGATATTGCGGATGTTGCTGTGAAAGTTGGTATAGAAAAGTTCTAGAAGACGGGGGTACCCAAATGCAGGGACCAATTAAAGGCAGCAGGGTAGCGGGGTTTCATCGCATGTGCTGAGGGGTCGCAGCACGAGTCACGATATGCAGGTAATATGCAGGCAATATGCAAGTACAGGGTGTAGTACGCAACTAGGTATAACCCTGGTAGGTACCGGCCGAGGTTCGGAGTCGATGACTTTGTCAGCAATTTCACAGTATTATGCATTCTGAGACCGAGTATTCCGTAATCCGCGAAACATTAGGTAATTAATCATTAGGTACTATTTCCTACCGAAAGACAGATAAAAGGACAAAGGAATAAATCGAATTATAGTTCCATTATAGTTCCGTTGAGAGTTTTACATTCTGAATGCAACCCTCTCGATTCGCATGATCTGCAGCCAGTGACGCAACCCCTCCGCTAAGAAACCCCGACAAACTCAATAACTCAGTTAACTTCATTCTCCTCTTCAAAGACGCCCGCTCGCCCAGCTCTTTGCAACTGGGGGACTTACCGTCCTCCCACCCTCAATTCTCAAGATGCCGGCCGCGACAATCGACCACGACAAGTTCGACTCCATCCCCGACACGATCGCAGCCTTCCGTATGTCCCGCAACCACCACCCACCAATCTGACACCGTTAATCGTTGAATTGAGAACTATCGCGAAGACTAACGCAATCCCGACCCAGGTAATGGCGAGTTCATAGTCGTCCTGGACGACCCGGGGCGGGAGAACGAGGGGGACCTGATCATCGCCGCCGCGGGCGTGACGACGGAGCAGATGGCCTTCATGGTGCGGCACTCGTCGGGCCTGGTCTGCGCCCCGCTGCCGCCCGCCCTGGCCGAGTCCCTGCGCCTGCCGCAGATGGTGCCCGACAACGAGGACCCGCGCGGCACCGCCTACACGCTCTCGGTCGACGCCGCCGACGCCGCCGTCACGACGGGGATCAGCGCGCACGACCGCGCGCTGACGGTGCGCCGGCTCGCGGACCCGGGCGCGACGCCCGACTCGTTCCGCCGCCCGGGCCACGTCTTCCCGCTGCGCGCGAGGCCCGGCGGCGTGCGCGCCCGCCCCGGCCACACCGAGGCCGCCGTCGACTTCTGCCGCCTCGCCGGCCTCCGGACCCACGCCGCCGCCATCTGCGAGATCGTCGACGACGGCGACGAGGTCGCCGGCCAGGCCGTGCGGCGCGGCCCCGGCATGCTGAGGGGCGAGGGCTGCATCGCGTTCGCGCGCAGGTGGGGGCTCAGGGTCTGCACTATCGAGGACCTTGTCGGCTACATCGAGAAGACGGAGGGGAAGCTCGGGGCGAACGGGCCGGGGTCATGATGGGGAAGGGGGGAACGTTACGTATACGGAATGAAAAAGAGGAGCGGTTGATATATGGAGTGTATATACGTCGGGATTTATCCGTCTTGATCTAGTATGCAAAGAGGGCCGACTATCGAAAGGGATGTCTGAAAAATTAGGTGTATGCATGTCTGGCTAACATCAGGAGGGATGGTTGCGCATCTGTAGAGCAAAATACGGGGTTGCATTAGGTAGGTAGGATTGGTGATGTATAAAAAAATCCTCATTTGGGTACATATCTCATATATATCAATATATAATGGTGGATGGCACATGCGGAATAAGGACAAGGTAGTGCGGATTTATGTCAAACGCCCCTGCTCCATTCTTATTCAATTGTGGTCGAGGCACCTGCTGAATAGCCATTCGATGGATTACACAGGGGGAACTATAACGTTCCATAGTTGGATATTACCAAGTACCTAGTGACTACCTAGGTAGTTGTGCTAAGTATTATGTCTATCCACAGTTTCAAACCGGGGATTGAGGTAATACAAGTATTTCGCGTATCAAAACAACGGGTGGCAACGACACTTGCTCACTTGTTGGATTCCTCATGAGAAAACCCTCATACCCTTCCGAATCTCATACCCCATCTGAACACTTTCTGCTACGCCGCTAGAATGCTCTTCCCGCCATCGACGGTGATCCGCTTACGGACGCGTATCTTCAGGACCTCATCTCCGAGCCTCTTCAAGCTCATACCCGTAGCCCTCTTAGAGGCATCGCCTCCTTCTCCTCCCTCACCGCCTTCCATCCCCAGACCCACAAGCGCGCTAGGCGCGAACAGCAGAGCCTCGCCGACCCTCAAGCCGACGATCTCATTGAACAGGTCCCCGGAAACCGAGTCGTCGCCCTCCTCCACGTACCCATCGTCGTCGTCTCCTCCTCCCCCAGCAATTTCACGACGTCGTTGTTGTTGTTGGTGGTGGTGATGGTGGTGGTGGGGAACGCCGCCGGCGAGGTGCGCCCTCAGCATGCCCATCCACGCGGGCGACGTGAAGCGGTGCACGACGGTGACGGAGCACAGGTCGAGCAGCTTGGGCGAGACGCTGGGCTCCTGCGTCGACACGACGACGCGGACCCCGAGGTGCCGCTGCAGCCGGATCGTCGAGAGCAGCGTGTTGGTCAGCGTCCGGCACTCGGCCGAGGACGAGGTCTCGTCCGTCGCCATGTACTTGTGCGCCTCGTCGAGCGCGACGATGCGGCCGATGGGCGGGGAAGAAGAGGAGGAGGAAGAGGGGCCTGGATTTTGCTGCTGGGGGTCTTCCTGCTCGAGGAAGAGCGAGAGGCAGATATTGAAGAGCGAGCAGGCCATTTCTGGGGTCACGCACGGGCAGGAGAGGTCTACTATGGTTAGTTGGCCGGCCTGTGTGGTGTGTTTTGGTTGTGTTAGTTATCGCTGTTATAATTCTAGAGAACGATGGCAAAGAGAGGCACGTGGGGAGATGAACAGACGAAGTGGGCATGAGGAAGGTACTTCATGGTAAGAATAAGTAGGGAATTATTGTACGTACTACTGGTTTCCAGTCGGTTCCCATGGGGGTCGTATTCTTCTTCTTTTGCTTGCCGCCGCTGAGATCCCGGGCGCCAGACACGTTGTGCTTCTTCACCATGAAGCTCTCGAGTGTATCGAGGCGCTGTTGCAGAGGGGAGCTCTGCTGGCCGGTGAGGCTCTGGGCCTCGATCCTCCGCTTGAAGTCGGCGTAGTTGAAGGAGAATTTGTTTGGTTGCGCCTGCTGCTCCAGCCGCATCTCGCGCAGTATTCGCTGCACGACGTGGAGGTATAATGGTAGAGTCCCATCTCCCACGGCCATAAGATCGAGCATCCTCTGTGTATTGAGGTCGAACTCGTTGAGTTGCAGCATCTCCACGGTTACTCCTGGGATGGTTCTGTAGCTCTCCTGTGTAGCGGTGTTATACATTAGTTACTTGATTCAGCAGCATCAGTCCATAGAGATTTTAGTACAGAGTATTAGAGAAAAGGGTAAGGCGACAGAACAAGATACAGTATAGTTCTAGAGTTATACATATGTGTGGGTATCAACCCCCTGACGACTATTGCGATGGAGTTCATAGCCGGTCTTCATTGGGACCCCTTAATAAAATCAGGATCGAGGATGATGAAATACACAAACCTGGATAGCTCTGAAATTTGTTGGCGGACAGAGCACACGAACACTAGCATTTGGATTGGAAGCCAAAAATGCAGCCTCACAAGGTGCGCCTCCACGGTCTGAAATGAAAGTGTCGTAATGGAACAAGATTCCTGTCAGCGGCCGGGGGAGATCGCTGACTTCAGAGGGAATAAGGCAACTCTCAAGGATGCAGGAGAGCGTGTGACTTTTGCCCGACCCCTGGCTTCCGCAGATGAACATGCTCGACGGCGCGGCGACGTTATAGAAAATTCGGGTGTCTATGTTGTCTCCGATGTTGGCATAGTCGTCAACTTCGCAAGCAAGAAGAGCAGATTGCGGGAACAATGGTTTATGGGCTGTAGTATCGCTTTTCAGCAGCTTCCTGGCGTGACTCCGGACGGAAGAGGTGAATATAGGGGATGAAGCTGCTTCGTTAGCTTCATCTTCGTCTACCGAACGTTGTAGATAGGCCAAATGCCTCCTGAGCTCAGATTGGTCCGCCATTGTTAAAGAACTGTCGCTATGGGCGATGGATTGCTGCGATGTTGAACTATGCCACATATCGAGGCTTAAGATAATGACTGAGGCTCCTAATTAATAGAGAGCAAGATACGGAGGTGAAGGCAAAGAACAAGTGATATTCGAGGACAGAATATGGTGAGATATTATAGTTACTTAAATACTCAGAACGATAGTAGTTTATAGAAAGATGTACGAAAGTCAAACCTCTTTATTGACGATGTGTGATGTGAGTCACGAACGGAAAAGGGTCAATAGTGTCTGCTAATCTAAGAAGAAAAAACGAGAAGTGATCAGTCGAAGGAGATCAAAGCTCGTAGAAAGCATCACAGGATCTATGAAACGGTGTTTACCTAGGTCATTTGCATATCGGGTATCCCTTCATAAACCCCTGAGCAAGGATGATATTACATTCCTCAGCAGTATTGACGAGCCTCCGTATAGGTTGAACGACGGGAATAGATACATGTAGACAATATTACAAACAGAAAGAATCCGTGAATGTCAAATTATTCAACGGGTATTTCCGGCTAGGTGCTTCACATTCTGCGGTGAGGCATCGTTTGTAGAGGAATAAACAAAGCATTTTCTATGTAGCTAGTTCTTTCTCGAAGGATACCTAGGCAGACAAACGGAGAGAGCAGGGATACAGACTCTATTCATTACATACGTCGCATAGAAGCTGACCAAGACCTCAACGTCTAATTATTTTTCTAGGAATTTAACCTTCTCGAGAGTACAAGATCTCGCGTACATATCTAACCTACCGTTTATCAAACCAAGACTAGCACAGAGAAATAAAATGAGATCCAAGTGCGACCGCTTCGTGTTCTAAAGATCGTGGATGTTAGCTTGTATCTGTTTTTCAAAATATCAAGAAGCACTAACTAAACGCATTCATAATCAACCTATATCGCCAATTTTGCTGCTGTCGCCAGCCTGAGAGATCTTGTTTGCTTAGTTCTAGGCATTTTAAATTGTGTCCTCCACTTGTTCATTTTGCATGTCGTACTCGCTTAAACATTCGGACTCTTCGCGTCTCTTCTCATAGTACCATGACGTTCATGAATATATAGACAGGAATTTTGTACCGTAATGTTTTAGTGTGATAGCAGTGCATAACCAAAGTCCAACGCATTATACGATTTTATACAGTACATACCTACCTATGCAGCACCAAAATGGACCGTGTCAAAAGACTTGACTGGTTAGATTACCCCTGCACCATTCCCGATTTTCCTAATTTGTGATCGGATTTCCACAAATATTCTTGGCTTCTCATCGTGAGCTTATTTCGACTGCACACAAACCCTTTTCGGCTCCTTCACCGGTAAAACGCAAAGCATCTCAACTATGCTCATCTATTTCACTTAACAGGTGTTACACAAGTAGTTTGAATGTATATACTAGGGGAGCATGAGCCTTTTTTTCAAGGCCTAGTACGCTATCGGCAGCCGGCCACCTAGGACTTGAAATAGCTGCCCATCCTAGACTACTAGTCTATAAAAAAAATCACAACCTTAACGCAATCCTCTGCTTTCACTGCAGAACCAAGCAGAAAAAGAATGAATTGAAGAGTGGATGGATTGAGCAAAACTATCTGGACAAACTGGAATGCAAAACGCAACTAAACTAGTCTGTTCGGGGAATCCTCAGGCCGGCCCCCAGGTCCGTGACGCCACATTCTACAGTTTCTGTCTACTGATTCTATGGATCTGGGGGAAATTTTTGACGCGGTAGGTACAAGGGAGTAACACTTTGATCGGGTATCGGGATGTTCCTGGACATGGGAGGAAAGGGGGTCGGAGCAGCACCAACACCGTGTAATATATGGTAAATCTACATTACCGCGCCAGGAACGATACAAAGCGCTAAGGTTTTTTTTATGCCCACCCCCCGTTTTAGAGACCGTCTCCGAGATCGTCACCGCCGTTCGACACCATATCGAATTCGAATAAGTTGTCACGGTGGTGCCGCCCACCGTGGCTATATATACCAACTTAGATTTCAAGGTGTCGACCTTGAAATTCTGATACCCTTTTGGGAGGTTAGTAGTGAGGTAGTTGGTCCATGACCTAATCGTCACATAAGTCATATGACAAAAGACCTTTATATAAAAAATACATAGTCTTGAACAGTCATAACTATTTTCTAGGTGACATTATATATGAAATGCAATGGTCAGGTGCTTCTCATATGGTTGAGATCATGTCAAGGCTCTAACATGGTACCTAAGATGGTCTCCAGTCCCTACCTACCCTGGGGCGGTAATGCAGGTAGCTACGTACCTACATACCAACATAGCTCCGAAGTGCTCATGACGACTCTGTCCATTTGAAGAATGGAAGGGACGCCCTCACGTACCTAAGTATCGAGGCTGGCAGTTGGTGGTTGCCGTGGCATCATTCGTAGGTAATCAGTAGTCGAAGGCGTAGGTGTGAGTACACCCATAAATACCTACTCCCCCCTCCCCTCCCATCATTCCTCTTCTCCCTCTTCTTTTCATCAACAACACCACAACACTACACGCTACAACACCACAACATCACGACATCACGACACCACTTCATCACTGAATCCAAGAACCTCGTTCACGGCTATCCTACCAGTCTCCAAGCCCTGAACGCCTACACATTTCACCACCCCCTTCGCTCTTCATTCTTCTTTTCGACATCCGCACCATCTTCATCCCGACCCCCCCCCCCCCCCTTTTCGTCTCCGCCTTCACAATGATGGATCCCGTCCAAGAAGGTCCTACTCCTGCTCCCTCCCTCGACTCAACCGGCTCTACCGGGTACGAGGGTCTGAAGGACAGGAGCTGTGAAAAGTTCCTCGGATTTGGACCACTCTGGCTTCTCGTTTTTCTCGCCCGTAAGTATTCTGTTATTATATATCCCACTTCCCTGCCCCTCTCCCTGCTTGCCTTGCTTACTAGCATACCTATGTTGGAATATGGGGCTATACGACCCTTACCACCTGTATCTACATATATATGGGATGGGCGAAGCCCATCCCATACAGGCTCACCTTGAACCAATAAACTTGATCCTATCCTCACATCTTCGTCTCATCTCAACAACCTATATCACCACTACTCTACCTGCACACATACAATTCACACGCCCTACTACTCGTATGATTGTAATGATCTAACGAGACTGCAGTGTCACTCTACTCGATCGACTACAGTTATTCCTGGGCGATTTTGGTGGCTCCACAGGAGACCAATTTCGGCTTCGATTTCCAAATCAGTTCCAACAGAGTGGCAGGCATCGCCCTCCTGACGGTTTCGGCAATTCTCAAGGCTACATGGGTTGGCGCCTGGGTCCAGTGCCTCGTTATTACATGGTTCTGTGACATCCACTGGCGTCCCAAGTACCCTTCCGGCAAATCGATAATGCAGGCCGACGACGGCATCCTCAATTACGTCGAACACGGGTCTATTCCCTACGTCGAAGGTAACTACTATTCCTATCTGTCCTCTTCACCCCATCATGCCTCTTATCACTTGATATTTACCGAGGCTAACATCTCAAAGGTTACCGCCCCCGTCGTTGTCCATCAGGATGCGACTTTGACCTCACGGATAGAGTCTATCACTGTACGAACCGCGGTTCGTGTCTCCCAGTGTACGACCACTATTGCGAATACTTTCGGGTCACTGTCTATCTTCGGACGATGAAGCCATACCTATACGTCCTTATCTTCCTTCCGCTAGATGGCGTGTTCACTATCGCTACGTCAATCGCTGCTTTGGCCTCTGGAAATCACCTGCTAGTTGTTCAATACGTGGTCGTTCTCATTATAGCGACGGCCATGGTCATATGGTTCGCCTTCTACAACACACAACACCAGTTGAGACACCTCGCATGGTCAAACATAGTAGCAGTTGAACGCGCGGTACGTTTTATAATTCTGGTTTCATTCCCCGGTACCATGTCATGTGGCTAACATCACCTCACAGCACAACCTATGGAACATAGCGTTACGGTTCAAGGACGCACAAGGGGAATGGCGCCTCCAACCGCACAAATTCTACGAGAACCCATGGGATCTTGGCCACCGGGAGAATCTGCTACAAGTCTTTGGACATCAATGGTATCAGTGGCTATTCTTTTGGTGGGCCCCGGACCGAGTCTCCCGTTACGGTCGCTACGCAGACCAAGATCTCCCCTATGCGGACCATGTGCTTCAACACCGGACATTATTTCTCATGCCTGAGATCACTGGCGTGACAATCGACCCCCCGCCCCCTTCTCGAATCCAAGGAGAAGGTCCGTCAAGGCGTCGATTGGCACGCTCGAGCGCTTTCCGTCCCAGCCAACAACGTTCAAGTAGCGACTCTGCAAGCCACGCAGAGGCGTCTACTCAACGTCAGCCGGAAACCGACCGCCAGCCAGGCATGGGAAATCCTCGCGGCTAAGCACTGTCCGTGGGTTCTGGAGGAATTGATGCGTGTGGAGGATACCATTCTTTGCCAGAAACCAGACCAGACCGCCCTCCCTCCCAGCGTGGTTGATTTCACCAGAGCTAAGTTCCCCCCTCCCCTCTCCCCTTCCCCCTTTCCCCCCTACCTTTCTCTCCCCTTGTCTCCCCTTTACTTTTCACAAGAACTTGCTAATTGTTTCTCGCTAGGATTTCACCCAACCCTGTGCGGAACCCGGCCGTGCCTACCGTGCCAACAACCACCCACCCCAGTCCAAGAACACCGCAAGTATGTATCTTCTCTGTCTTATCTCTTTTGGCCCTCCGTACATTTCCTGGCGGATCACAAAACTAACTCCGACCTCGCATCAGCCTGCTCCGGATAAGGTATCACCCAGCTTGCCTAGCCGCTCTCGCAAGCACGACAAGAAGACTTTCATACTCTCTGCACCCAGTCTCCCCCAGTGCAGCATCGACAAGAACACCGCAGCTGCCCCGGCTAATGCACAAGGAAAGATCTTCGTCACCCTGATAAGAACACCGCAGGTATGTGTAGCCCCTTGATCTTATTCACCCTTTCTTCCATTGCCTCTGCGCTACTCTAGTGTATGCTGACACCAATCTGTGGTAGCCTGCCCCGGAAAAGGCATCCAAGGTCCCCTCCTCTCCCGGTCTGGTCTGGTCTCTGGCAAACGTATACGGGCGGTAGTGGTCTTCAGGGAAGCATCATTGTGAAGGTTGTTATTCTATGGCTATGGCTATTGGTTTCCTGTACACGGTTCTTTCAAGGCCTCGGCTCTGGGTCTCTGACTCATGGCTGAGGGCATGTCCCTCTTGGTTCGGGTTTGGTTCATGGTTCACTGTTCTTTCTGGCCTCAGCCACGGGCCTGTCTGTGGCTGACGGCGTGTCTCTCTTGGTTTGGCTCTTGGTTGATGGTTTCATGGTTCTTTCTGGCCTCGGCTCCGGGTCGTTGACTCGTGGTTGAGGGCATTGCCCCTCTTGGTTTTCGTTTGGTTGCCTGCATCTCGGTTTTGGAGGCCTCGGCTATGGGCCTGTCCATAGCCGAGGGCATGTCTTTGTTTGGTTCGGCTCTTGGTTGACGGTTTCCTGTATTCTTTGTTGGTTGAAATATGGCGCTATTCCCCTGTATGATCAATGGTCTCCTGTATACATATATAGATGAGCTAGATATACTAGATATACTTACTTAGACTAATGCACTCCATCTTATCCTCTTATCTTCATCTCATCTCAACACTCTTAATCGCGGCTTTATGTCTTCGAACGCATTGTCGCTAAGATCTCTCGCCCTCATGGCATCCTTGCCTTCGTGACACATTTTTTTATGACTCTAATGGTCGCCTCGATATACTTTGGGCTATGATCCAGGTCGTTGCGTTCCAGGGTGTCCCTGGTATTTCACTGCCTCCAGGGGCGCCCAAACGTAATCTTTTTATCACTATCTCTAACGTGCCCCTAGGTTGGTTAATTAGTTGGTATATTTAACGCCGTAGGTCTAAGAGCTATCCCTTAAGACCTGACCTCCCTAGGGATATACGGCGTGGCAAGCTATATATGTTAAATATACATGTACCAAAGTTAACTTAATAGCATACATATTAATAAGCTAACTATTCCCGTTAGTCTTTACAGGTAAACTCGTGTAAAACTCAATAATGAAATCTGGAGTCCTCCTAGTATTCACGAGGTATTCCCACCCGGTGGCTTCGAAGCTCTCTCGTGAAAAAAACTATGGTATGCCGACGAGGCGACTACCAGGCTTTACGGCGTTATTTCGGGTCGGCAAGGGTCGTCGTACGCGGAGCACGCCTTCCCAGAAACACTAGGTCTCTCGTGCTCCGTTGACCGTATCGTGTAATTTTCGTATCGAAATCGTTCGTAGTTGTCTCACGTTCCGTCTCGATTAACAAGGTGTCGAGCGTATGGACTTATCTTAATATACGCCGTGGTCGTGTTACACCAAGACACGAGCGCGCCGGACATCAATCCTATAAGGACCTACGTGCCTCGCATCTTATCGCTCGTCGTAACGTGCCTCTAGATTCTCGAGGAGGACAGAACATATCTATAACGAGTTTTTCACCTTTATATTTAACTAATTCTGAAGGGTCAGCAATATATAGCTATGGAGAGAGGATATGATCCTCTAACGGTACCCTTGTCCCCTCGCTTCCCAAGGATATCTGTTCCCCATGGCCATTTTCCACCCCAATAATCACACTTGTTATTAATGTATCTCTCTAGAAACACAGCAGACCAATTTGTACATAAATGACCCTTGGTATCATCTACCTGGAAGGTCAATAGTACGTCACGGTCGATGATAAGAGATAATTATGCTTACTTGTATATGTGTTGAACAATACATCAATTTCCAGGGCCTCTGATTGTTCTAGGTCTTGAAAGTCATTTCATAGGCAATAATTTATCTCTCCCAAGACACTCTGATATTAGTATCTCCCTTGTTTGTTCTGTACATCGGTCATGTATTTTCAGAATTATTTCATTAGATGGTATTCCCTAGAGTAACATAGAACGACATATATGTTCAAAAATTATCTTTCGAGATCATGCCTCTTTATTTAGGAGCTGGTTTAATTTTAGATTATATCCTTAGAATGGAATAAAATTTGACATCCATTTAGATTGCCTATTTCTACTGATATATTGCCACCTTGACGTCCTTAGAAATATATCCCCAACTCCTTTCCTTAAAAATAATCTGATTGGCACACAATCAAATAATTAGAGCATAATTTTTGACAGTACTACATAGGTTTTTTTTCTTCGGTTAACAGGGTCGATGGTCGGTAAGAAGAGCAAGGTTGAGAATTATGCTCGACGACACAGGGATGCCCAAGGTAGAACGCCATTTCAATTATGAGGGGTATAATCAATCTTAATTAAACTCCATTAACACTAATATCAATACGATTCTATCATACTAAGGTTTATCAACAAAAACTCTGTTGAATCTTATACAGTCCACTTTGAAACTCTCGATTATAGACAAAGAGAGGCAAGGGAAGCTTTCGGAGACAGCTTTTACAAATATATTTAATACTACCTCCCTCCCCAGATACTCTGAAGAGAATTGTATCCCACCATCACTCCGAAGTCATAAGCTACTTCTGATTACCAGTCAATAATTCCATCGAAAGGCCAAGACCGCAAAATTTAACTCAACGCCTTAGCATATCGAGCCCTATACTCTAACACAAAAATCACAATGCGAGCCGCCTCTGTCTTCATCGGTGTCCTAGCATTTGTCGGTTATGCTAGCGCCGCGACACCACAACCTGGCTTTATCAGTCGCATAAGAAACAGCAGCCGGACAGATACTGAGGATTTGATCTCCTTGTACCTTAGTTCGCCCGGAATGCCTTGGTCACCGGTCACCGCAAACACCACAAGCGCCGCGAACGAAACCTCGACAGCACAGAAAGCCAATAAAGGTCGCCTTCTCCTCAAAGGCCTATCGCACCCTGTCGGCGACAACGACCTAGTACCCATCCATGATCTACCGGTGTGCTACCAAAAATGTTTCCACACGAATTGCTGCAACGGTCTTTTCGGCGACATCCACGATTTGACCAAGCATGAATTCTGCGAGTCCAAACGCTTCCTGGTGGGCCATTGGATGCTGGACCATGTTCAGTATTGTACCGGGAAGGAGTGCAGGGCTTGCGGGAACGACTGCAGGGACAGCTCTACGAAATGGTTACTTGACCTGTGCGGACACCCCATGGGAAGGAATTGATTGATGCGACACCGAAATGGCCTTGCCCTGGCTTCGTCCTGGCTTCTTATATACACCTGCCTGGAGAATGATGGCCTGGGAGTTAGACAAACACGGGGGTATAAGTGATGGGTTGTACTTGACAGCTACCCCCTTGACAACTATTGGGGGGGAGGCAGAGAGATTGGACTAAAACATGGAGAGGCTATATATACGTGAAGGAAAAACCCCGGTCTATCGTTGTCAAGCTTTTGATAGCCCTTAAAATTGAGACATTTAATCCGACAACCACGTGTTGTACTGAGAAAAGCAAACCAAAAGATGGGATTGTGTGTTATGGTCCAGGAAATCTATCGTAGCTTAAGAAAGTTTGCATTTAAACATTTGGTGCACCTGATTGACCACTCCATACACGTTTATCATGTTCTTAATTTTCCATAAAAGATCTAGCTCACCACGTGGAAAACGTAGCCGCTTTCGTTGTGTACGCTGCCTTTAAGGTTCGTGGCGTACTTTAACGAGGGATGAAGGTATATTATAGGTTTTGGAGACTTACTTGTCCTTGAGAGTAATTTGTAGTTAGTTGATACGGGTACGGTGATTTCCCTACTCTCGTCCACATGCTCCTTCCGAGGATCATGTATAATTTAGAGCTTATTGTAAACATACACCACCATGTTGACATGAGACGAAAATGTGAGGATAGGATCAAGTTAATTGGTTCAAGGTGAGTCTAGGTGGGATGAGCGAAGCCCATCCTAAATATATAGATACAGGAGACCAGGGGTCGTATAGCCCCGCATTTCAACAACTGGTCGTGAAGAACACCTTATGATAGGGGGTAGGAATGAATAGTTATTGCATGGAGAACCTAAACTACAGATACCTTGGGAAAGGAGCGGATATATAGGTACATACCTAGGTAAACTCAGTCCCTTCGTCCCCCCAATCAATCGTCTTGTATTACCCATTACCCTCTCGCATCGCGGTAAAGAGCGGTAGCTATACCAGCCACAAGCCCCGGTTCTTTAGTCCCTAACGCTCTTCTTAGGTAGTGGAAGCGCTGAATTTCAAAACGCTGGCCTTAAAATCGACTAACTGTACAATAGAATAGTTGGACTGCTCAACCATAATGACCCAATAATTGTTGTTATATATCTGAAAGTTGTTGTAAACCTAGAGAATCCAACAAAAGCTACTTTTTAAAGAGAAATAATGATGGATCTTATGAGGGAAATCGAAACTCTCGTTTATGCAACACCCACTTTCATGATCCAGGCCTTTTGTGGATGGGCGATAATGTAATTGTTATAAGAATTGGAGATAAAGATCAACGAACAGTCAGTCCTTTGATACCTAAAAGGCCTCTTTGTTACGATTCACCTTTGTACACCACGTGCACTCCCTTACAAACCTTCGGCTAGCAGGACTCGTGGTATAGGATGCAAGTATTTCCGGCATCAGCTGGACTAAAACCCTACTATTACGATCTTTGGCCCAAACACCGATATTGTGGACACCGTATAATTACGACTCATTTGGCCTTTTAGGACACGACTATGGCAATAATTGTATGCCTTTGTATTCAAACTATAGTAGAAGGCAAGATGCAACTATTTCAAGAGGATATATTTTTAACACACTCCTTCAGTAAATCTGATCAAGGTGCAGGTTTCACACGAAGTTTCAAGCTTACAGAATCACCACTGGGAGAAACAAATTTTGAAAATTATTTTATTATAAACAGGTAAACAGGTAAACAGGTAAACAAGTAAACAGAGTAAACAAACTAGACGCCTAGTTACCTACTAAATAACAACTGTTGTACTATATGGCGTTAGCTAAACCGCATTAGCATGAACGTGGGTTCGAGCAACTTGAAGCACAAAAATCGCGCTACTAATTCAAATATTCCATGCTTGACCAAAATTGATTACCGTTGTCCGTATCCTCTGCCACGTAGGGCTAAGATCATTCATCAATTGAGTAAGTCCTACACCAAGCTCTACTCTACGCGTGCTCCCGGCCGGAGGCATTGGGATGAAATCACGACACTCCGTAAAGATAAATTGGGCGGACGTGTAGAGAGGTCTTGCTATCCAATCCGGTAGAAGGAAGACGTGGATGTCCTGGGAATCAAAGGTAGTGGCGTCGGCTTGTTCAATCTCATCGAAGACGGTGAAAATGTCAACGAGAGAATCGAACCAGTCGCGAATGACAACGTAAAAGAGGTAGCAGGTGACCGAGGCGACAATGTAGGCTATTGCCCGAAGAGACAGCGATAGGGCCTCTTCACAGCCTAACTTCCAGAGGTAAGACACCGAGTAGACAAACAAGGCCGTGATACAAGTGGGGATAACCGATGCCGTATAAAGGAGGTCGAACGAAATTCGGCTGCGTCGCCCATGGAAAGCTAGAGTGTAATCCTGACCTAAATACTGGACGCCCAGGTATAGAGCATCAGCAATCAGAACAGCGACCGGCGGAAACATAAGGGCGGCTATCAAGAATGCACCGGCAGTGTTGAGATGCGTTATCATCTTGGCTATCCAGCTTGAAGGCTTCCGTGTCTGGGGCCCTGTAGTAGGAGATACTGGGAGCTGGGTTGTGTTTTCGGGCTTAAACTCAGACTCCCCGTCCACTACGTCGGCGACGTCGGCGGCATCAGTGGGTTTCACAGGAGGATCGAAGGTGTCGTCGCTTGAAGAGATGCCGCCGTCGCTAATGACAGGTAGCTCCACAGGCTCCACAGGATCGTGGGTGTTATCGTTTGAGGAGATGTCATCGCTGTTTACGGGCAGCTCAATAGGACGAGGACCAGCCGGCTCTGATGTTGCGGGTAGGTCAGGAAGTACCGGTTCGTTTGTAAGTTCCTCAGCAAGAACCGGTTCGCTTGTGGGTTTCTCGTCCTTGGACGCATCGGCTCCACTCTCAAGATAACGATGCCACCACGACTGGACGTCAATTGGCTCGTCAAATGTCCCATCAAGTGGCTGTTCAAGGGGTTGTTCAAGGGGCTGTTCAAGTGACTGTTCAAGTGGCTCGTCAAGGGGTTGTTCAAGGGGTTGTTCAAGGGGTTGTTCAAGGGGTTGTTCAAGGGGTTGTTCAACTGACTGTTCAAGGGGCTTGTCGAGGGGCTCGTCAAGTGGCTCTGGTCTAGATGACGTGAAAAGGGGATCGGATAATTCTGCTGTCGTTGAAGTCGAAGGATTGGCGAATTCCGATACACTCTCAGGTATCCCGTCTTTAGGTATGAGAGCTGTGTACGGGCTGAGGTCAATTGGCTCAAGCTCGATCTCTGGATAGAAAACCTCCGCGAATGCATTGAAATTGTTCAACAATACACTGCTGTCGACGACGAAATCCTGTGGCTTGAAAACAGCAGGATCGGACGTGAATCTGGTCGTGGTAGTGGCATCGTTAGTATCATTCGTGAAATTTCCAAAGTCAAAAACTCTACTGAAGTTCATTAAGGGGATTGACGTTGAATTGAGGAAGTTCCTGACATTACCAAAGGCAAGCCCCAAAGTCTCGATCGGCTGAGTGAGGATACCATACGTGTTATTCGTGAAGTTCCCATACTCGAAGAGTCCAGTGAGGTTCGTCAGTTTCAAAGGGGCTAGTCTTAGCTTGACGAAATCCTCTGCATTACTAAGGGCAGCCGCAAAGATCTCGACTAACCGAGCGAACATACGGTCTACGAAGTTGCTCAATGAAGAGTTCGTGACTATGGTGGAGTTCGTCAGTTCCTGTGTCATATCTTGCATGGACGTGATGTTGGAGGAGTTCGCTACTTCGTGTACTACGTCTTGCATTGACGAGATGGAGCTATTCTCTGGAGCCAAAGGGTAGACTTCTTCAACGACGGTAGTCGTGGGGAATAGACTCATGTACCATGGCACGCCACTGGATACTTTAGAGACGGCCTCCTCGGCTTTCTTCGTGGCATTACTAACAGATTCATAATTGTTAGGCAGCTTGATCCCGCTAAACAGAGCTTCAGGGGAGGGCAGTCTGCTGTACCACGGCTCGCTAATAGATACTTCAGAGGTGATCTCTTCGACAGTCTTGGCAGTAGTAGTAGAAATGGGTCTAGGTGTGTCTTTGATCCCATCATATAGAGATTGATCAGAGAACAAGTCCTTGTACCATGGTGCACCACTAGACGTGCTAGAAATGACCTTGTTCGAAATTATCTCCTCAACCACAGTCTCGGTGACAATGGAAACAGGCGCAGATGTGTCTTTGGTCCCGTTATGTAGAGATTGATTAGAGAACAGGTTCTTGTACCAAGGCTTACCGCTAGACGTGTTGGAAACGATCTCCTTGGAAATGATCTGCTCGACCACAGTTTTGGTAACAGTGGAAACAGGTTCAGATGAGTCAGGCAGCTTCACACCGCCAGATATAGCTTCGGTGGAGGTCAGGTTCTTATACCATTGCTTGCTACTGGACACATTAGAAACTAGCTCCTTGACGAAAGTCTTGAAAGCAATAACAATCTCGGATATGTTGAACCAGTACTTTCCGCTAGACAAAACTGAGGCGACCTTTAAAGTGATCCTTGATACGACTCTCTCAACAACAATTGTGGCGGAAGTTGTCTTGGAAACGACCTCCTTGACCAAAGTCTTGACAGAAGTAGTAACAAGCTCAGATACGTTAGCCATCTTGATTCTGCTAAAGATTGCCCTAGAGGAGAATATAATCTTGAACCAGTACTTGCCGCTAGATAAAATTGAGGCGATCTTTACGGCGATCTTTGAGGCAATTCTCTCAATGATAACTGTGGTGGTAGTTGTGACAGTACGAATAGGGGCAGATAGACCAGGCAGCGTGAATCCGCTAAATATAGCTCCGGTAGATGCAGCCTTACTAGGGAGTCTGTTGCTGGTGCGTTGAAAGCCGCGAATAATCCAGGAGAAGTAGTGACTTGAGTAGTAGTTGATGAAGCCGAGACCGGTGAACCATAGAGTTTCGAGGATAGCCGGGCCATATTGCTTCATGTATGGCACATTCTCACAAAAAACCCAAATAGTAAAAACGAGTTGGAACCAGATCCAGACCCTGCGGGCCGTGGGTATGTCCCAAGCCATTTTGGATTATTAGGGTTTCTTTTTGCTTCCAATGCGAATCTGGATAATGGTGTGCATAAAAGCCCCATGGCTTGTGGAAATATTCCCTACTTTTATGTTTAAGAGATACGCAGGCCCTCTCTCCAAGCTGTATGTTCTTAAACAAGAGCAACAATGCCAATGTTCCATCTATTCAGGAAATGCTCAACTTCTTTGTTCGGACATATTTTAAAACAATCACTGAAACAAGCACAATGTTTTATTATTAGAGAAGAATAACAAAGCGACTATAGTGGCTGTCCAACAGGTTGCTAGTATGGTAATTCTACTTGGACTGAGCAGATTTTCAAAACTTTCGAGTGTAGGCTTTTGGCCCAGACAGGACTACGTCATCTACACGCCGAGTCACCATAAAGGTACCTTAGCAACGAGGCGGTAGGGGGCGGCCGTTGCCAAGAGAGGGAGGGTGTAGTGCATATTGAAGACAATATACATGTAGCGTAGACTAGCTATCGAAATGCTAGTGGTCGGCAGAGAACTCCCCAAGTCGCTTAGGCGACTACGATCTATTTATATCCAATGAAAACCGTGGTGGTATGTAGGCTACCCCCAAGCCTTGAGTTCAACCCTTAGACCCCGACAGCCCTCTTCCTGCCAATAAGTAGCACCTTAATTACTCAGTCTCGGATAATATACCTAGGAAGCACAAGACATAGGAAGCCGCTTATTTCATTGTCACCACGGTTAGAGTTGGGAGAACATGAAAGCAATCGCGGTGCATAATTTGTGAACATGTAAGTCCCATAATATATACAAAGCATGCTGACGAACTACCTGAGGTAGCCTCCAAGGCAACAATTTATGACTTTTGCACATTTTATGATCTAAGCCGACATGCATTTTCCGATTGTGTAGGTATATTGTATGATACTGTAGCCTTGTAGGAGCCGGTAAAGAAGTCAATGCAACTCTAGCTTCAAAATGGAAGGGTAACATTCTATATTCCCATGATCATCTGCGTAACTGTTCCGTGAGACATGGCCTAGAATAGGATACGCTATATAATATATATTGTAACGATGGATAGATATGTGGCTGAAATCTGGCCGCATCCGAGCTTTATCGACTCTTGCTGCCCCCCAAATCTAGCGGCCATAAATCTCCACATGTAACTGTAGCGTTCGGCCCCCCTATCCGAGTACACCATACCTGAGCCGTGACAGAAAACATTTTTATACGCTGGTGGTTCCCACGACAGCAACAGATACACCTACGTTATGTATCTGCGATTTTAATTTTATGAATAAGGATTGAGCCTCTTCTTAGTTAAGGGCCTATAGGGATGAGCGAAACAAGTGATACAAAGAAGACCAGGCAACAAAGAGGGTGTTCAAGTGCAAAAGGACCGTCTTCTCGTGCAACGATTACTTTACCAGCTCTACACCCGGCGAAGACGAGTGCATCAGCCTTAGCTGACTCCATTGCAACATCTGAAGAGACTGAAGTATCATCAGCCCGATCCCGCGGCAGGCCATCATACTCACATCTAACAAGAGCCTGCACGGCATCCACGTCAGGAACTTCCAAGTTCACATATATTAGAAAAGCAAAGAATGAGGGCCACAAGGGGACATCCTGGTTGACCACGGTATATCTTTGCATTACTAGCATATAATATCGAGTAACTTGCCCTCGAAAGTCACTTTCGTATATCTGAAAAATAGTATTCTTTGTTGCGCTGGCAAGTGGTTGATTAATCTTATAATGAATGTGTCTATGTATAAGCAGAAAGAACGTAGCTAATTTGTCTATAGTTTCTGGATGCACCTCTCCCGCCAGACTCGGTCCCCCTTTTGTTCTGTGTTGCCGATGACAAGCTCAACACACTTAAGGGACACACCAGTAGGTCGTATACCCCCCAGCAGTCTCCTCGTCACATCCACTGCAACCCATGTCCGTGCAGTATTTAAACAGGATAGTGAGTCTCCCGCCGCTGACCTCTGAGCAAGGCGTTGTCGCAGGACACGCACGTCTGAATACAGCGGGGACATCGGCTTCTTGGCTCCGCTTCTTCTTAGACGTGCCGGTAAGCTTCTCGCACTTCTCCTTCGCGTCGTCATCTAGATCCTCCTTGTCGAGGATTTTGTTTTGGGCGTCGACGACGGCCACGGCGGCACATGCGCCGCCCTTTCCGTCCCCAACAAGTACGGTACGGGTTCCTTTGTCGCCGTAGTGGTCTAGGTCCTCTGCTACGTCCTTGAGGTCGTCGTCACTAGATTTGGTCTGTCAGTATACCCCGATGATTGGATTCTATTTGGTTGTATCACAACTTACAAAAGTCTCCTTACAATTTCCCCTTGGCTCAGCTTTTGAGGGCTAGCGAGGACTGAAGTAGCCAGAGCGGCTGTGGCGAAGATGGCTGCGAATGAGGTCTTCATATCGATTGGTAGTGTAGTTCTAATGCGAATAGTTGAGACTAAGGTGTGTTGGGTGTAGGTATATATGTGTGAGTATTGTGTATAGCTGTGAATGTGATGATCTGGTTGAAATTTGTTGTATGAAGACTCGGCGAGGAGTAGCAATATACTTATAGAGCTTTTGAGGTCATCCTAATCTTCTCGATCTTCTCACAAACTGTCAGCAGTTGGCGTACTTTTGTTCACTGTTACTATTCAGTGACACAGAGGATAATAAGCCAGTTCGAAGGGTATGCTGCTTGATTTGGAGGCTCCTGATGAGACATTTCATCTTTTCTTTTTTTAGCGTGAGCAGAGACTGGAAATGTGGCGACGAGATTTTGCCTTCCTAGATTGATGGCATCGCTAGTTGCCAATTAACTGGGCGTTAGCGAAGTCTCGGGAACAATAGAATACGGCGTAGACTCGGTTAAGCCGCGCGATTATGCGGCTGTGAGGCAATGATAGATTTCTGATCAGGGGCAAGGCTAACAACAGACCACACAGCTCAACAGCAATAAACTGTTCCGAATAAATGATTAAATATCTGAAACGATATGACAGTAAAATGAAATGTTGTTGTTTAAACTAATCTTCATATCTTTATATTTCATAAAAAAGTATTTTACATCAATACCAGAAAACCGTCTCCTATAGTACTCCTAGTTTAGGGACGTTTGATTCCGAAGCCGCTGGTTATCCGATCCATGAATAGGCGTTGGTAGCAAGAAGGATGGGCATTAGAGAGCTCCTTCTCGAAACCTTAGAGAAGGAACAGGCCTACCTTACACACCAGAAGATCAGTTGCATCACTTGGATTTGCGACCACAGATTCTCAGCAGCTACATATTAGCCACGAAGAGGTTCAGGCTGAGAGCTGACGCCAACCCGTCATCTTTGTACCCGTGCCCCACCTCGCAGCCCATGCGCACAGATTGTATATAGTTTCTTTTCGCTCCGGCTTACTAAAGTATGCGATACTTACAGTTATCTACCTATTGGGTACAGATAGATGGCCCTTCTCCTAAATATACATGTATATATACATGTATTGCTGACCACTCCTTACCTATATATCACACAATCTATAGCGGCGCAGTGAAACGCCACCCACACCATTAGATAGTGCACCCGCTATCTAGGAATTAATCCATGCATCTAGCCCCTGTTTAAGTGCTTGCACAACTGCAAGTAGTCTGCGAGGCAATTTAAAGGAATTCCCCGCAATTCAAGCTAATACCCTTAATATCATTGCTAATAGTAACCTATAGCTCCCTCGGGCGGAGGATTACGGCGGCGAAAAAGACAAGTGGTACAGGGGTTTCGTGAGACAACGTTTCTATATATATATGTGTGAGTGTGTGTGTGTGTGTGAGTGTGTGTGTGTGTGTGTGTGTGTGTGTGTTGAAAGACAGTGCATCCGTAGATCTCAAGTTACGACTCTTTGCGTAACAACCACATTATCACATATCATCGAGGTATGCATCGTGATAAATGCCTTTTGTTAAACTACTGCTGTTGTAGAACACTGCGAGACACGGTAGCCCCTGGTTTTCTCGGCATTTTGGCCCCGAGTTTGACTACACCATTGCCTTAAAAATGATATTGATGGTAAATTGGTGGACGCATTATGTATAATAGACTACGTAGATGTGCAAAAATCGATGCCTTATGTCGGCGCCTACTTACAGCCTCTAATCACAGCGAATTCCTTGGGGCCTGTTGAAGTTCTAATCTGCCTTGTATTCTACCTTATTTTCTCTCTCTCTCATCACCTGTAAAGTGTTTTCCATCTCAATTGTAGCTGCACCGACATAACTATATGCTCACTTCGCCCTGTGGCTTTCTAGAGTCATCTACATATCAAGTTCACATATATTAGCACAAGTTCTTTAAAGTAGAATGAATTCTACTTTGGCCCCATCTCAGTCTGCGTCAGGGTCCTCGTTACCTACGCAGATTACTCCATTCCTGCCTCTTCCGGTAGCTTCCGAACAGTGTAAAAGTACACAAGTATGGTGCCCCGGCCATCCTAATGACTTCAATTGCTACGCAGGAGGCCTTGATGATAAGAATGGTTCCTGTACACCGCTTTTCTACTGGAATGAGTGCTATCCATCTGATTACTCGCAAATATATAGCGCTACGGGTACATGAGGTGAGACACCCCGCAAACATCCCAAGAGCTACAAATATTAACTAGGTCCTATCTTCTCAGACGACGTCGTCACAACAGCGTTCCCAGGCACCGCCTGTATGAGCGGATGGTCGGTTGGGTGCGCAAAGACCATATCCTGCTGGAAATCAGATTATGACACGGAAATGGTGTTGTCCGGAGAGCTTTTTTTGCCCTGGCGATGCCTGGGAACATTCATTTATGGCCCGCGTGACCCCTACGCGGGTTTGTACAAGTCAGATCACCATTTCTGATATCCTATATCTTAGAGAAAATACAGCGACATATACGCCATACGTACTATCTGCCACAGCACTATCTATGTAGCCAAATCTAATTTACCTAAGAGCTATACACCCCGTGTTTCCTTTGCAGGATAGCACCACACTGGCCGAGTCGACCATTCCGACGGGATCTATTAGTTCGACCGGCGCAAAGTCATCTGGTACTAGCCAAATTGTTGGCATTATTATAGGCGTTATCCTAGGGTCACTCATGTTGGCTACCGGGGCATATTTTGTGTGGCGCCGACGTTCTAAGAATCGGCATGATAATGAAGGGTCCGAAGGCCCTTATGCTACAGCGACGAGCCACGGAGACGAAAAATCGGATGCTCATCACGGATTTTATACAAAAGCCGAGCTACCTTGCAACGTAATCTCAGAGTTGCCCGGGCAGAAAGATACATCGGAAATCGACTCCAACCCTGTCGTTGAGATCACATCGTCGGATACTTTAGTCGTGGAGCTCGGGTCCCAGGATCACCAAATGGACTTCCTTTGGACAGAAGTTTATGAACTGAAACAAGAACAGTATTGATATGGACTTCCTCGAATCGCATTGCATATTTTCATATTTTATTCCCATCACGATTCGTTAGTACTTTTACTCGCCTTGTAATACAGGTAACTCAGGGATAATATTTTTTCAAGTAGTCATACAATTAGCTTAGACAAGTGCATACCTAGGTATATTATAAGTTAACAGGCTAGCCTAGCCACAACAGGTTTTAAAGTCAATATCAGAACTTAATAATGAATATAAGATAGAAAATAAACTGACTTCCACAACTGCGTCAAGATCATAAATCTTACGGAATCCATCGCTTGTATTTGAAAGCCTACAATTATTATCATAATACTTATCATAATACCTATCATATTTTTAAACATCCTTATCTACCTCTTCATAAATAAACGACTGTCTTAACAAGCATATTTAGGATTTTTGTGAAACTTTTAATATATAACAACCTATCTTCAAGACTCAGGAAGGCTTTGCGATTATCTACCAACTCGATTAAGCTTGGGAAGGCTGGAGGATTACAGAACTAAGATAAGTTAGGGCGCAAGTATGGTGTTAAAATGGTATATCGCATTCAAGCTCCCAATACCCAAGGGGCTTCCATAAAAACGTACGCCCGCCCATTGCTTCATCCTGGTCTATCTCCGACGCTCCGCTCAACTTCTGTCTATTTACTACATTTGACTGTTGCACGGAAGCGCATCGATAGTTGCTAGAAACCTATGGTCGTTTCCTTAACTGCGCCCTTCATCAGTCACGTCCACATAACTGTTATTAGTCCATTTGTCTCTCTGTTCAAAAGCCACCTCATACTCTTCAGACTATTTAGAACAACCCTGACTTTAAGTAAGAGCAGGTCTCTCCTCAACTACAACGCCCCATTCGTGGGCCTCCTCGCCGTACATTATGTTACGAAGCCACGTCTTGAGTTGTGAAGCGTACTTGACAGTTTCAGGCAAGATAATCTCATTGTTTCCAGCCCTGATTCGAGAGACGGTGCCGACAAACCACTGTTCTTCTTAGTATAGTCCGCGTGCGTATTTGAGTGCGTACTTACCGCTGTTCCCACAGCGAAAGCTTCCAAGAAACGTCCCTCTTGGTAAGCCTCAAGCAGTTCTTCCATCGTAAACCACTTCTCAACCACCTCTAAAGGCTCCAAATCTCCGTTAGGCGACGACAGCCGGTCAGTGGCTAACTGTAGAACGCTCCGTCGGGTCACTCCGTCTAGGATGATCTTATCCTCCAGCGGTGCCGTAATCAGTTGCAGCTTTCCTTCCTTGGTCCTCCAAACGACCATGAAATTGCTCGCCCCAGCCTCTGTGACCTTGCGCTCGTCGTCCATAAGCCACAGAACCTGAGTGAAACCTTGTTTTGAAGCCTCGGCTTGGGCCACAAGAGAACCCGCGTAGTTTCCACCGACCTTAGCATAGCCATAGCCTCCAGGCCAAGCTCTTACCATGTCGTCCTCGCTGGCTAGTAGTGAAATGCCACCAGAGATGGTATCCATCTGGGGGAAGCAAACAGAAATGATGAACAACGTCGCCTCTGTCGGTGCTGCCACACCAAGGCCAGGATTGCTGCCAATCAAAGCCGGTCGCAGGTAGAGGAATTGGCCAGGTCGTGACTTGGGAAGCCACCTGGCTCCGTCAACCTCCATGATCTTGATAATGAGCTTCTCCAGCTCGGCTGAATCGAAGGCTGGCAGGCCGACACGGAGCGCAGAAGCAACCATGCGCCTTGCATTACAATCGGGTCGGAAGAGACGCAGCTTGCCGTCATATCCACGATATGCTTTCAGCCCCTCGAAACATTCAGTTCCGTAATGCAGGACGGAAGCGGTTGGCATGAGCGAGAAGGGACCGTACGGCTTCAACTCGGGGGCATGCCATCCGGTATTGCTATTCCAGACAGCAGTAATCATATGATCTGTGCAGACATTGCAGGAGTCGTATACGGGGTCGTCAACCTCTGGCACGGGGCGGGGGTTCTGGGTTAATGTTACTTTCAAGGCCGAGGCGTCAAGAGGTCTGAGAGGGGGCTGGTAGTCGGACTCTGCTGCAGCACGCTTCTTGGCCGTTGTCGCAGCCATTAGATCGGAGCCCTGTTGGACCTCATCGTGGATTAGGACAGCAGATGGAGTCATTTTCGCAGGATCTAATATGTTCGGTTTCACGAGCGTGAAAGGTTTGAGCTCGACAGAGGAAGCAATAAGTCCAGTTTATATTGACAGCAATAAACTATTTGTTATATAAGGGTCAGAGTCAAAACAAACGATCCAGGTCTAGCAGTAGTCCTAGCACCTCCAGAGTCAGGGCCACTTTCGCCTTACCGCAAGTTCTGGGAACTTCTCTCTTGTCTATCAGAGTCCTCTGTGTCATATCATCGGGTCTGCCGCATCGGCATGAACGTTCCGCAGTGGGGATCTAGCGAATTTGAAGCTAAAAGGTTAGTCATGATGGGATTTCATAGGCTCGTGGGGGGTATAGCATAAGATGGATAAGCAAGTAGATCGAACTAATTTAGCACTGCATAGCATTTTACATTCTTCTAAGAAAGTATAAAAATTACCCCCCGCACCGGGACCGTTCAACTATAGGTCCCGGCGGCGGTTACGGGTCGAAACCCGCATAGAGTTGAATTTATAATGACTTATCGCCGACCTCAGTCCGGGAATAAGGAACGCAATAGACTTATTAGAACGCTCCGAAGATATCTAGTCTCCACTTGAGGAGCAAGCCGTCATGGTCAAACGACCAATATACAGGTTTACTAAATACGGGATACCTTTCCTATTGCCTGGTCTCAAATTCGGCAGCATAAGCCGAATTCTAGTTGCAGTGTGCGCGAAACACTCTGTCAACCTCTTAATATGGCGCCTGCCTACGTCCTTCAAATGAACAGGTTTACTGCATAAACAACTTTTTTTCATACTATGATTGAAGAACAGCAACGAGGATCAAGCGGTCAGCAATATAACATCTATTAAGTCAAGTCATCATTGTCAGCTTTGTGAAACATGGCTCTACAGGTCCCTACAACTACTCTCAAGTCTGATCATCAATCATCCTCCTGCCTGGGAGACTATTGTGCTCTGGAATCTACGTACTTGAGCATCGGTGCATTATAACTCAATGGCATGCATAACGAGTCTGACTCTCACATGGTACATGGAGACAGAATATGTACTATTTTAGTCGCTATTGTGATTGCCACCAATAGCAACATGAAAACTTCGCTCCCGTCCGACGCGATCCCGTAATGTGTCCGGATGCAACATCGGGGCCGGAAGCGGGAATAGCCAACCTGTAATATTCATATCAGTATCTCATGCGCTTATTATCTCCAAGGCTGTTACCGTGGTCTGACTTCAGCATCAGGCGTCTGCTAATAAGTTGGCCTTCTTACCCGTCTTACCCGTTGAGTAGCTAGGACCGTGAAAATTGCGCTAAAGATCAGAAATGCAACCGGCACATATGTGCGTCTCGGTGGAAGTAAAACACAAGAATTGGCCTCACACGGCTAGGGTGGTGCTGAGCATATCGTTGCACGATCCAATCATTGCAGATACCTGCTCACCACGTTGTCTTGCTCCAGTCACAACATCGCAATATTATGTGAGAGTGCTATCAATTGTACTGATAAGCATAAACTCATCAAGTTGTTAGAGACTGGACTGGGTGATATCCTGACTCGGTAGCATTAATTTACATTAGATCTCGGTGAATGTTACTGAAGCAACCACCGAAGCTAAAAAGGTTGCTAGGTTTAGGTAGATATGTCGGGTATAGGCAGGAAAAAGCAATTGCTAGATAATTTAACGCTTACCTAGGTAAAGGTTCTTGACACTACGTCACTTCACATGGCAATATGCAATAACCTTATAATGCAACACCGGGTCTGGGCGATTATTCAGCAACCGTCAAGTTCTAAAGCCAACTTACCACCTGATCCTCCATCACGCTTATTTGCTTTCCATCACTTACCTATCCTCTATCGCCCAAACTTACCTTCCACGGCTCATCACTTCGGGCTATCATTCGGTCATCTGCAATGGCGCTAACAGCTGCCGTCTTCGGCAACACCGGCCTCGTGGGATCCGAAATCCTCACGACCCTGCTCGGCCTCGAGGCCGTCAAGACAGTTCACACCATCTCCCGACGCGCACCGAAGGCAGAGTCGCCGAAGCTCAACGCGATCATCGAGACAGACACCACAAAGTGGACCTCCAATCTCGCATCCCTCTCGCCCTTCCCGTCCGCCGTCTTCTCTGCTCTGGGCACCACCCGGGCCCAGGCCGGCGGCATCGAAAACCAGTGGAAGATTGACCACGACCGTGAGCCCCCAACCCGTCGACCCGAGCTAGGTTGTCGCATGCAGCAGCAGCAGTAGCTAACCTGACCGCGACGCGCGGGTGCGCAGTGAACATCGAGGTCGCGAAAGCCGCGCACGCCGCGGGCGCCAAAACCTTCGTCTTCGTGTCGTCCGGCGGGACCCGGGGTCTGTTCAGCAACCACGTGCCGTACTCGAGGATGAAGCAGGGCGTTGAGGACTCGATCAAGGAGCTTGACTTTGAACAGGCGATCATCCTACGGCCGGGCTTCCTCCAGGGCAAGCGCGAGGTTGGGCGCCCCGCCGAGGGCCTCGTGGGTTCCGTCTTCCAGGGCCTCGGCAAGATAAGCCAGGGCCTAAAAGACACGTACACCCATGATGCCGACGTCGTCGCGCGCGCCGCCGTCTCGGCAGCATTGCTGGCGGCGGAGGGCAAGGCGCCGAGCAAGTACTGGGTCCTGGAAGGCAGTGATATTGCCAGGCTAGGCCGGGACGAGTGGAAGTCCTAAGCGGGAAACAATGGTCTCTTATCACGGTAGATGAACCCCACATGGTTTCTTTTTCCCAAGGCGTTTGGCGTATATGGCCGTTTAGCGAGGTGGGTGGTAAGTCGCGTCTAAATATGGAGATGACACGACGTCGGTAAGTGATCCGAGGAAGAGGAGAAGTTTTTTGTGCAAACCACACCGGCAAGTTGAGCAGGTTGTCAATCTATAGTGGTTATGTCACGTGCGACCCGGTACAATTCCAGCATCGTCACCTAACCTAGAATGGCATGAATTGAATGCGAATGTAGTTCAGCGTAGTTGCATGTATAGAAGGTTAGTGCTTACTTTGCTTTGCTTTGCGGGTACATATCTGCCAATCTGCGTGGTGTTTAGACGATCCGTTATCAATACCCGACCAACTAAACAACTGTGTTAGAAATCCTAGGCCACCCTTACCTTCACGAAGATTAGATTTAGTATAGATGAGGAAAGGGGGGTGTGGCAATCTTCACTGACTTATATAACCTTTATCGTCTCTACTAGCCTACCACAAACGGCCTTTGAGAGGTCTGGCCACATTGGACCCTATCGCTCCATCACCGGTGCATAGTAGAAGGGCATTATACTTCACCCGATTAACAATCAGCTAGTCTATTCCTTCTAACTTCCACTAGCAATGGGTTAGCCAATACAAGCCAGATGATAGACTCTCATCTCCAGGCATGATGGCCAAGTAGTAACAAATAAAGACACTACTAACTAGGTAGCCAGGTATTTATCTAGTAATCAATACTTACACTGTATCATCTTAAACTACTACACTCTATCGGGGATAATTGAATCTGTCCGCGTGTTCCATGCTAGTTACGAAGCCTTACTCCATCATATGCACCTGAAACGTGTTGCTCGTAGAGCCAACTTCTCCAAGTTCCATCTTTTAATATAGACCTAACCCGAGCTTCGAGCCACTCGGTATTTCCCCAGAACCCCCAGGAAGCCTGAAACCTCAACCAGTCAACAAGCGCGGTTTCCCAGTGCCTGACAAAAGTGGCCCAATCGTACTCCCTCTTCCCTTCGGCAAGCAGGGTCGCACGATAACGCTCCAGGAGACGTTTCTCGCCCTCGTCCATCAGAAGCTCATCCGGCATCACACCTCCGTTGTCGTCGTCGTAGTCCGTAAGCATACTCAGAGGCATGGAGCAGGTAAACAGTTTGGCCAGGTCGCACACGCCCAGCCCGAGACCGACGTACTGGAAGTCGAAGAAGGCTACCTCGTCGCCGGCCCAGTTCGTGAAAAGGTTCTCGGACTTCACGTCGCCGTGGATCAGGCTCTCGTGCTCTCCGTCACGGGGCGTCAGGACCTCGGCCACCGCCTCCGCGACAGTCGCCCCGCCGGGCCCGGGAGGCTCGCAGAGCGCAGCGCACCACTCGGAATCCGCGTCGTCGGCGAGCGCGGCCAGCTCCCTGCGGCGCGTGGCAAGGTACGTGTACCCGCCGTTGCGCCACAGGCCCGTCCCGGCGGCCCCGCCGTCCCGTCTCCGCGCGGCCTCCTCGAGAGGCGGCAGCACGAGCTCGTGCGCGGGCATCGGCAACAGCCGCCTCGACGCCCGGTGGAAGCTCGCTAGCCAGTCCAGCGCGGCGCGCACCTGCGTCGCGCTGAGCTCGGACCGCCTCCCGCCCGCGACCGGGTACCGCGGTCGCAGGTCCGTCATGAGCGTCGCCGTCAGGCCCCCGAGGAGCTCGGCGCCGGGCCGGCCCCCCACGTCGCGCGTGGTCGCGAGACAGCGCGCCACCGGCGCCGAGACGCCGAGGCGCGGCGCTACCGCGCTGTAGAAATACCGCTCTACCTCGTAGCTCAGCATCTTGCGCAGGTGGCCCTCGTCCTCATCATCGTCCTCGGAGCCGGGCCGGCGCGTCGTCGGCGGGGGCGATATCAGCTTGAGCACGAGCGCGAAGGTGTCTGGGTCCGTGTCCGTGTCCGCATCCGCGGGGCGGCTATCGCCGCATAGATCGCGGACACGTGCTGCGGCCTCGGCGGTCGTGGCCCGCGCCGTGACCTCACAGATGTGGCCGTACCCTGCCCAGAGCGATTGGAGATTCCTGCAGGAGATCAGCTCTAGGGACTGCCAGGAGAGCATGATCGAGGCCACGCGCTCGGCTTTTATTGGAGGCGTCATGGTGAATAACGACCCTGTAAGGTTGTGGCTTGAGAGCGAACGGGCCCGGGTGAGGCAAGAAGGAGCCCAGCCGCTCCACTACCGACTGATGTGGGCAGACTTGATGAGACCAATACCAGCTGCATGCAGCTGAGAACAGCTGTTTAGGGGCACTGTCCTAAGGGGTAACACTAAGCGTCTATATATTGAACGGGGTTGCAAGTTCTATATCATAGCTCCTGAGATCAATATGAGAAGTATATCTGCCCCCTATAACCTCGTTTATCCCCCCTTCCTCTCTCTCGGGACTAGTAGGCAGGTACACTTAACATCTCAACACTCCCACACCATATGTCAGCCATAGGCGTCTTTCATGGACCCCTTGACCTCTCGTCTATCTCATTATGTCATATCTGAATCATTTATATCTAATCCAGCTCCCTTTAGTACGATAAGATGATCCTACAAAGAACAGAAAACTAGGTATATTTTCCATTTGTTTCCCGGTAGAAGTACTGCAGCCATCAGCACTTACATGGGATATCACTGGAGGTCTCGACGCCGATTATCATTCTCCTCTGTTATGGTGATGTCCGAAATATCATACCTTGTATCAATCGTATCACGAATCTAGACTGCGTGTATATGCCCCTTATCTTAAAGATCCACCTTGTTCTAGTCCCATTATTTGGCGGTCACTCAACTACGGTGTCTCTACTCTTAGCTGTAGATTCCACAGAATATTGGACAAGTATAACAGAGGTTTCCAGAGTTGGATTCACACACTCGAATCCTTCCTTACATTACCACAAAAGTTGACATGACTCAACTCTCAACTACCATGGAAGGTCATCCCCGGCGCTCTTGAAGGCCATGGGGCTTAAGAGTCCCTGGAAATCAATGTTATAGCATTTGCGAGGTTCATATTACGGATCTACTTGCGAATTTTTAAGCACAAGATTCATCCGATGCTTCGCAGAAACTAGTTAGCCCCAGCACTATCGACGAAGTTTAGTAGCTCTCTCCTCAAAGTGACCCAGAATAGAGCTGACATGGATTGGCAGAATATATGCCAAATTCTATAACATCTGATCAGCCGCGACTGCACATTGTTACCAGCAGCTATTACTTTGAAGACCTCCGCGCGCAGGCTCCCATCCCGCAAGACATCTCTGTATGGTTTCACCGTGTCTTTTCAGCTGGATAGTCAGTGATAGCTGCCGCACATAGTAGCATGGCTCGAACTGTGAATACAGACAACCCGCCAATCTGTTTCTACCTAGCTACAAGCAAACTGCCTAATGCATTTGACAACCTATGCTTGAAGCACGGGGATGCGGTTGTCAAAAATAAAATATTGATTCGAATTGCGACCAGTCTGACATACTCAGTCCCCAGTTTTGTAAAACCTCCTAGACATATATATTAAGTAAGGAAGGGTTGCAAGATGAGGTTTTACTCAACTTAGAACGTGAAGAATAAGAGAGAGGGGGGGGTGAGTATTACATAGTTCAATATATCGAGAGCTAGTAGTGGAAGGGGTCTTGTACAGGGTCGACAGGCGTAATAAGAGAGCGATTGATACCAAACAAATCACAGCATGCAAAGCAATATTCCAATGAGGGGAGAGAGCAATGTTGTCGGTTGATTAGTCGAGTATCTCAATTGGCAAGATACCACCACCCGTCCATCCCATCCCTCTGATCGACCCCCCCTGTTGTTTCCTTTTTGGTTTTAAGCGGAGATTCCCGTCAACTCGACTCGAATCCAAATTTGATGAATATTTTCATCCTCCCAATATATCCAAAGTTCCTCCCATTCCTTTCCAGATAATACCATGTTCTCAACCAAAATACCATCGCTAAGGGGCCAGTCATATCACGCCCCAAATGCCTCGAATCGACCGACGCTCTCTCTCTCCCAATCATATGCTCTCATATGCTTCTCATGAAAAACTCGACATCCCATATCACACATCCAAACCGGCAGGTATTTCCTCCTTCTGCTTGCCTCTTCACAGATAAACTCGCAAATCTTCCATTTCCGGATTCCTCCTTCGATACTCTCACGGGTGATATTTCCCGTAAACACGTGTCCGTGTCTGTCTGCGTCTTTGATTTATCCAAAAGACTTTTCTTTTTCCTCCTCGGGCCTTGTTGTAAGGCTGGTTGGTTTCGCTTGGCTTTCTCCGGTTAGGCACATACTGGTATCTGTCGTGGCAGGGCCCTGTGTTGCTTCTGCTTCTGCTGCTGCTGTTGACCCCTGGGAGTGACGGGGATAGACACGGGATCAGCGGGCGAGGTCTTGGCCGCTGCGAGTCCGCTGGCAGCAATGGTGCTCCACAGGGGCTTGGGCCAGGATGGGACGCCGGCATTTTCGTTGGTATGGGGGTGAGCACTTGAATTTGGTGCATTTTCTGTGCAGGTTGGAGCAGGTTTACAGGGCACCGGTGCCTGGGGACTTGGTGGTGGTGTAGGCAACTTGGGAGCACTTGCCAATTTCCTCGGCTGGCTCTTGACTATGTCCGGTGATGATGGGCAGGAGCTTGGGGGTGTGGGCATTCCCGATACCTTTGGTGCTGATGCAGGTGTCCAATTGACAGGCTTTCTCCAGGGTTGTCGGGTAACCGACTGGACTTGCTTTGGCGTATTGTTGCTGCGGCTGTTGGTGTGGTCAGCGTCGCTAAGCTCGTGGCTGCTAGCCCTGAGCCTGGGATCGCTTATTTCAGTGCGGAATTTCCTGCTCTTAGCCTGCATGTGATCCAGGAGGTCTGCGAGACTCTCGGGAGTCATGCGCAGTTGGCGGGGGGCCTTGTCGAAGATCTTGAGCGTCCTAGCGGGTACGATGGATACATGGTGAATATAAACCCAGGAAGTCCGTATCTTGGGGCAGGACATGCCGTCGGCAAGGCGCAGATACGGACGATGGCTGCTGCTGGGGCGGGCAGAGCCCTCAAAGGCTCGGAAGCCGTCTACTGGCTTGAAGCTGTGGCACGCCTGCTCCCAGGGCGGCAGGTAGTTGTTCCCGGGACCCGAGCTGTACGCCGAGATGGTGGTGACGAGGTAATGGCCGTAGTCAGCGGACCGGCCCAGAATAATGACGGGGTGGCAGGTGGCGCTGATGTGGAGGTAGTTCGTGCCGATGAGATTGTCGTGGTCCTCGGCGTTGAACTCGTTGGCGTCTCGTAGGAAGGCGATGTCCCCAACCTCCCACTTAAGTTGTCTCCGGGGCTTCTGGACATACTGGCTGTAATGTCGCTTGCTAGGTGAACCCGAAAGCCAAGGGGTGGATGATGGAGCCATATTTGATGTAGATTATGTGCTATTGAAGCTAGGTGGTATTCAAGTTGGGTTAGTAAGGGGAGCTGACGGTAGCTCGTGTCGGGAGATAGGAATGGGGTGCAATAGTATATGATATCGAGGAATCGAAGGATCTTCAATATCTCATTAGGGGTGGAATAATGAGGAAATGGGTACGGTGAGTAGTTTCTCAGATGACTATAGCTCAGGACAACAGAAAGCTCAGGACAGAAGAACTCGTTATGTGTGGGTAAGGAAAAGAAATGGATGGAGAGGTGTGTCTTCCAAGCTTCGAAGGAATTAATAGGTACATTAAATAATATTTTCTTCCCCTTCGGAGTTAGGTGCTCTGTGTAAGTTTCTAGTAACCTGAAGCTTATAGCAACACAGTACTGCGTAGGAAATGAATAGAGTCGGAGATACCGTTGAACATGTTGACAAGAAGCTTCAAGAAGGGTGACAAGTTGTGTTAGACATTGAACTTTAACCCAAGAGGCTTGCCATATTGAAGTTTGAAATTGGACGATTAAAGGGGTAAATATAGAGATAGATGGTGTTGAAGGAGGTTCTTAGCCAATGGAGGTTTCGAAAAGGTGCGAGTTTAGCGAGCATAACTTCAATACTGCACCAGGCTTCCTGAAAATAATACGATTTTTTGAATATTCCCATTTCCATTATAGTAAAGGCTTGCCAGTGTTCTCAGACCTCTGGAATGCGGAAAAGGGCATATCGTCAACTATCATGGCTGAGTTTGGATGACCTCGAACAATATCGGTACTAATAGGTCAAAATGTGAACCATATAAGCACACGACGCCGACATTCACTCAGTACGCTGATGGTGTGTGCTCTCACTCAAGCTTGTCAAGATGTTAACTTCAGTATTTGGGTGTATTAACTTCAATCGCTTCATCCGATCCATCAAATTTTCACTTCATACCCATACGAAGTGAGCATCAAAATTGACGAAATTTCTACGGTGGACGGGATCTATGGTAAAACTATCGGAGATAGCAGAAGGTAGACTGTATGCTTAATGTTATCCGCATTCTATAGAAACTCTACGCATTGGCCCTTCCGACGAAGCTAAGCATAGAGAGATGGAGCGAAACCCTTACCCACGTACTGTATAGATATTATGCACACTGTCCGTTTTGACCAATTAGAGAGAAGCAGTTCTCCGAATCCGTATTATTTCTCTATGTAGAGTACCTAGGTAGTGAGTTGTGCCGAGAATAAAGAACACAAAATACAAATCTTGGTTCGATCGAGAGAGACGATTTACGACTATGCAGTAAATATCCTCGTTTCAAATTGACGTTATAGTTGTCCTTTCTATAATTGACATTAATACTACATCTAACGTCTTGAGCCAATGGAATTAGGTGAAACATGAACAGGGCTGACCTGAGTGAAGTGTAAATGTATGCATACCTACCTAGGTATGTATATATATATATATATATATATAGTGCAGTATGTAACTTGTATAAATCACAACGGCCCCCATACTTAGTGCTTGTTTATCAATTATTTAAACTTAAACTTTATACTTTTTTTACGTATCATACGTTCTATTCCTGTTATATCAATGTAGCTAGGCTGGTAGGTAGGTACCTGATCTAACGTAGATGCACGTAATTCGTTGTCGTCAGAGGATCAACAATAATGAGCTGAGGTACCTGCGTATGTCTGCCGATGTCTGTATTTTTAGTGGGCCAGGTGCGTTATCTCGGATTTATTGGGGAATTAAAAGGGAGGAACCGAGCCGGACCCAGCAAGCCTACGAGTTTGGAAATGGAAGCTTGACGAAACTCGAAGTTACATCAGCCGAGCCCCGCGTTGCGCATCATTTCTCCCGCCCCATCATCACATATCAATATTTCTCACCAGCACCACTACACCACACCACAACTTCGCGACATACCTTAGCGCTTACTTACCTATCTCCATATCATCTATCAGCTACATATGTAAGTGTGATCTGCTTACATCCGTCTTATCGCAACATCGTGCATCAAGCTAAGAGAATAAAACGAAAAGAAAAAGAAAACCCCGACGGGCAGAAATACCTATCGCAATCCTCCCACCGTACCACCAATCCATCTCCGAAACGTTCGCCTCGTACCGCACAGCAACTCCCTCAATTCAGTAACACGATCGAACCCCCCATACACTAAAGAAACACGAGACTATCGGGACAAAAAGCGCAAGCCACCACAAAGAAACGTCGACCCTACCCGCGCGGGCACCCTGCGTAACCCCCCCATCTCCTCGTCCTCGTTCTCCTGCGTTCCCTAGTGCCATCAAGGTATTCTTTCTTACCTAAAACAAACCGACTTCGCCCCCCCAAGACGAGCTTTAGGTTACCTTTTTCGTATCCCCCCCGAAGAACCAATGTCAACAACGACGACTTCCACGGCCCCCTCCACGGCCCCCTCTTCTTCCTCCTCCTCCACCACTTCTTCGGAGCGCCCGCGAATCCTCTACCCGGACGCGGGTCCCGAGCCCCCCTTCCCCCTGCGCATGGAAGGGGCCGTGATATCCGGCTTCGGGCGGGGCTCGAAGGAGCTCGGGATCCCGACGGCGAACCTGCCCGTCGACGCGTCGTCGACGCCGTGGATCGCGACGGCGCGCTCGGGCGTGTACTTCGGGTGGGCGTCTCTCGCGCTTCCCGTCTCGCACCCCGACAACAATCATAACCCCTCCTCCTCCTCCTCCTCCTCTTCTTCTTCTTCTTCCCCATCCGACGACAACAAGTTCCGCATCTACCCCATGGTCATGTCCATCGGGTACAACCCCTTCTACAAGAACGCCGTGCGCTCCGCCGAGGTGCACGTCCTCCACAGGTTCGCCGCCGACTTCTACGGCGCCCCCGTCCGCCTCCTCTTGCTCGGCTTCGTGCGCGAGGAGCGCGACTACGACGGCCTCGACGCCCTCGTCGCCGACATCAACATCGACTGCGAGGTGGCGCGGCGCAGCCTCGCGCGCGAGGCCTGGACCCCGCGCGAGGGCGTCGTGGTCGAGGAGGGCGAGGGCGCAGGCGCGTCGGTCACAAGGGGGACGCTGGACGCGAGCTGGCTTGTCAGGGAATGAGGTGAACGCAGGCGGGTGGGGATTATAAGCCCAGGGGGTAAAGATAAGGGATACGTTGACCTTGGCCCTGAGTTTTCTATCCCAAGCATGCATAGCTGATTCAGCTATGGTTTGTTTGGTTAGCTAGAGAGAGGGGGGGGCGCACAATAATGCTAGAACGTGGTGCAGGCGTCCAGGTGCTTGGATTTAAGACATAGAATTTCTAGAAGACGTCAGTCAGAGCTACGTGGAAATTTTCCTTTCTGCTTTCGAAATCGCATCAATTCCCGACTTATGCGGCTAATGTGTACTCCGTGTTCTATGCCACGACTCTATAATATGGAAACTTCGGAAATACACTACTAATGACCGACTCCCATGAAAAGGGAGAAGGGCCCCCCAAACATGTGGGCCCGCCCAGAACGCCGCCAACCCATGCTCTATGAACCCCGTATACCAAAGCCATGTACGGGGGATTCGTTGGTATCTATAAACAGAGATGGTGCCAGACTCGCCCGCATCATTTACACGGCGAGTTGGCCCTGATTGCGGTAGTAACAGGGTAAAAACTAGATGGGTTCGGTCAGCACGCCGTATCACTCAATACTTAGGGTAGGAAGCAGAGTAACTCACGTTCATGACGATTAACATTGGGATATCAAATACGTCGCGCTTAATGGTCCAACAAAATGTGCAATCGATCCTGCCGTCCTTCTCAAGCTTTGAAATGCCGTGTTCCCCGTCTATTTTGGTCACCCTGTTGCTGAGAATGCTACTGCGTTTATCCCTCCGGGGCGATTCGTCGTTGGCTAAGCTCTCATTCATCTCTTTGGTCCGGTACTTGAGTAGACGGCACTTCCTCGTCACGTGCCCACGACTGTCTCCGAATGCAAGTTGGGCGAAGTCCTCGTAGAACTGAATAACGCTGTCATCGTCCATAAATTCAGCAATGAAGACGGGCTGGATTTGCCCTTCCGACGATTTGCCTGTATCGGGCTGTAGAGTCTTGAGCCGTGGCGTTGAGAATTCCGGTTTGCTCGAGCTACTTAGGCTGCCCGACTCGGATCCCGACCGACCGGCATTGACATTCATGTTGGGATCCTTGCCCAGCAGTATGTTCTTCGACCATCCAGTCAAGGCAATAAATTCTTTGTTCACGGCGGCTACTTCTCCCGTTCTGCGGCAGACAATCGTTGGTGCCGAGCAATGTCCCATAAAATCCTCGTACTCGAACAAAGTGCGCTGCAAACATTTCTCCATGAAGATCAGGTCTTGTCGGTTGAGATGCCTTGTACACGCAATAAAGGACGGCCGGATGCTTGCAAGCGATTGCGCTATGCGCAGAGTCTTGCTGGGTGAGAATCTGCGCTGAACAAAATCGATCAAATTATGAAAGCCTGTAAGATATGGGTACGGTTCTTTGACCGTCTCGTATATCGAGGATGGGTCGCGATGTCGTTTTCCTAATATGGACGTAGGTACGAGCTTTGTATTCACGTTTGGAGGATTTGGTTTTGCCCTATTAGGCTGAGCAATCGATTGCGAACTGGCAGGAGTATAAGTCCCAGCCGTTGGTGACTTTTCAAACCCGTAGGTTGTCGGCTGTGGGCTTGCCGTGTTGTCTGCCCCCGGACTAGCCAAGCTGGTCGGAGTCGGACCAGCGGCTGCTATGGCATATGCGTGAGGTAAACCATGTTGGAGGTTGCCTTGTGGATACGTATGGTTATTGTGGTCTATATTCATGAAGTTTTCAACCATGCCTTGGTCGTAAAGCTGGTTGTACTGGCTAGTCCCGTTGGAAAACATGGGCGAAGGGCCGTAACTGACATCGCCACCGTTATTGTGTGCTGTGGCCTCTCGAGGTGGTGTTTCTGCAGCACCTGAAGACATATGGCCTAGCATTCCGAATTCGAGTGCACCATAATGATTCCCAAAGTTTAGGCCTTCCAGGTTAAAGTTGAATATCGCAGGATTGCTTGGGTCAAACAGCGCCGTGGAAAAGTCGTTCGACATTTCTCCAGACACTTGAGGAACCGAAATGGCACCCATTTGTCCATTGCTAGAGTTGCTAGGTGGTTGGAACCCGGGGGTGACAGGAGACTGCTGGCTGCCGAAAGGCATTCCTTCGGACAACGCTGTCACCTGACCCTGTGCGGCGCCGGCAAAAATCGGGTAAGTCGGCGCACTGGTAGCTTGCGGATAATACGTCGCAGCTTCAGAAGACCCATTGGAAGGATGCCGGCCATTTGTCCCTTCCGACGCCGCCGCATTCGGGTTATAAGTCGGCCCCAGTACCGGTCTCAAGGCCTCTGCGGGAGCGTCGTGTAGGTACTTGGCCTTCTTGCGTACTCCGTCCTGGCAAGCGTCGGCAAGGCCACGCTTGATGCAGCGTTGACACGGTCGCTCGTCTCCTATGCTGCTAGTTTAGCGGATGCGCGCGTAATCTCTATAGCTTAAAAATGTATGACAGCAAGGATCCTGGGTGAGGATTGAATTCGTGGGGGTCGATCGTGGGGGATAATACATAGAGGCTGAAATTGGAGATTCGGCAATTAAACGTAGAGGCTGAGACTTACCGCACGTCAGATGTGCCCGCTGGCAGGCAAAACAGGCACGTCTCGCCTTCTTTCGCCGGGGGCGATGGGGGTCTTTAGGATCATACTTTTTCTTAGTCTCTCCAGCGTTTTCTGTGGCGGGCTCGGGCGACGTGGTTTGGTCTGCCATTCTATCGTCTTCGTCCTTGATGGCGTGGTCCGGGTCGTCGTACTCGTTCTCATTCTCAGACATGGCGTCTGAGACCTCTGTCCCGTTTGCCTCAGCGTCCTCTGGCATCTTGCCTTAGTTTTATATAGACCCGCTACCAGAAAGATATCTAAGCGTCACGGAGGCCAACTGCAAGGCAGGCCCTGGCCCTACTTTCGCGCAACCACACTTCCTTGGAAAAGTGCGTAGCTTGCGAACTCCTGCAGGAGTGTCACGGTCAGGGCCAGGGGGGGAGGCCAATTCCAACCCCCAGGTTGACTAATCCCCAATACCAATGGACTCGTCCAACCGGTGTACAGTCAATTATGAACTGCTGATGCTAGGGTCTGGATCGTGGGCCGGTACCAATGATCTTCCAGAAGTATGCAAGCCAATGGTGTTGCCAAGAGCTGGATAGCAGAGTTGGGAGAAGAGCAGCAAGCTCTACTTAGCGCGTACGTGAGACGTAGACCTTGCGCGCAACGACGCTGTGCGCTCCCGCAGTGTAACCGGCCTCTCTGGGCCGGTAATCCAGGAGATCGTGGGCGAGAAGATGGTAAGTACGGTACGAGCACAGCACAGCGACAGGAGGACGCTCGTATTCAAAGGTGGTCTGGCAAGCCAGACTCCAATGGGCAGCTTCCCCGTGCTAAGGAGGCGTTCCTTGTGCAACGAGGACTGGGCTCGCTGGGTCTCAACGAGCGGCTCTATCCGCTGCGTTCGCACAGATCGCGGGGGTGTTTTCCTTCTGCAAGAGGGACAAGGACGGGCCGGTAACGCGGAAGCGCAGGTGTTCGTTCTCCCTCTATCATGGAGTCACGCGGCGACGGATAAGGCACTGGGGAGTTTGACTAGGATGGTATGCGGGATGGTCGATGCTCCTGCAGCTACCCGCGACGTCTGAAGCAGTTCGCATTGGGTGCTGGTGCGAATGGGTGCTATCGGCGATTCGGATAACTGGCCTGGAGCCTCGTGGGGGAGATAATGGTGGTGATGGTGGTGGTGGTGGTGGTGGTGGCGGCGGGCGTTCGGCGACCTAAGTGTATGTATATATATCTGTATAGGTATGGAGATGGGCGTAGGAGGTGTGCTGATGAAGAGTTGTATACGTGAGTTGAGGGTTGCTTCAGACAAGGACTATAGCGTGGCGCTGCGACGGTATTGGAATACAACGACGCGCTCTGCATTGGATATCTATCGTGCATGCATCTGGGACAGGGGAGTGAAACCAAACGAAGCGACAGGACGAAATAAGAGCTGCTCTCGCAGATGTCGCAAGCCTGCAACAAAGAAAATAAATAAATAAAAGAACAACTTTAAGGCGTAGACGTCGTCAGCAGCGGCAGCCAAATAGATGGAAGGTTTAGGTAGGCAAAAGTCTACTCGAGCCCGACGGACCAATCAGTCAGCCGTAAGAGAAATATACAAGTAGGATTAGGTACGTAGTGGCTCTGGCAGCTCATGAACACAGAAACGTTGGAATGGTTTCCATGGGGGCGGTGTTCTACCAGTGACGATACCGGTCGGTATCTGCTGCAAACCGAGAGAAAAAATTGATCAAGTCCAATTGGACGTGCAATTCCGGGTTTCTCGAATTATTTTCTGGTCCTGCGAAATACAACCGAACAGATTGCGGGGTTATGGACAAAAGCAGAAAGACAAAAGCCAGTTACATAATTTGCTACTAGTGTATACGGTATTCAATGCAGTTAGCGTAGTACAATCACCGCCTTTATATTAATATATATATATACATTATTTATTATAAAAATATATTAATTAATTTTAAAAAAAGCTACGTTTATCTTTTTATAATTTATTATATAAAATGAAAAGATTTATAATAAATATTTAATTATTATTTTATTTTATTAAATTTATATAATATTAAAGGCTCGTATGTAAGTAGTGTGCTAACTACAGCGATCCCTCGATACATGCAGGTTTATAGTAACTACTAATTATGTATAGCACCTTGGACTAGTAGATAAACGGCAAAGGTGGGAGGCAGGTGGCAGGGAACAGCAAGGGAGGGGCCTACTTTCCCCCCTCCCAACACCACCACCCCTAGACATTGCATCAGCGGCAAGCCAAGCCCCCCCAGAAACCTTCTTGCCGTGCTGGCAGGCTCGCCAGGCACGGACCAACCAGCGCCAAGATCGCGCCAAGGATATTCGATCAACCACGATCCAGAGATGGATAAGCAACTGTAAAAAACGTGAGAACCTTGCACAAGATCATTCATCTCTGCACAATTAATTTCGAATGCCACCCCACTTCAGAGGAATAGATGCGTATGCCAACATACAATGGGGGCACATCGCTATAGCGCGGCACTAATGGCGTTCCAGCCCCCCGGTATTGCATATCCTGCCAAGCGGGGACTGTCACCTGTTAGCCCGGCTGTCGGGCTGCTTGGCTACTTGGCTACTTCTCGGCTTGGCCATCGCATCGTTTATTCTTCTCGGCGTCCTGCAATTGTGCCGTCTGACCTGGTAATCAACTCCTCCGTCGTCAAGTCGCAGGCACATGACAGCTGTGTGTGTAATATAATCGGCCGTTATGCTTATTTCTTGTTCGCGCAACGTGCCATCGATTTGCGCCCCTCATTCTCGGCCAAAGAAACAAATGGCTCGCAGCTCGCTAGAGTCTACACCGGCATGTTTGAAGATCCTTCTGACTCGTGTGTGCGGCCAGCTCAGTGCCTACTACTACATACTCCATACTCCATAGGTATGCATAGGGCGGCACGAGCCGCAAAGACGAATCACGCCTGGGCATCTGTTCTGCCGAAGCTTACCTGGACAGCCTACATTGCGACGCACTGCCGAGGGATTCACCTCCTTCCACATGCGTTCTCCAGACTGTCCTGCAGCCAACCGTATCTCACCGAATGCCATCCTTGGTCTGCTGTCGGGGCGTCGTCATGGCCATGGTAAGGGGAAGCTGGCTGGAAGAAATTGCTCGTCGCGGCTGGTCTAACATGTATGAGCCTGAGCCCAATGGCCGAAGAGGGGGGGGGGGGGGGGCACGCGACGACTTGGCTTTGCTTCTCCATATGGCGTATACTTCAGATCTGCTCCGTCGTATTGTCTGTTTCTTCCCGAACTCCCCGGCGTACCTGAAGATCTTCACTGCAGTCAACATCGACGCACTTCCATGTTACTTACATCTCCGTCCAAAGGCAACCCACAGCGATCGCCCCCGTCACACCATTGGTAGCCAGCATCCGATTAGAGAAGTTCCTATTTCGAGTTCTCAACGGTTCGTGGCTTTTATTGCTCCAGAGCCGGCACTATCTTGAGGAGTGATCAGAGTGTCTAGCCCACCTCTAACATCATCATATCTCATCCAGGTGGGCTTGGCTACCCCCCCTGGCATTACTTACCACTGCCTACCGCAATGGCGTGCATCGCATTCAATCTGCACCGGGGTATCCATACGGGATGCAACCTAATCGCGCGTCTGCTTATCCTCCAGCATCACCACCTTCACACTTCAGCCCACGGGCTTTGATATTATCCTTGAGAACAGGCCCAGTTAGAATACGACGTCTAGTTTCTAGACGCTTGTTGTATACTGGCTTCTTTCTCGATAGAGAAAACTCAATTAGGCCGACTGGTCAAGATCCAGCCATCTCCGAGCCGATCGCCGAGTTATCCAATTCTCTCGTACCCTACAACGGACAACTAGACAGTCCAGTGAGCGGTCTAGCTTGGCACCCATTTCCATCCTCCGTCCAATTCCAACCCTTTTTAGGGTTCTTGATGCGAGTTTCAAGCCTTCTGTTAGGGTTGAGCTGGAATTCTCCACAGGTCTCGGCACGATCTAGCAGAAGACTTGCGAGTACTTGTAGGCCAGTAGCGGTTCGGACCATGTGCAAGCCCTCACTTACATGTTAGTGGAAGTATTCCCAGTTCACATTCCTGAATTTGGTCAATGTCCTCTAGGATCAGCTTGACGGCTAGGGGCATCGTACGACCCTGTGGAAACTTCTCCGAATACACTCCGGCTCGAAGCATTCCCTGCATGGTGCGCGACACAGAAGCAGGATACACATCAGTATCACGCAGCCCACATCTCTTCATCGTACTCATTTCGCGGGCGTCCGGTTTGTGCCACGCCGTGATGTCAAGATTCGTAACGATCTATTCCTGAAATTAGTGGAAATATTTCAATAAAACGCTATCCTGCAGACAATTCAGCCGGTTACACGTGTAGCTTTCGATTGCTTCGGATATGCAAGATCACAAATAACCCGGAAGACCCTGATAAAGACCTTACCAACAAACATTGAAGATCCCACGTTCAAGTTGACAACGCGGTACAGCTATCCAAGTTTTTTCTATCGCCTCATTCAAGCTAGTTGTATGCCCCAAAACTCAGAATTACTAATATTGCCTCCTTTATGAGCTTCAGGCTGCCGACCCCAAGCAAGCTATACAGTAAGAAAGCAGCCGCTTAAATCACTCCAATATCAATGTCGCCCTCTCCAAATAGGGACA
The DNA here is from genome assembly GCA_022695795.1 of Biscogniauxia marginata. Taxonomy (NCBI): domain Eukaryota; kingdom Fungi; phylum Ascomycota; class Sordariomycetes; order Xylariales; family Xylariaceae; genus Biscogniauxia; species Biscogniauxia marginata. The sequence continues at coordinate 45,100 of MU404138.1, read as the reverse complement.
TCAGCAGCAATATAGCTAAGAAAACTTATTCACAGCAACTAATGAAGGGTTGTCAGATGTGCTCTAGTTCCTTGCCACAGAATGCCATGATTCCTTGGATAGCGAAGAGCATTTACTGCACTTGACACTTTGCTAAACTCTTTTAGAAAACAAGACCGGCTTAGAACCCAAGCCAATGATCTCTTCGAAATACGAATATATTTCGTTCTCTTGGCCTCAATTATCCTAGTCGGTCCATTGCCACAAAGCCTGTGGTTTAGGCGGAACGACGATGCAACCAACAGAACCCTTGTACTTAACTTTGGTATCACCAGCAGTCTATGACCAAGCGGAGAAGACAACGTTGTTTTACCACCAATCAACCATTCAATTGTTGACCATATCTAATGGACAAGGAGGAAAGTGGCATGTCCGTGGGGGCTTCGGCCGATTGAATATGTTACTCAACGTGGCGCTGCACACCGGTGTGTCGAGTTCAGCAACATGTCTCGATACGAACTTATTGCCCTGCAAATAACCTAACTGAATGCCATCCGGGGTAGAACCAATCCGTTCAAAGGGCTAGGTTCAACAGCCACATAAATGCCCGAGGGAAATCGCTGCCTATTGCGACCACAACCGTTACCGTTTGCGAGTGTCACAACATCTGCCAGCGTACCCATTCGACGAGCAGGGACTTGGTCAATTTCTTAACTGATTCACAACATGATGACAATGTATTTTTATTTTTATTTTTCCCTCAGAGGCCTTGACCGCCACAATCCTCACTCTCTATTGTTGATGAACGAGAACCACTTGGATGACGCGTTTGCGTAACTACTAACCTTACGTCTTCTTTTGTTACAGCCAATAATCTATTCAAAGTCTTATTTCAGCTGTCGCTTTCTTATGCAATAATTTACAACATCCCCATCGTTCTGGACTAATTAGTGACAACCCAGCTGCGCCAAGAGAATAGGAGAGAGGGGTAGGTTTCTCGACAGTGCTGGACGTCGAGCTGCTATCGATCTCAGATTAAGGTTGATACAGATCTCCGCGGAGGTACATGCCTACCTTTGTTGGTTAACCATGGGTCCTCGTTCCCACGAATTGGGGAGCTGGTGCGGGATCTAGGGTAACTTTGATCCCATAGATCGGCGCAGTCCCCGATCTTAAGGACCCAAGCGGCCAAGAATTCAGGGACTGGACACCGACTGGGGTCCTTCGGATCTGGGCGAGGGTTGAAAGAAGCATATACTTCATGTGCGTGATGTATGTCCATGTATGTTGATGGTGGGTAGCATGGGTCTGTAAGTAATTAATACGACATCACAGGCAGCCAGCCCTCCAGGAACTAGGAAATTCTTGGTATTGAGTCTGGTCCGCGGCGACTACGTCTTACTCACAGGTCCTCAATTTCAGCCGCACTGTCACAAAACGTTCTCCTCGCATCTAGTGCGACCTCACGACTCCCTATCATTAGTCCCATGGCATTTTCAGCCGTTGTCTGATCTGCTGGTCTACAGCTACCCATTTCGTGCATGGAAGAACAATCTTCGGTCCCGACCTCCAGCTTTGGGGACCGGTGTGTACGTCAGTAGGACTTTTGACTTTATCTCGGTCTGATGAACTGACGAGGTACCCGGCCCTTCCACATACATGTGACAGGGAAAGGGAACATCGGTGCCAAATTATGTCTCACATTTTCTCTTCTCTCTTTCTCTTCCTCTCGTCGACGGGGTTGATGCTTACCTGTGGAGTAGCATCCAGTTTTCCATACTGCAGTGCCGGGCTAAACTTACCTATCGATTGATCGATCGTGGGAGAAGATCCATTCCGAAGGCGTGAAAACCTTCCTTTTCTATCTCCTCCGCCAGGCAAAATGGGGGTTGAACGACTAATCCCTCTCTACGTTTGAAGGAGCGAAAACACGGCAGATAAGTTTTTTCGTCTTTCCGATTTCACTTTTCCCGTCCGTTTTCTATTAGAATTATTCTTCTCTTAACATACATGACGACGTTCACCCTTTGCTCCTCACCCAGTCATTTGGTAGATAAGACATATACTCCTTTATTTATATAGCCGATAGATCCGTATTAAATGTACAAAACATAAGACGTATTTCCCTCATTTCTCTCGTATATACTTTGCTAGCTCTCGTATCATTTCGCAAAAGGCTTTCTTCTTTTCTTCTTTCTTATATATAACATTACCATCCGTGACTCGTCATTTCCGGCGTCCTTATAACCAATTCGTATAGATTCCTCCTCCCCAATTATCCAAAACACAGTCTCGATGTAACTGGTAGTGTAGCAAATAAATATCAAATCGAAATCCAGTCCAAATCAAAAACTCCCTTCGTTCGTTCCTCATCGTTCGTGTACTTGAGAGTGACCACCGTTCTATAAATATGTATGCATGCGTGCAATGTTTTGTCATATACTTTTCCCCTTTTCCCCCTAGAACTGGCCAGCAGAAGAGAATACAGGTTGGCGGAGGGGGTTTAGGGGGGTTAAGGGGGGAAGGGAGAAATGGGGAGCGTTAGTCTTTAACAGAAACGTCCAAAACTCGTAGAAATCCAAACACTCCCCCCCCCTCCCCCCCCCCTTTTTTTTTTGACAAGACAAAAACAAAAAGGGAGCTCAGAAAGTTTCCGCGAGCCCGCTACCACCAAAGTCCGGCACGTCCGAGTCGCAGTTGAAGTCCCTGTCGTAGGCCTTGGCGGGCAGGATGCCGGCGGCGAGGCCCTTCTTGTAGCTCCACTGGACCGCGTCCTCCGTGTCCCAGGTCCAGTACCACCAGCCCCAGCCCTTCTCGAACGAGGTCATCTGGGCCTCGGCGAACATGAGCAGGAACCTCTTGTACTCGTCTGAGTAGGACGAGGCGTCGCCGTTGGCGCCGTCGCAGCTGCAGCTGTCGTCCTTGGCGGGGCACCGGGGCGTCAGGGCCTCCGTGGACGCGTTGCCCGAGTCGTAGGTGCCCTCCCAGCGGTTGCCCCAGCCCACGTTGGTCACGTACTTGGCGCAGTCCGTGTCGGCCTGGGACCACTCGGCGAACATAGTGGGGCCGTAGCCCGTGCTCGTGTCCATGCTCTGCTCGGCCTGCTCGGTCCAGCCGTCGCAGGCGTACTTGACCTTCTCCTGGTGCGTGTACACGATCTGGTCGTTGTTGAAGATGACGTACTGGTGCACGTCGAGGACGAGGCCCGACATGCCCGTCAGCCGGCCCTGCCAGTTGGCCAGGCCCATGAAGCCGTCCCCGAAGACGATGTTGCCCGCGTACCCGTTGCCGCGGACGAGGTCGAACGCCGTGCTCGTCCACGAGATGACGGCGTCGGCCGACAGCCTGACCATCTGCGGCTCGTTGGCGAGCCCGTAGAACGTCACGATGTTCTTGTACCGGTCTTGCGCGAAGAACTTGGACAGCCGGTCGTGCACGTCGAGCGACCGCTGCGCGTTGAGGTCGCCGTCCGTCCCGTTCAGCCAGTTCACGACGCCCTGCCGGCCGCTGTGGTTCCAGCCGTTCTGGCTGCCGGGGAGCCCGTGCAGGTCCAAGTTCACGCGCAGGCCGTACTTGCGCGCCCACTCGATACCCCGCAGCAGATACCGCCACGACGTGCGGAATACGTACGGGTCTGAGTCGTACGTCTGGACTGCCCAGTAGCTGTAGGGGATGCGCACGTGGTCGAGCCCGGCCGCCTGGATATCGGAGAACGTCTGCTCCGTCACGAAGGTCGCATAGTGCTTCTCGATCGTGGAAGCTGCCGTTTTGGGGCCGAGGTGTGCGCACAGCGTCCACTCGTCAATGATTCCCAGCCGGGAGTCGTAATTAAAGAGGGAGGGCGTAATGAATGGCTCCAGGGAGAGCCAGCCTCCTAGATTTACGCCCCGCGCCGGTTTTGAGGCGTAGTCACCCCAGGCCTTGTTCAGGGCTGGGACTTTGTCGTTGGCTGCCTTCGAGTCGTCCCAGTCGGTAAATAGGCCCATAACTGGGAGGTCACCGACGGTCTCGTTCGTGTACGTAGCATTGAAATCCGTAGTGTCATACCACGTGAAGGGGTCGAGATAGGTCCCCCTCGCCGCGACAGGTATGCTGTCTTCGGAAAGGCCATCCAGGCCCGATTTACCTGGGCTGGAGTTGGAAGAGTTATTCTTGCTCACGACCACTGCAACCACGATAATGATGATAAGCACAACGAGAGCCACTCCGGCTATGATCCCTTTTCAAACAGGAAAGTCAACTAAAATGTGCCTTTATCAGAAGGGGGTAATGTTGGCCTTACATCTTTTCTTCTTCTTATTCGCAGGCTTGTATTGCATCATTTCCTTTTCGTTTTCAACGCTATCCCAGCTGCTGTGCTTGCTTCCAGTCCCGCCCCTTATGCTCGGTATCGCCCTGCCCTCTTCTGCAGCCGCACCGCTGACAACTCTCCGTTTCTTTTTCTTCTTCTCGCGTCTTCTTTCCCTTTCTGTCTGGGTACCATCATCATCCTCTGCGCCACCCCGTCTTCGATGCCGTCGCTCACGTTGTTGTTCATACTCTATATCCGAGTCTCCGTATTGCGCAGCACGGCGTCTCGCTCTTCGGAACTCAAGCTCCCGATCCGAATCCGCATAGCTGTCCCTCCTTCGTCGCTCTTTTCGAGGGGCCTCATACTCTGCATCCACAAGCCCGTGGGCTTCTCGCCGTCTCTTTTCTCGTTTTGGTTTGCGGTGGGGTTCCCGTACTGGCTCCGAGACATACCCAGTTGCATTATATGTGTCTAACTGCGCGAGCGCATCGATTGATAACTTTTGGTTTGCGTCCCGGGAGGACCTGTCCGCTGGTGTTCTTTTCGAACTATGATCTCTAGATCTTCGTCCATGCTGGTGCTTCCTATGCACGTCGGAGTCCCTACGGCGGTGACGACGGGCAGGTTCCGCATCGTCACGTTGCGGCATGGCGGCGACAAATGCTGAGGAACGTCCAAATACCTACCTGAGATAGGTAGGTAGCAAGGCCAGAGCCTCGAGATAGTCAGACAAAGATGCAGGCTATTTGAGGAAGGAATCTGCAATCAATCTCGGTAAGTAGTAAGAAAATCCCAGGACTGACAGACAAATGAATCGAGACTCGATTAGCCTGTGCCTTGCTTGGGTTCGATGGCTTGTGGTTGACCGGGCAACTATCGGCAAACCGGCATATCAGCCAACCTACCCACCGCAGCGGCTCCGGATCTTCGCGGGTTATGCTGATGGTTCATCAGTGCCAATGGCCGTTGGCGTAATGCCGCGACTAAGCGAACCGTCAACGGAATTCCTTACTCGCCCATTCAATCTCCTCCAAGACATGAACAGTTTGCTACTTACCAACGATGAATTCAATTAGACAGGAAGGACACTTGGTAATCATGAAGCAAGTCCTCTCATTTCGTCAACTAAACAGGGTGCTAGCGTCCTTACCACCACACGTTCAGAGTGCGCCGCAAGCCCGGCGGAGTTATTCGACCCATCCTCCAAACGCGCGACTCAATCATCCCCCCGACTATGCGACGACTTCCTTGTTGGCACATAGTTCACAGACGGCGTTAGGCAGTCCAGAATTACCTCCCGAAGTCAAAAATGGCACGACGAAACGAATGAACCTGTTCCAAGCGATCAATGATGCCTTGTCGACCGCGCTTACAGAGGACGATAATGTCCTAATATTTGGCGAAGACGTGTCCTTCGGCGGCGTGTTTCGCTGTACGATGAAGCTAGCAGAGAGTTTCGGAGGCGATCGTGTCTTCAATACACCGCTGACAGAGCAAGGCATCGTGGGATTCGCCATCGGCCTAGCCGCCGAGGGTATGAGACCTGTGGCAGAGATTCAGTTTGCAGACTACGTGTATCCAGCGTTCGACCAGCTAGTGAATGAAGCGGCCAAATACCGATACCGAGAAGGGAGCACGGGGCGGAGTGCGGGTGGCTTGACGGTAAGGATGCCGTGCGGGGGCGTCGGGCACGGCGCTTTGTACCATTCTCAGTCGCCGGAAAGTCTCTTCACCCATATACCCGGACTGAGGGTGATCATGCCAAGGTCGCCGTTACAAGCGAAAGGGCTGCTGTTATCTGCTATCAGAAGCAATGACCCGTGCATATTCATGGAGCCCAAGATCCTGTACCGAGCAGCAGTCGAACAAGTGCCGACAACGCCATACACGCTGCCCCTTTCGAAGGCAGAAGTCTTGAAGGAGGGGAAAGACGTGACCATCATATCCTACGGACAGCCACTTTACACTTGTAGTGCGGCGATCCAGAAAGCGGAGGAAGATCTGGGTATCTCGGTTGAACTCATAGATCTACGGACGTTGTATCCGTGGGACAAGGAGTGCGTGTTTAAGAGCGTGCAGAAGACTGGCAGATGCATGGTAGTGCACGAAGCCATGATCAACGCAGGCATCGGAGCAGAGGTCTCAGCAGCAATCCAAGGCGACCCAGACACTTTCCTACGACTCGAAGCTCCGGTGGCACGAGTAGCGGGCTGGAGTATCCCTAGCCCGTTGTTGTATGAAAGGTTCAATATTCCAGACGTTGCCAGTGAGTTGCCTTGGGGAAGAACTGTTGAAAGCTGAAGCATCAGGAGCTGACTTGTGTCCTTAGGAATATACGACGGTGTTAAGAAACTCCTAGAGTATTGAGTAAAGCACAGTAGCGGACATATTAAGTATAGACAACTAGAAACTCGAAGGCTGTCTAGTTTGCCTGTTATAGTCAGTAGAGTTGGTTTCTTTCTTGAGACAAGAACCAGTCAATAAAATGGCATAGTGAGTAGGAGCATGATTTGCATAGCGACGAATTTTTAGCGGATTGGTGGTTTGAGACTAGGTAGTACAGTAAGTATGTACCTAATATTGATATGTAGTAGGTAATCGGTCGTTCATGTTTCTAGACTTGATGCAATAGTTAGGTTTTTCCATACATGTCAATATGTTCGTCCAGAGGAGTGTGCATAAAATACAATAGTTGAGTTGTTATATGAGGCACGTAGAGAAAAAGAGCGAGAGAAAGATGATGAGAAATTTAAGGTTACCTAAACGTACGGTTAGTAGATGAAGAAAGTCCAATGTTGCAGGTACGAAGTACACCTTAAGGTACCCATTTCTTGGCGTTTAAGCTAGACGTTGCTGCCCACCTGCACCTCGCTTGCCCCGCGCTTTGCGTTTCGGCAGCGACATTTCGCCTACACAACCTCTTACCTCCTGAACAGCGGTCCTCCTACTCGACTTATAAACATTCCCATACCAACCGCCTGCTATTCAGCCAGCTGTGGCCCCGGCCATCGGACCGCTCCACGACCGCCTTTGACTGCTTTCACACCCGAGGAAAACTTTGTGTATTTCAAGGAAGCACCCCAATGGCGTCTCTCCTCGCCACCGTCGAGTCCTTCGTCGAAGGCGCCCCGCCAGGCGAGGTACGGCATTCGCTTACCCCCTACCTCTCCCGCTCGACCGACAACAGTACGATCGTGAATTGTAAGCTAATATTGGGAATAGCTAGCAGATGTCGTGAACGGTACAAGCTCCATCCCACGTTCCATTTCCTAGCGTAGCTCGACTGTCCCTAACAGTGTTCTGGCTTTCAGACATCAAAGCTCTTACCATCAATGAGCCCGAGCTCGTCTCCCAGCTTGGTCCCGCCTTTGAGAGATACAACGAGGAACAGTTTGTTACTACCAAACTGCCCGGTAGCAGTCAACAGGTCATCATCAGCTCCCATAACTCCCTCGGCGATGGTAGATACTACGATGTCGAGAGCTCGTCTAGTTTTGCGTTCGACCATGATACACAGGTTGGGTCTGCCAGCTTTTATAGTCTTGAAGGACGACGCAGGAAATAACAATGGTGCCAGAAAGCAAGCGATGTCCAGAGCCACGTGCTCGAAGGCGCTCAAGCGGAATTGGTGTACGCTCAACCTCGAGCCTATGGACTACGCAAACCTCGTCGGTTAACCCTTGATGCAGAAAATCAACGCTAAAGAGCCTGTCAACCTACGTCAAGGAGCATTTCCCGAATGCCTCGTACGGCGTATACCCCATCGAGAACGACTCGAAAGTGGCCGTCGTCATTGTAGCCAATAAATACAGTCCGAACAATTACTGGTAGGGGAAGATATACTTTTTACACAGGACCATTGCCACCTCTGACACAATCTAGGAACGGACGATGGCGTTCACTATACATCTTTGATCCATCCGCAGGGAGCCTGGAGGGAAGTATCAAAGTTGACGTCCACTACTACGAGGACGGCAATGTGCGATTATTGACCAACAAGCCCATCTCGGCCTCGGTCTCGTCGGGTTCTGGCGCGGGCATTTCCAAGGAGATTTCCGTCTCAGAAAAGAAGTATCAGGAAGAGTTGAACAGGGGCTTCACGAGCCTGAGCGAGGGTGCATTCAAGGGATTGCGGAGACAGCTTCCAGTAACGCGACAGAAGATCGAATGGGACAAGGTGGCCAGCTACCGGGTCGGACAAGACATTGGGGGTGGGAGCTCGAGAAGGTAGCACCAAGCAGACCGGGGTTGCCCAGACAGAGTTGATGCCAGTTGCTTCGGAAAGTAAAAGGATAGGTATCAACGTCGGGGTCGGATTCGGGGTCGGACCAACCCCACCATCAGCTAGCATTTGCTAACGATATAATCTGAGGGGGGTGTCACAATAAACCTAGACTGGATTGTCCTATGCCCCTTCTTGATTCTTGCATGATAACCGGGGTATTCAGAGAAAAAAGTACCGTTCCTTGTGGTACGGATGCCGCGGATGTTGCGGAGGGGTGCAGAAGAAGACGTAATTAAATCCATCGCTGTTGGGTATAGCTGCATAAATCTCATAAACGGCTTAAGAAGTCGGCACTATGCTAGGAAATAGCTAGCGTGGTCTGATGAGGTGTCCCAAAGACTTGCCAGCTACCGTAGGTTGCGAGGTTCGTTATGCAGGGTAACACAGACAACCCTAGCACGCTTTGATAAAAGCAATCAAAAGGCCTCTGATTCGCCGAGAGGACCCAGTTAAGATTTCTGTAAGCCAAGCCTGGGCAGGCTAACGCTAACTAACGCTAATAAATCTGCTTGCACCCTTTTCGACCTGCATCCCATCTGACACCACCTGTATCTCTTCCCTCTCTCTCACTCTATCGTCTTCTATTCCGTTCCTTCGTCCAGGCAATTAGTTCCTCCTTCTTGTCAATTCATCCGGTCGAAACATCCCCCCGTGTCACGTCACTTCGCAGCGCCAGCCAGAACGCGATTGATTAAATCAATAGATTTATTTGTTTTCTTCCGTCAACCAAACGTCCGACTGCGAATATATACACAATGGCCGACAAAGTGTACACCTACAGCGACGTTGCCGAGCACAACACCAAGAAGGACCTGTTCCTCGTCATCCACGATAAGGTCTACAACACTACAAAATTCATCGATGAGCACCCGTAAGTCCAACTTTACGCCCCTCACTAGTACTAGCATCCAATTGCAGCACTTCCCGAGCCCTGTCTCAGCCTGGTCCCTCGGAATTGAGTCTTACTTGGCATATGACCCTTGTGCTGACATACCTTTACCATATAGCGGTGGAGAGGAGGTGTTGCTAGATGTCGGCGGTCAGGATGCGACAGAGGCTTTCGAGGACGTTGGACACAGCGACGAAGCTCGGGAAACTCTGGAGCAGCTCCTCGTCGGCACGCTGAAGCGGCAGGTAAGAGACATGGCATTACCTCGGACTCTCCGTGATATCTCCGAACCCCGGTATACTGACGGATTCCCGCACAGCCAGGAGACCCAGCGCCCAAGGCGACTCCCTCTACAAGCGCCACACCCTCGAGCTCGAGCTCCGGCGGTCTCGGAGGCGCGCTATACGCCGTGGTGCTCATTGGCGGTCTTGCCGCCTTTGGTGCCTATCAGTATCTGCAGGCCCAGCAGGCCAAGGAGGCTTGAGTGGGCTTTTTTCTCCCGCCTCTCCTCTTCGTGTATCATATCGGACGGTGATTAGACCCGGATATATACATGGAGAGAGAGAGTGCGAGGATGAAAAGCGTACTGGATTGGTAAAAGGATGGACGGTCCTAAGGGGATAGGAAATAACGGGGGATCGATATGATGCGATATGATACTTCTTGATCGATACATATAACTTCTTATCGTCTCTTATAGATCAGACTGGGGTTTGTTTTTCAGGTTCAACTAGTTACGGAGCATTCGTTCCTTTACCAACCTAGTTTTCTCGCGTTGTCCTATCTACTAATATGACAGTGTTGGGGCATATGAAAACGACACCAAAGTTTTGTTTTTTTTTTCCCTCCAGAATCACTCCTGGAACCTGGTTTCACAGATCTAGGTGCAGTGTTGCAACAAGTAACATTAAATAAACTGGCCGCTTAATGGTGAACTTTGATATAAAGCTGCGGATAAGCACAGGTGAAGGTTCAATTACTGGATGGTACGTACCAACTATGAGGCTTTGAACAAAAGTTTGAAGAACTTTGCCAGCTTCAAGCATTCGTGCATAGATGACCTTTCTCCGTAAGGAATTTTGATCCCTATTTATATGGCATTGTTCATCTTTTTTCTGCAAATCAATTCAACTAACACTTTTGACCTTGATACCATCGCACACCTGCAACTATCTGTCCTCTACGAGGTAGCTCAAGTTCACTCAACCAACCAGCTTGCATCAGGAGAAGCATCGGGAGAAACAGCGGTAAGTACGGACGTAGGAGGTCCCTGCTAGAGATGCATTGCTCGTTTCTCTGACCAATGACCTTATCAGACAAGAATCATAGCCGAGCTGTACAGAATTACACTAGAACGACCCCAGCTTCTCCACATTCTAACGGGTTAGTACCTAGCCCGAAACACTGCAAGCCACACCTGCACCGCCCCGCTTACTAACAATTAATTCTCAAGCCACCTGCATTCATTCATTGCGCTTCAGCCTTGTTCCACTACGTCAACTTCCTTCCTCTTCCATTCATCATCCGTCTCGCGACGAGATCGAGGACCGCCATCAACAACCTCCATCACCAACTTTGCGCCGAGAAATAAACAGGAAACGAAGTACCACTCCGCCAGAATGTCTACGTTAGCAGCAACCAAGATCAACGGCAATGGCAAGAGACTAGCACCGCCCCCATCCTCCGCGCCTTCGCCCTCTCCACCCACCAAGCCCGACGACACGCCTACGAAGCGTCAGAAGCGCGAGAAAAATATTGCCGGGGACAATGCATCGCCCACGCCCACGCCAGCTTCCTTAGCTGCGGCCGCCGCCGCCACCGACTTTGGAAGGAACATCTTAACTCAATCATCCTACGCCGTTGAGTTCCTCAAGTCAAAGGGCACCTCCAAAAGCTTCCAGGAGATCATCGACCATCTGACGCTGCACCATCTCCCCCAGGACGAGCTGCTGTTATTCGCGGGCTTGCTGAATAAGAACCCGCAAGTCAATCACATAGCAGCGTCGAAGGCAAAGGTCGCCGCCGAGAAGCGGCCGGCCTGGCAACTTGGGCAGTATACGTTCTGTCCCAAGATCCCGGGCGTGATCAATAAGATGACGCTTCTGGAAGAGCTACAGAAGAAGACGGATGCATCGTCTATCAGTGTTAGGGACCTGAAGGACGGGTGGCCCGACTGTGACAAGGCGATCACGGAGCTCGAGGATGACCACAAGATCCTCGTTGTGCGTACAAAGAAGGACGGCCATGCTAAGTACATCTGGCCTAACGACCCCTCGCTCAGCCATCGCGTCGACCCCGAGTTCCAGGCCATGTGGCACAAGGTCGAGCTGCCCTCAGTGGACGACATCGTCCGCAAGCTGCAGGCCGTCGGCCAGAAGCCCGCGTCGGAGGATCCCCGCCTCAAGAAGATGGAGGCACCCAAGGCCGCTGCTAAGAAGCGCAAGTCCACCCGACCCCCCAAGAACCAGTCCAACACGCACATGGCCCACCTTCTCAAGGACTTCAGCCACCTCAAGCGTTGAAAAAGTAGCGGGAGGGTCCTCTTATAATCTATCTTGGGCGATTGTTTTTCTTTTCTCTTTTTCACCATCTTTGTTTCTGGTTTAATACTACATGCATACACACCAAAAAAAGAGGGTGAGGGTTCAATACCCGACTCGGAATTGGCACATGGCATACGGAAATCGGCGTTTACTCTTAAGAACGGAAGAGAGGGGAATACCAAGAAACACCAAAAGTACGGATCAGATCGGTCAATATATTCGTCTACCGACCGATCGGGGGGAAGCCATTTGGCGGCGTTCAGGATTACGAAAGATTTGCCTTTATTTGTCTTTGATTTACACGGAAAGTGGTTATGGTACGGAAAGGGGAGGCAAAGGGGAGGCAAAGGGGAGGAACGAGAGAAACAGCAGGAATTCTGGTCCCTGTTTCCCCTACCACTGCCATCTTCAACACCTCCAGGACACCATCTGTATGCTACGGCAACGGTCGACTACTACGGCCGACTAGGAGTTAGCAGCAGTAGGGCCATGGCAGACGAAGAGGGAAGAGGGGTTGGTATCGTCTGTCTTCTGCAGAGATATAGGACATGCACGCAGGCGGTTGGAGGTCAGATAAACCAGACACAATGGATGGACAGACATACCAAGGACTCTTTCTATAAAGCACGGCGTTATGGTGGTATATAATGTGCAAATGTGCATGTGTAAAGCGAAATCGGTTTCTTGCCCTGTTTTTTTTTTAATCTCTCGGGACTAAATGTGATGAAATAGTAATAGCACTTTGTTGTCCCTCTCCCTTTTCTTTTGACTCATCTAATACTGGTTATCCAGGTAATCCCTGATATTTGTTATGTCTGCATACATATGTGTGTGCGTTATCTTCATAAAGGGGGTTTTATTGTAGTAATATACCTTGGACGTCGTCTGCAGAGGTGATACGCATATATTGAATAGTAGTACGCTTAGTAACAGGTAGGTTACTACTCATATAAGTTCAGGGTGTTCTCGCAGGAGGTGGGGGAATGAATGGGACAAACTTGATAGTGGTTAAAATATCAGAAGATAGGGTATATATCGGCTTGTCACACAATGACAAGTTGGAAAGCAATTAATTACCCCTAGATTGACAGCCTGCAATTGAACATACTATTGAAACTTGGTAGCAAGCCAATCTATAGCATTTCATCGTCTACCGGAACATGCCGGAGAACATTATCCGTGTACTTCAATTTATGGACCAACTTTGCCTCTCGTTTCGAAGATGCAGTGTATACATGTGTGTATTTGTGTATGTTGCTGCATCATACAGATTATTATTATTATATACAGACATATAGTATCCTCATTCCTTCAAGGAATATTCTCTGGGCCCGGCAGAATGACGTAGGGAGTGGATTTATCTATAATTCGTAACGAATCAGAAACACCCCGACAATGATATATAGCCACCGATACTTTTAAAGAGAATGTTAAGCAGGAGTCCCGGATTCCGGAACCCATCCAAGATGCCATTTCATGGAGCGCAGTCTTTCGTTTAAACAAATGCTTACCGATCTATTATTAGCAGCTTGTATAGGTAATGCTCCTCTGCGGAGCGTGTTATTTATGATTATAGGAACTGAGATCCCCTCAACTCGATCATAGCTTAAGCTCTCCTTCACAATGGAGTAATGCGGAATGACATCGGCATTTAAAGTCTAACATCAAACGGAACCATCGACAACTTCCCTTAACGGCGATGACGGCCTTATCCTCGCGGACATTTGATCTTAGAAGTAGCAAGTTGCTATAGCTCCGATCTGCTGCGACTTTTGCTATCACCTTTCCAAGGGATATGCCGAGTCCAGTCTAGCTTCTCGCAGCGGCCTTGCGGAACCATGTCCCTAATATGTCTGGCTGATGCAAGTTGGACGCATGCTATTGAGAGTATCATTACTAGTTACGGCAGAGTAGCGAGCGCGATGCCTCCGGAGTGGGTAGCCGTATGTATTATTGGTAGTAGCAAAAGCGATTCGGGATGTATACCTAAGGCGGAGGAATTTCTTAAAAATCGATCTGAATCATTCCGCGGCATTATTATCGTAAAATTTCGGGGTCTTACCGAGATATCTTTAACGTCATAAACTAAAAAAGCCTGGTTCTATCTAGACATTAGTTCGATTTTTACATATAATCATTATATACATCTTAAAGCTTTAATAACCGCCGCTTTAATAATAATCGCCACCACGATTATAATTATAATAATTATTAAGATATAAAAAAGGCGAGATATTAAAAACCACCGTGAAAATGAAAGTAATAATTATAAATAAAGAGGTTATAATTAAAAAGGATATTAATTATATATGCGGTGTAAATATAAACACGCGAGGGATGAATATAAGAGTTGTTAAATATTAAATTTAAATTTACCTAACTCTTCTAATATATAAAGTTTAACAAAATATTTCACAACAGAATTTAGCAAAAAGAAGATCGCTGATCTTCTTCTAGGCCCAGCCTATAGATCTTTTATCAGCATCTATAGCTACTGCGCCCCCTGTAGGTACTTATTTTGCGACACCCCTTCCGGAACCCTTCCGGGGACTGCGGGCCCTGTTTGGTCTGGTTCATGGGCACTCGTGCCCGGGTTCGAACCCAGGGTAATCCGGTCGTTTCTGAAGCATTACCAGGTGAGCCACTGGGGACCCGACCTGGCTACCGGCTGTTGAAAGACTGCTGTTTTATTTGGGTATTTATGCTGCTTTATGGTGGGGGGATGTAGGCAAGAACAAAGAACGCTCCTGGCTGTGGTACCTAGGTACGAAGTAAAGGAGGTATGTACCTCTTTGTTTGGAGCCTAACCTAGCCTTGCTGTTCCGAGACCACCAACTACTTACAATAATTGATTAACAACACCTGATCTGGGTGGAGAAAAGGAATCCCAAAGGTATCGTAATGAGAATTGAAGAAGGGGTATCGTCATTATAATATACAGGTATAGCGTCTGTGTCTCATGTATTCGTAACGCCCGACCCCTTTTCTAATATTCTTTTTTCTCATCCCAACTGCGTCATATCTTCTCTTTCGCGGCTTCAACATCGCCAGCCCCTTCGCTTACTGGATCAAATTCAGGAGCTGCTGGGCGACCTCTCCCCTCCTCGACGTCCTTGCTTGCCGCCGCAGCGGTAGCACCGGGGTTCTTCTCGATCTTCTTCCACTGCAAGCCCAGCGCGACCAGGAAGGCGGCAGCAGCCCCGGCCGCTGAGATGTAGTAGGTATTCCTTAGGCCCTGCATGTAGGCAGAGAGCACGGCCTCGATGGCGTCTTCCTGGCCCATAGCCGCGAGCACCTCGCGGATCTGGCTCGCGCCGCTGTTGATGAAGATGGCCGGGTCGAGCTGCGGCGCGTCCCGCGTGACGCCCTCGATCAACCCGTTCTGGAACACGGTCTGTGCGACGGCGATGAAGAGCGCGCCGCCAAGCGACTGAAAGAACTGCACGCACGCCGTGCCCTGCGGTACGAGATCTTGTGATACCACATTCTGCACCACCACGATGCCGGCCTGGAAGCCGATGCCGGTACCCAGGCCATTGAGCACCTGGTAGCCGAACCACTGGCCGAAGGGCGTGGAGAGGTTGAACGTCGTGATCATGCCCGCGCCGACAGCGGCGATAGCAATCTCGACGAGGATGATCGGGGTATAGTAGCCGGTCGCGGTCACCAGGCCGCCGGAGACGATCGAGCTGATGACCACGGAGATCAGGAGGGGAAGCAGCTTGATTCCGGCGTCGACAGCGCTGTTCCCCTGGATGGCCTGGAAGTATAGCGAGAGGTAGTAGATCAGGGGAAAGAACGATGCGCCGAAGAACAGCGCAAATATCATCGCGCACAAAACATTACGGTCCTTAAAGAACCGAGGGGGTAGGAGGCCCTTGTCCTGCTGCCAGTGCTCGACGCCGACGAAAATCAACACCATGACGCCAGCGCCGACGAAAAGCCCGATGATGCGGGAGTCATTCCAGGGGTATTCGGCACCTCCCCACTGGAGAGCTAAGAGTAGCATGACGATCGCCGGGACCAGGATGACGGTCCCGATTAGGTCGAGCTCTAGAACCCGGGAGATGAACGACTGATTATCCGGGTTGTTGACGCGAGATATACTCAGGAAAAAGAAGATCACTAACATGGCGGCGCCGCCGACAGGAAGGTTGATGTAGAAGCACCAGCGCCAGGTGACGTGGCTCGCGAAGGCGCCACCAAGGAGGGGCCCCGCAACGGAAGCGATGCCCCAGATGCCGCCGAACATGCCGAACATGATCGGCCGTCTCCGCAGCGGCAGCGAGTACGACAGGATAACGATGGCGCCCGAGAACAGGCCGGCGGTGCCCATGCCGGCGATGGCGCGGCCGACGATGAAGGCGGTGGACGAGGGCGCCACGGCCGAGACCAGGCTGCCGAGCTCGAAGAGCACGACCGCGCCCAGGAAGGACCACTTGATGTCGAAGATGCGGTACACCTTGCCGTACAGCGGCTGCAGGGCCGTCGACGTCAGGAGGTACGAGCTGCCGTACCAGCCGATGTCTTTGACGCTTCCGTACTCGCCCGTGATAGCCCCCAGGGCCGGCGCGATGATGGTCTGGTCGAGCGCGACCAGGAACACGGCTAGGCAGAGGGAGAGGATCACTAGCCACAGCTTCAGCCCCGTGGGGTATACGATGTTTTCGTCGTCCTGCGGCACCTGGGTTTCCGATGGGGTTTTTGACAGTGACCTCATCGCCTGAGTTGTTGCCGCTGGGCCGTCGTCATGCCGCATCTCCTTGTTCGATGCGACTGAAGCGCCCACCGAGTTCTGAGTAGCCGTTTCTGCAGACGAATCTGCCATTTTCGGTCCGTCGTGTGAGAACGGGCGGGTAAACTTCTCTTTTAATCCTCTCCGATAGCGCGTGGGTGTATCCAGATATGTACTAGTCGAGTGTGCGTGTATTTTTAGGTTCAAGACAATAATATAATTCAAAACTCGGTGTCCGTGATTGGAAGTGGCGTTTGTGAATAGGAATGGGAGAAATATGCATCCGAGGAGAAATGGACAAAGATATAATGGGATTTAAGTACAGGTCCTAAACAAGGGAAGGGGAGCAAGCCCCGGCGTCTGGCTTTTCTTCACGATGGCCATTATCTCCGGTGTATGTCGGAATCATCGAGCACTTCGGCTAGATCTCTTAGGAGCAACAATAAAGGGGCGAAGGCGGGTAAGTGGGCTCAGTTGCTAAGATGATCTAGGTAGGTAGTCATTATTCTCCGTCGAGTTAAGGAAGATACTTCTCAGCCACGGGGTGCTAAGCGTACGAGCTATCCAACTCCGGAATCATGGAATAAGAAACTATAACTTAGGTAGAGTTTCGGTCCTCAAGGACGCCAAGTAAGTACGTAAGGACTTACCACGTGAAAATGTGTTGCATCATGAACCGGGATCCTCTAGCTCGACCAGACTAGCGGGTCCCCTTCGGCCACTAGTAAGAGCTAGCTGGGGGGAACTAAGCTGCTAAGGCATCGAAGACGCCATTGAGAAAGCTTCTTCTCGCTGGATCTGAGTCATCACTTTCATTGTCGCTCTTTAAGATGTCCCGACAATTGGTCATGACCTCCTAGATTAATGATCTAGACTGATAAGATGAGCTCAAGTACCTAGTCATCGAAGTATGAGGTTATCTCGGAGATCTATCCGTCCATTACTGAGTAAACAATCTAGCAATTTCTTTGAACTTCCTATATATTTTTATGCGATGTATTACTCCAATAAGGTATCCAGAGAATCCTTTTCAGAAATGTTAGTCATACTCATCGATGTGTCCGTGTCATCAATTATCATACCTACCTAAGTCTCATTGTTATTCAAGGGTACTTATTCTAGTTCCTTTCAGGAGTCAAAACGCCCCAAATCAAAGCCGGTAAATCCGAAAAGAGAGAGAGGGAGAGCTAATTAGATCACCTGTAACTTATTTGGCTCTTAAAAAACAACAGGTGAGTGGTACATGAAATAGCCTTCAGACTACCTCTGAGCGGCTCATCCCAATCATCACATAATCAGACCATGTAGACGTTAGCAATGCCCTCGCATAAATGTAACACATGTCGCATAATATACTTTAAACGACTCGAGATCACTCTCGCTATAATATGAGGCTGTGTGGTTGCTACGATCGTCCGCGAGCTCACGGTCCTTATCCCACTCGTCGATACTTAGGGTGAAGATCGTCAATGGTTTTCAATTTTCCCATCCTTGGTAGGAGTCACAAAGTTCGGTACGTTTGATGTGCTATGCAACCTCCAAGTGATGGAGCTCGAGATAGAAAAGTCTCTGATATTGTGGGTGGTTGCCTTCCATGAGTTACGGCTTAGTTTTTGTTGAAATATGGGGCTATACGACCCCTGTCACCTGTATCTACATATATAGGAGGGCTTCGTCCCCTATCTAGACTCACTTTGAACTAATACACTAGATCCTATCCTCACATCTTCGTCTCATCTCAACAGTTTTCATGGAATTTCTTTTAAGTGGAAAGGAGCTTCCTGTGAGCAACGGAGGAGCTTCTTGTTGGCACACGCAAAACCCCAAAGTGACTGATGATCGATGAATAGCCCCATAGAGCATATGAGCTCTTCGAAATATGTATCTAAATCAGAATAAGTCATGATATCTTCCTCGTTTGTAAGGGAAGTATATTGTCTCGTCAGCGCTATATACATAAGCAAATTTTTATAACTAGAGCTTGAAACCCAACTAGGAGGGTTTCAGGAATATTGCGATGAAAAGGCGAAGCCCAAATATATATATATACAAAAGGCCATAGTAGGACCGTGTAGCAGGGACGTAGCCCCATATTGAACAAGGAGCCCTAATATAAAAGTGAGGAACGGTTACCTAGGTTAACAGCTCATAGTTTACCGGTATATGAAGTACATATTAAACAATACCTAAGAAGCTCCCAGCAAGCGAGTTCAAATTTTTGTATATTTTTTCGTGCAAGTTATTCACATAAAATATATCTATATTATATAATAATCGAGGCGAGGTGCTGCTATAACGAAATTGTAGGGGCTCAGGCTGTATCTTTATCAGAGATCAAGTATTGTTGTTATTGAGAAAAGAGAGATTCTCCAAGATGGAGAATCCTAGGGACCAACTATATGTACCTATGTACGAGGTACTTTAAGTCACCATAGCATCACGACAATTCCCCTTTCATAAAAATATTGATGTCCTCGTCAATAGAAAGCGACCCGCCGAACTTAAAGAAACCGAAACTGTTCTCTTAGAAGACACGGCAACTAGAAACGTGACCCTATTTGTTTTTAAACGTATTTCATTCTGCCTCGTATACGTTTGCCCCGAAGATGTTTCCTCGGTACTTGATTGCCCCGAGGGCCGTAACCCTTGGTGCCTGTGCCATCATCATCGTCGCTGTCTGTCTTTTTCTTTCTGATTTATGTGACTATGTCCTCAGGAATACTCCCCAGCCAGGTTTTCTTGAAGATTTTCCGATCTTTACTGGTGTTTTTTGCCTAGATGATGACTTATCATTTGAGGACTGATGCGGTTTTGTCTTGGGTGTTTGGGGATCCGCTGGTTTGAGTCGTTTAGATCTCTTGGAGCGCAACCCAGGTGGGGATTAGATTTTCAACGCTATAAGACTAATACAGGACAGTTCCGTACTTTGAACTGTCCTTATAGCTTAGTTCACACATGTTAATGAAGGAACCTGACCCTTGGACCGGTCAATCTAGACGCGGAATATTCATCTACACCTGTAAATAAGAAAAGCAAGGATGGAGACTTCTCCAAAATATGGGAAAACGGCCTTCTTCTCCGAGGATGGAGTTGGAGATGTAACATATTGAATAAATAGATCTACTAGTAACAAAATGATTTATTTTAGGAACTAGCCTTGGTATCAACAAAATAGTTAGTGGCTAACACATTCCGAAAGAAGTGCACTTAGATAAATATGGTGTAGAAATCTTTAAATATAGTCCACAACCAGGTATTGGGTTTGGTAATGACCAGGAAATCTGGATCGAAAATGCAGGGTAATCTTGCAAACAACCTCACTGGTTAAGCATTATGTCAGTTTTCGCTCACGATAAGTCCATATCTCGGCAGAGCTCATGTCTATCTCTTATCTTAGAAGATAATGTGTCTAGACTGCCAACGCATAAACATGAGGTGGCAGAAATCCTTTCAATCACCGCTTATTGTCTGTCACCTGAGTTGGCTATGCTACGATTGGAGTTGCACCTAAGTGGTCCCTGAGTTGGAGGCGTTTTTTGGTCATTGCCTGGGGATATTATGGCTAAGGAAGGTTTCAGCCCTTTTTCTTTTCAAGCCTCCGATAAAAAGTTCTAGGATTCTAGATCTGCACGTAGTCTAAATAGTTCATTTCTCGGTAAGCGAAGGAGGATATTAGTGCCATTTGGTGCATCTTATACGAGACTTACGGCGTAAAATTAGGGAGCCTCGCAGTAGTACGAAAAATCCGAAGCTACTGCTGGAGAACAGAGAAGAATATCACCACTGATGTGATGTCCATTTTGGCCCCCAACTTATCTAAACGAATTAGTTCTCTATGCAATCCTCAATTCTCCGTAGGGCAGAATGCCTAGAGTGACTATGTTGGAGATGGTGAAGTCTGCCTAACGGAGCCAACGCCCTCGGGCAAATTTTATTGAGTCGTCCGAGGTTGATAAAAGAAAAAAAGGCCAGACTCGGCGACGGAATGAGGTTAAGATTGGCTTCTTACATCCCCATTTGCTCCAGCTTGGTCGCCTAGCTAGAGCGCCCCGTGTTCTGCTAAGCTCAACTAGCCGCGCTTCTCTATTTTATAAGTCATTATGATTGGCGGTGAGCTTGACTACTATAGTTGAATAGGAAAGCCTCTCGCAGGGATCTTTTCAGCTGGTGGGGTCTATTATATACTAAAATCCGAGACCAAAGTAGTAGATGTAAGCGGAAAGACAACCAATTCACACGATGTTTTATCTAAATTATTCTCACAAACTCCATTCCGGTTGTCTGTTTTAGCGAGGTCTTACCAGTCAACAATACTCCTCTTTATTTGCAGTCCTGGGCTGCAATGTTAGATTAGGCTAGTAACTAAATTAGTTTCAGTACTAGGAGCGAGAACAGAGCCTTCATAACTCTCCTCATTTTAGCACAAGCAGGGAAAAGCCAACTCTAAACGGTGGGAACATCGGCAGCTTATGGGCACATGCCAAGGGGCCGGTCGGTGCGGCTGATGGACAACGCTAATATGACTGGTCATAGAAGGGAGTTTAAGAGTTTTCTGCCTCATCTTCCACCGCCTCGATATGAACTTCATTCAGAACAGTTTTGTTGTGATAGCCAACGAGACTATGAGGTACACAACGTCGAAGGGCCAGTAGAGAATTTATTACCACCACGAGCTGTAGAAATATATGTGGTCAGTATGAAGAAGCATTTTCGACTGGTGCCTTCGCTGACCGTTCGTTTCGGTAACGAGTTGAGTCATCACGACTCTGTCATATGGGCATGTACTATCCCAGTACGCCAAGACGTTTAATCATACTCAGGCACTGTGACAATTGGTCGAATTGATTCCCCAGTCCCTGCAGATGCACCTAGCTGCGCCTGAGGATGAGCCGCGCCTTTGGCTGCAAGCCCATCACAAGTTCACCGAGGCGCTGGTAGACTATCTTTCTGCGTTGTTGATCCCGTTGGTCGACTCCTACGCGAAGGATGGGCACCCGCGGGAAATGATAAAGGGGGTGGTCCCTCCTTCAGCGCCGCGAGGTTCTCCCGAGGACCACTCCCTTCTGGATGATATCACTTCCAAACCCTCAAGACTTTAGGCTCAACAAACTCTCCTTCGAGTCATCATGCATTCCCAGACACTTTTACTTCTAGTACCGGTGGCGATGGCGGCGACACCGAGAGTACGTCCGGCGGCGTCGAAAGGCTTCGGTGGCCAGAGCAGCAACCTCGTCAACACTCTAGCATTTAGTTCATGCCAGGCCGGTTACGTGACCTGCGAGGATGCCTGCATGCCCTACGATGGGGTCTGTTGCGGCGACGGCACCGACGAGTACTGCTTTGAGGGTTACTATTGTATTCCCAACGCGTGCTGTCCCGAGGGCGAGATATGCGATGGCAGCGGAGTCGGCGATGCGGAGTGCGCCATAAGCGAGACAGAGTGTGACGACCTGTGCATGCCGTTGACTGGTACCTGCTGTAACGATGGTCTGCACTATTGCCCCGACTTCGGCACCTGTACCGATGACGGGTACTGCTGTGACATTGGCGACGACTGCTATGGAAGCGGAAGCGGCAGCAGTGCCTCGGCGGATCTGCCCACGGCGACAGGTGACGATTTCAGCTTTACCACGGCCACAGCAACTGCTACTACGACTAGACCTTCGACGACTTCTTCCTTCGATGACGATGATGATGATGAGACAACATCTACATCAACGAGGTCGTCGACTACTACATCGACAACTGAAACAACCTCTTCTACTACTACTGCCGATAGTACAACTACAGCGCCACCTACGAACCCCATATTCGAACAGGCTGGTGGCCACTTCACGGCCGATGGCAGGATGGTCGCGGGTCTTGCTGCCGCTGCCGCGATTCTCCTCTAGGGTTGACCATTGCCCCCTAGTCCCTTCTCTCGAGTTGTTGTGTGGAGATAGAAAGTAATTCATGGCAACTATCGTTCAGGTCTAGATATAATGTTTATGATGAATAAGTACCCTTTGAAGGTAACGTGTTAGGGTCATGAGAAAGTTTTAGTGCAGAAGGGCGATTCCGTGTATACCTGAACATGAAAATAAAGTATATGTCACCTATTAAAGTTTAATTTACACGCTTTTTATATATTTGAAGAGATTAAAAACCAGCAATAAATTGTAACTGTTCCCTCGACGTTAAATAGCACTATTGCTAGGTAATAATAATGTTTATATTGAAAACAGCGAGGCTTGACACTTGCCCCGAAAGGGAGCGAGTGGCTCGTAATTCACAGTTCGAATACCACAGCTAGCTCGACTACTTTCCCATTGGCTGCTGGTTTTTAAATATCAAGAGTTGTAAGCAACTTGGTTATTTTTGTAAGCCAGACCGACGAATCGGCGAGATGCTGCCCAGATCATATTTTTCTTCCAAACCGTAGAGTTAGCGACCCTTCCATCCAGAACGTATCGTTCTGCTTTACATGATTCTGGTTCACGCCCAAGGCAACAATTATTTGACACAGAATAAGAAGTCCCTAGGAAAGGCTGGTTAAGGGGGCGAGTTACCAGAATCTACTTACTACAGCGGAATGCCTCACTAAAAAGGACCTCGAGCGTAGGAAGCTGTTTGTTTCAAATTACTTGGTCGAGCTCTTATGGAGCCTTGCGTTGTACTTCTGGATATATCATCATAGCCAGAAAGAATTTTTGCAGTATGCTTAGGAACTGTGACATATACATGCGCATACACCCTACGAGAAAAAAAAGAGTAGGAAGGGTAGAGAATCACCACATCAGCGCCACCCAGGTACGGCGACGCCACGTTTCATTTTATTATGCACTCCTTTTCAACTATTATTTTACCCCCGGCCCTCTCGTACTGGTCTAATACCAACGAAGGCTTGTGATTATTGGCCTCCATCTCCCGTTTGACGAAGGGAATGGGTCTTTCCGCCGCTTCTATTAACATGCTGTACGATTTTTGCGCTCTCTTCTTAAATCCGACCCCCGGAACACAATCTGCAACGTAGCGCAATGCCGGTATCGTGTCCACTAGCCAGGCGCCGGGCACCGACGCGGCTGAGAATTGTTCTAGGGCTTAACAGAGCAGGATACAGCAATTCGACTGAAACAAAGGTATGGAATTCATTAAGTGCTACATTGACAATAATAGGCAGTCTCTTGGATGCTGCTGATCAGGATATTTACGTACTCCATTTACCACGATAAATGGTTACTCAAGCGATTTAACCTCACTCACTGCATCGTTGGTCCACTGTCGGAGCCTCTTTGAAAGACTCTCATCCTTTGCTGCAGGAGACAGCTTTCCGGGCACGCCCACGGGCTCGTAGTAGGTACTGCTGACCACATATGAGCTCGTCGCAGCCCATAGGTGGTTCCTAATCCCCACAGACACAGGCACGCAAATTAGAGGCGCAATGGGCCTGGTCAAATGGACCAGGGCACTCTTTTTTTGCAACGACACCGCCATACCTGTTAGGATCCCCCCGGGATGTACCGCAACTGTTTTTCATTGCAGTATTCGCGCGAGAGCTGTCTCATTAAGCTGATAAGGGCTACTTTGTTCTGGCCATAACGCTTTGCATAAGGCTAAGTAGGGTTAAACTATAAGCCTCTTTTACCTAGACTAGGTATTATAAGGCGAACTTACAATATCCGCGCAATCGGTCTTCAGCTTATTGAAATCGATGCCATCTTTAGGCGCGTTAAGGTGCCCCTCGCTCGAGACAATGACTATACGCACGTCGGCGCCCGGCTGCCGCTGTCGCACGAAGCATCGTTGGTACTAGTAAGCTAGACAAAAGCGCGTGGCCGAGATAATTGACTCCAAAATGAATTTCGTAACCCTCCGTCGTTACTCCTGTAGCGACGCGTATAATGCCCGTGTTCAAAAAGATAATATCTAGCTGTTTCTCTTGCGCAACAAAATCCGCGGCACATTTCCGGACGCTATCTAAAGATGAAAGATCTAGCTCGAGAAACCGAATTTCGGTAAGCTGTCCAGTGACGTCCGTGTCAGGTTGGAAATCTCCGTAGGCCTCATAAGTGATCTGCTGGGCCAGTGCAACTTTCGCGTCTTCGTCATGCGGTAGGTCTGCAACATAGATGCGGGCAGGCCGGCCGTAACGAGCCAGCTCTATGGCAGTTTGCCGACCAAGATCGCCCGCGGCTCCCGTGATTTGACGGAAGTGCTAGTCTGAAATATTCGAGCTCGATGCTGCAAGGCTCAATCTCTGGCAAAAGGTGCCAATTGCGATGGGTTGTAGTTGGCGGATGGTTAAACAGCTCTGGAGGTATGTAAATTTTTGCTATGGAGGTCCTTATCAAATCCGTTTCCCGCTAAGAAACCAGGGTTATGCCAAGTATTTTCTTCGCAGTTGGTAATGAGGCTAGCAAGGCAGCTTACACAATATTACCACTCTCGGGGGTGGCTCTTCGGGGTCCATCTTCCACCCTTGTTGACCCTTGTATGTACCATCTTCCTCCAGGATACTTAAAGTTATCAATCAGGCCTCGTACTTCTACAGCCTACACCGGCCTTCTGTGTGGTGACAGTGAACATGGCGTTGGTGATCTCGCCGGTCTCCACTGATGCGGTTTGCCGACGCTTTAACGTAAGGAATGCCTGGGTACGGCTTCGGATAGAGCTTGCGCTAGACCACAACGAGCACGATGCCGGAAAGGTCAAGAAATATGTAGCAGAGTATCGTTTCGTCGAATAAGCGGCGTGACAGATGGATATTCTGACAGTGTATGTGAACGGTATGGTTATGGGGAACTTGGAGGTGCGAGCCAATTCCTGCTCAATGGGCGCCGAGTCAGGGGTGTGACGTATTTGCGTTACTCAAAACTATAGGAGTATCTACCTAGGTAGCATCTAGGTAGCAACCGGCAATGGCGAGGCTTGTTCCCCGGGTTCCCGCAGCCAGCCGCCGCGATACAAAGATCCGACGCGGGTATCTTGTTATTGTTATTATTATTGTATTATTTAACGTCTAAACGAGGGGGGCGTAAGCCCTCCCAAGCAACCTCCCTAGGGGTATAAGACGTAACTAACTACAAACTATAAATATTAATACTATCTACAGTTTTATAAAGCTATTCCTTACTTTAGGGGCTTAACATTCCCTAATTAATAACCGCTACTTAC
Organism: Biscogniauxia marginata; assembly: GCA_022695795.1. NCBI lineage: Eukaryota > Fungi > Ascomycota > Sordariomycetes > Xylariales > Xylariaceae > Biscogniauxia > Biscogniauxia marginata. The sequence goes on along the minus strand of MU404138.1, from coordinate 19,225 downwards.
CGGTCTTACTAATTTATTACTTTATAAATCTGTTATTATTTATTTATTTATTTTTAATTATTAAAAAAAAATCCTTCCTTCCTTTTTATTAATCGTTATAACCTTAATAAACATCGTTTTAAGCCTAAAAAGCATATTAATATAATATAATATAATATAATAAAATTAATAATTAATAAATATAAATCCCCCTTTTTAACTCCTTAATAATCCTATAAAAACTATTATTTCTAGTTCTTTCTCCTTTTTTTCCTTTTTTAATATTACTTCCTTTTATTATCTCTTTTAATCTCATTATAAATAACACTATTCTCTTTTTAACCCGAATAATAAATAAATTCTTTTAAAGTAACTTATAATTACGTAGAATTTTTAAAACTTTAAAGGGTTTTAAACTAACTACGTTTAATACTCGTATTTATCGTTAAAGTTTTCTAGTTTTAATTAATAAAGCCTTATTAATTAACTATACTCGTTTTATTTATTATTATCGAGCTTTTTAATAAGTTTCGAAAGTTTAAGTTAGTTTTTTAATAAAATTAAACTTTATAAATAATATATTAAATATTTTAAACCTTTAAACTAATAACTTATAAATAAAAAATATAAATATAATATACCTTTAAATTATAATATTAAAGTACTAATTAAAGGTTTTTTAAGTAAAAAAAGTATTTAAAAGCACCTCCTTAGATTATAAATAATTCTTATTACTTAAAAGCTATTAAAAATGTAAATATACTTCTATTAAGTTATTACTTTAATTTATATATAAAATTTAACTATTATTTTAATATTTATAAATATAAGCGCTAATTCGAGATTTAAAAGTCTATTTATAACTCCGCTTTTTACGTAAAAATTAACTAATTTATTACTTTAAATTTTATAATAATTAAAATATCATTTAAAAATTATATCGTATCGTTTTATAAACTTATAAATTTTAATAAAAACTCTTTAAAAGGAGTTTAAAACGTCTTTTTAAACGCTTTAAATAATTATTATATTATCTATATAAAGTATAATTTAATTTATAAAAAGTTTAATTATTACTTAAAATCCTCGAAAAGCCCTTAAAACTTTAATATTAAATATTACTTCGTAAATATTTATATCTTTACTTTTAACGGTAATTTTATTTTATTTTTAATATATAACGTAATTATATTTTAAGCCTTCTTTATTCTTAAAACCGTCGAAAAATATTATAATATTTTATAAGTCTTTAATTATTTTTTATTAATCCTTTTTATAAAGTTAATTTTAAAGCTTTTATTAAACCTTAAAAAATATAAAACATTTCGTTTTATATATAAAAAAATTTAAGTAATTAGTTATAAACCCGTTAAAGCTCTTTATAAATAATTTATTTTTTTCTTTTTTATTATTATTTTTAAAACCGTTTTAAGAATTAATAAATAACCGTTATAAATAATTTATAACTTATAAATATACTTATACCGAGTTTATTTTAATATTATCTCCGTTATAAAAATATTAAATATTATAAATAAAGTATCTTTAAAAAATGTTTTTATATTAAAAAAACTCCTTTAATAACTTTTGTTAACGTTTTTTAAATTAAAAAATATATCCCTTTAATTTAATATTAATGTTTATTATATAAGTGTTAATTATTTTTTAATTAAACCTTTATATCTTTTATATTAAACTTCGTTATTATATAATAATACAAAAAATAATAATATTAATTATTTTATATAACCTTATTATGAAAAGTCCTTTAATTATAACTAATAAAGCCTTAATATAATTCGAGATTTTTAAAGCTTTAACCGCTTTAATCTCTATATAACGCTTAAATTTAAGTTTTTTATTTAAATATACTTTTAACCATTTTAAAGCCTTAAAACCCTTTAAAATATTTAAGTTTTAAATAAAAATTAATTTAATTTTAATACCCCTTTTTAAATTAATAAAAAAGTTAAACCTCCTTTTTTCTCTAATAAAATAAGTATTTTTTATTTTTTTAAACTAAAAATTATCTTATTTTAATTTTTATATTTAAAAATCTTATTTACCTTTTTTTAAATGGCTTTAATGTTTTTCTTTAAAGTTTTACCGAAAATAAAAATTATTATATTATTAACATAAAAAACTAAAAAGAGCTTTAAAGGGTTTTGTAAATAACCTTCTTAAGTAATATAATAATATCTTTAAATTTAATAAAAATTTAATAGTTAAAAAATTTTATAAGTTATAATATAATGTTTAATTAACTTTATTTAATTATTTTATTAAATAACTTATTTTTTAATAAAACATTAAACGCTTTTTAAACGTTTAAAATAATTAACGTAACTTTTTATTTATTTGTTAATACTAATTTTATATTATAAATAAAACTAATTATTAAATTTATAATTAATCTTTTAAAAACTACTTTAATATATTAAAGATTAATAAGGCTTGTTTATAATATTATTTAAATCATTTTTTTAGTTATTACTTGTTATGAGACTCCTAAAATGAGGAAACGCGTGCCACGCACGTGACCCCATCGAATAGGTGAATAGTGGGTGGGGCAACCTACAATTTAACTATTTAGTCAATATGTGAATAGTGGGTGGGGCAACCTACGATTTAACTATTTAGTTAATATGTGAATAGTGGGTAGGGCAACTTACGATTTAATTATTTAGTTAATTATATAAGAGGAAGAACGAGTATAAATAAATTGGAATTTCCTTGTGTAATTAGTTTCTCTTTTTTTAGCTATTAATTTAAGACTATAGTCACTTTTTGATATTATAATGAGAGTACTTTAAAACCTTTTTAACGAATATAACATTTTGAATTAATTGAATTAATTTTAACTTATTATTACTTTTAAATTAAGAAAACTTAATACGTACTTATTTGTGAAGTTAATTAACTAGGAATATATAAAGAGGTTTGTCATATTTTGATAGCTTCTTAATTAGTGCTTAACATTGGTTTAAGAAAGGAAAGGATTTTTAGTTAAACCGTTCTAGGATAAGCATGCCCCTTAAGACTAAAGGGTAATAAGAAAAGAAATAAGTAAAAGAATAATAGTTAATAAGCTTTTAAATAAAAGTTTTAAATCTTTTTACGATATAATTAAAAGGTTTAAAGGAATTAATACAAGAGTTTATTATAATTACAGCTAAAGAAGAGTCATAAAAGGACATCTCGGAAAATCAACAAAAAGAAGTATTTAAAGAAGAAAAAGAGGAGGAAGAAGAAATACCTAAAAAAGAAAATAAATAAGCAAGATAACCCCTACCTCTTAAAAACAAGTAACCACCCTTAGACGATAGCGACCTTAACGATTTAAACGACGAAAATAATATAATAACTCTCGACGTGAAAGGTTTTAAATTAATTATATCTAGTAAATATAATGAGTTAAGCGATTTAGAAGGATTTTTAATTTAAGTTGAAACCTATTTACGGTTTTATTATAAAACGATTACTATTAAGGAATAAAAGGTTTTTATGGTATTTTAGCTCCTCGTCGAAACCGTTTTAACCTGGTTTTAACTAGTGTTAAAAGATCATTTAGAAAACGGATTAAACGCCCGAGAAGATATGAAGAAAGTCTTTAAGAATTATAAGGAATTTAAAAAACAATTTAAGTCTATGTTTAGTAATTTAATTCTTAAGTAATAAGTCGAAGCTCGACTTTATAAATTACGACAAAATAAAAAGGCTTTAAATTACGCTATTAAGTTCAAGAAACTCGCAAACTAGTTATAATTATTTATTAAAAGTTTATATTATTTATTTTATTAAGGGTTAAAGGATTATATAAAGAAAGGAACCTAGAAAAGTTTAATAACTACGTTATAATAGTAATTACTATCGATAACGAGAATTTCGAACGGTACTTTAAAAAGAAAAAGACGGTATAACGAAGAAATAGCGATTAATTAAAGGGAGGAAATCATAGAAGTGGTACTAAAACTAGGAAAGGCATTAAAACTAAGTTAAACCTTATTAAAATTAACGTTATTTAAAAGGAATAAAAGAAACGAGATAAATTAATTATTAAGTGTTTTAATTGTAAAAAAAAAAGGATATTATAAAAATAAGTATTAAAGTCTTAAGAAATAAAAACTAAAAACAAGAGGGATTTTTTAACCCGAGAAAAGAGTCGCCGAGGCAAGGGTTTAATTTAAAAATAACGAAGAAATAAACTAAGTATTTATTATCGGTATTATTAAGGCAGAAAAGATCGAGGAAGCCTTTGCAAAAGGAATTTATAAATATTATTAAGTTAACCATAAGGATTATCTAAAGAATAATTACTTATATTTAGAATATCTTACACTAGAACAAGCTAAATAAGGATATGACGAAGGCGAATTATTATATAAATATAATAATTATAAGCTAGAATACGACTTAGGAATTAAGTTAAACTATGGTGATTTACATTAAAGCCATTATAAAAACGATAAATGCGAAATTTATTAGGGAAAAAGCTAGCATAATAACCTAAATTAGAGGTTTTATATAAATAATAATTATAATGTTTATTAGAGCTTAAAGGAATATGTATCGTTATATTAAAGCTTTTATATTAACGACGTTTATTAAATACATAAAAGTTTTAAGGATAAAGTCGGTTACTATTTTTAAGAACTAGAAAGTGACGACACGGAAGAAAATGAGTGTATTTGCGATATTACTTTACGATGGCCACATTTTCCTTAAGCATATTATTTTCACCTCGATTCCGAAAGAAGTAAAGAAGTAATTATTAAGGGTTATATGTGTTATATCTCGGTATTATGCGACGTACACGACTTACTCGAAGCAGGTTTCGAAAAAGACGAGATTAAAGAAGAATTATAGGAATTATAGAAAGAATTATATTTTTTATAATGGCTTAAAAAACGAATTAAATATGACATTAGTTTATTTAGTTTTATAAGAAAATACTTAATAGAGTGATAAGTAAAAGCTCGTGCGACTAAACGAGGTTATAAACGAATTATTAAAGTATACCTTAAAAAAAAAGGAAAACTTTTAGAAATTAATATAAACTTGAGGGGAAATATCGAGATACCTTTAATAAATAAACTTAGTAATTATTTATTTTATTTAAGGATAATTTAGAATTTTAAGAAATTCCGAGTTAATAGAATAAACTTGAGTTATAAAAGGGCTCTCGAAAAAGAATTAAAGTTTTAATGTGTAAAGTTTTATATAAAGGACAAGCCTTTTACCCCTTATTATGTGAAGGGTAATTAAAGAGATTATTTAAATAATAATTACTAGAAACACGCTCTTATAAAAGCCTAAGAATGAAAAGATATTTAGGTTATAATAATTAAAAGAAAACTAAAAAAGAAGGGATGTGGAAAACCAAAAAACGGCAAGGGCTCTCGCTAGTAAAGCAGCGAGAAGCTATAAATAATAAGTCTTTATATAAAGTCTAGTCGGGATTTAATAACATTATTATAACTAAAGTTAGGTATAATAGAAGGGAATATAAAGCCTTAATAAATTTAGGAGTAAATAAAAGTTATGTCTTAATAAAGGTAGTTTAAAAAGACAGAATATTATAGGTATATAAATAAAATCCGTATAAGTTATAAAACTTTAAAGGAAATATGTTTAGTTACAAGAATGGTAAGGTGTTAAGAGAAATAATTCCTTTCTTAATAACTATTTAAAGACATCTCGAATAAGTTATTTTTAATATTGTATATATATTAAATCATAATATGATTTTGGGAATGAATTAACTTAGAAAAAGTAATTTATGAATAAATTTCGAGATAAACACGCTTTATTGGGATTAAAAATAAGAGGAGTTAACTATTACGGGTTACGAGATGAATACCGTAAATAACTCTAGAGAAATGAATGTAAAAACGAAATATATCGTTTATATGATTTAAGTAACTAAACCTAAAAATTTAATGAAAAAAGTATTACGTAAGTACCTTTGTTTTTACAAATTGTTTAAAGATAAAACAAAAGAAGAATTATTAAAATATAATTAATGGGATTATTAAATTTACTTTAAAGAAAGAAAATAGTTAAAATTATTTTTAATATATTTTATAAATTAGGAAAAATAAAAAGCATTATAAAAGGGAATCTAGGAGGATCTCGATAAAGGATATATTTAAGAATCCGAATTCTCGTTAAAATACCTGGTAATTATGGTACTTAAAGTCGACAAAAACGGGAAGTAACGTGTCGATAAAAAAGGAAACCTAGTATAGAGACGAGTAATTAACTACCGACACCTTAATAAAATAACTAAGAAAAATAAATACTTATTATTACTAATGAAACTCATAAGAGGATAAATTAGTAAGGCTTAAATCTTTATAGTACTAAACTTTCGCGATAGTTATTACATAATTAAAATAGCTAAAAAACACGAACAATATATAGCTTTCTAAACAATACACAGATATTATAAGTATAAGGTTATGCTATTTAAACTTATTAACGTACTTACTATATTTTAATATATAATTATAATAGTTTTTCGTAAGTTTTTAGATAAATTTATATTTATTTATTTAGACGATATACTAATTTACTTAGAAAACGAGAAGGAGTATAAAGAACATATAAAATAGATATTAAAAGCCTTGGAAAAAGTAAATCTTTTTATTTATCTAACTAAAAGTAAATAGCATATTAAAAAATTAGATTATTTAGGGTTTATAATAAGTTTAGGGGAAATTCGCATTTAAAAGGGAAAAATAACAACAATTAAGGATTAGTTAAAACCTAAAAATGTTATAAATATACGCGTATTTCTTGGCTTTATTAATTATGTTAAATAACTCATTAAAGATTTCGGGCGTATCGCTAAACCATTAACGGAACTAATTACCTTAATAAAAACAAGAAAGGCTTTTTATTTCATTAAAGAAGCTAAACAGGTTTTTCGGTAGTTAAAGGAAGTTGTAACTAGTGAGGTTATATATAAACTTCTAAATGAAAATAAAAAGAAACGACTAAAGATAAACGTTTTAGATTTCGTTATTAGAGTAGTTTTGGAGTAATTAAAAGATAATAAGAAATGGTACCTAGTCGTGTACCTATTTAAAGCATTATATAATACTAAATTAAACTATTAAATCTATAACAAGGAATTATTAATAGTCATTAAAGCACTAAAAAAATAGGAATTATAGCTTAACAGAACCAAGGAACCTATTAATATTTACTTAGACTATAAGAACTTCACGCGATTTATAATAATATAAACGCTTAATTAAAGATATAAACGTTAAATAATTTTCTTATTTAAATTTAATTTTAAAATTTAGTATATTAAGGAAAAGGAAAATATTTAAGTAGATTTTCTTAGTAGAAGGGGAGATTATAAATTAAAAATTAATAAAAGAGATGTTTAAATGTTTAAATAATAAAATGACGGATTAGTTATATTAGTTTATATGCGAATTAATATAAGAGACTAGAAATAACGATTTAAGGAAAATTATAGTTAAAAGGAAAAATAATTATAGTCTTAGTAAGGATTTAGCGACGAACTTCTTTCGTATAAAGAAAAGGTATATATATTAAAACGAGTATAAGACGAATTCGTTAAAGAATTTCACGAATATCCTTTATACGGCTACTAAGGGATTTTTAAAATAATAAAACGACTTTAGGAAGAATTCGACTTTTTAGGAATACGATAAATAGTTAAAAGAATTATAAAGAATTGTAATATTTGTAATAAGGTTAAAGCATTACGACATAAACCATATAGATTATTATAATTAACCTAGATACTTAATAAAGCATAGAATATAATTACATGGGATTTCGTAATGAAACTTTTAAAGTTAAAAGATCTTATTATAGAAGTACTTTATAATAACATATAGGTAATTGTTAATAAACTCACGAAATACGCTTACTTCTTATTATTCAACGAATTAAGCATAATAGAATAATTAGTTTTTAGCTTTTTAAGAGAGTACGTTAATAAACATAGGTTATTAAAACGCGTTGTTTTAGATAAAGACAAGTTATTTACGTTAAAATTTTGGATTAGCTTAATAAAACGAATAGAAATTAAGTAAAAATTATTTATAACGTATTATTTCTAGATCGATGAATAAATAGAGAAACTAAACTAGATAATGGAATAATACTTACGAAGTTATATTAACTAGAAAATGAATAACTAGGTAAAGTTGTTATTAATAGCTTAAATAGTATATAACACTTTGATTAACGAAGATATGAAGATGTCACTACACGAGGTAGTGTACAGGTAAAAAGCGGAAGTCTAAAGACAACCGATCAAACTCATAAAAGCATTAAAAGTCGAAATAGAGGCCCTAAAAGCAAAAGTATTATTCGAAAAGATTTAAGTAGTATAATAACGGCTATAAAAAGAATTATAGTTTATTTAAGATAAAATGACAAAGTATTATAATGAAAAAAGAATTAAGGGACTAATTTTTAAGAAAGGAGATATAGTTTACTTGTTTCGTTAACGATAAAGCGTAATATTAAAAATACCCTAAATTAAAATAAAGCGACTTAGCAAAAAACTTAAATTTAAGAAATTAAGATTATATAAGATTAAGGAAGTTATTTCGAAAGTTAATTACAAGTTAGTATTATTAAAGGGATTTAAAATATATTTTGTATTTCATGTTTTACTCTTAAAATCAGCATTAAATAACGCCGTGCTAAAAAACTAACTAAAATTTAAAGAAAACCTTAATAAGTACAAAGTAGAAAAAATATTAAATTTAAAATAAGTCGGAAGTTAATTATAATATTTAGTTAAGTAGGAGGGTTATTTACCGGAAAAAAACACTTAAGAACTATTTAAATACTTAAAAAACCTAATAAATAAAATTAAAGACTTTTATCGCTAAAATCTAAACCGGCTAAGAAGGCCTAAACGTCGAAATCTTAATCTTGCTAGGAAAGACCAAAAAAAGAAAAAAAGTAGGTCTTGAAAGTAAGTAAACTTTACGAAGATTTAAAATGACGCTACGATCCCTTTACACGTTACGATTCTTTAGTAAGATGTTTTTATTCTTTTTCTTCACGCTTGACATACTTTAAATTCTTTATAGAATTAAGACCTCGAGTAACTATTTTACGTAGTTTATTTAATTATAATTTACGCTTAATTTTAAGGCGTAAAATGCGATTTATAACTGCCTCCTTAGTAACACGGGCAACCTTATAATAAAATTCCGCTTTTTTAAGTTTAGTCTCGACCTTTTAAAACTATTTTATAATTTTAACTACGCTTTTTCGCGAAATACTAAACACGTCACATCGCAATCGACTTAATTTTATATATTTTACATAATAATTAAAATCCTTTAAAATAATATAATCTTTTTTATTACGCTCGTAATAAGAATAAGCCATCTTTTTTTTACTATAAAAAGCAATAAAGTTTAAGAGAGCTACCTTATTTTTAGTTTATTTCTTAGCTCGACACGAGATATTAGAATTTTCTTTACGAAATTTTATTATACGATGAGATATTATAAATTAAGTTAAAAAAGGTTTAGACCTCTTAACAAATCAGAAAGAAGATTAATTAATACTCTTTTTATCTTTGGGATAAAAATTCTCGGAAAGGAAGAATAATGTTACGAGACTCCTAAAATGAGGAAACGCGTGTCACGCACGTGACCCCATCGAATAGGTAAATAGTGGGTGGGGTAATCTACGATTTAACTATTTAATTAATATGTGAATAATAGGTGGGGCAACTTACGATTTAACTATTTAGTTAATATGTAAATAATAGGTGGGGCAACTTATAATTTAACTATTTAGTTAATTATATAAGAGAAAGGACGAGTATAAATAAATTGGAATTTCTTTATGTAATTAGTTTTTCTTTCTTTAATTATTAATTTAAGACTATAATTACTCTTTGATATTATAATGAGAATACCTTGAAACCTCTTTAACAAACATAACATTTTGAATTAATTAAACTAATCTCAACCCATTGTTACCTTTAAATTAAGAAAACCTAGTACGTACTTACCTGTGAAGTTAGCTGACTAGGAACACATAGGGAGGTTCGTTACATTACTCTTTTTAACCCCTTTTTAAATAAAATAATAAAGTTATAAACCTTTAAACCTTATAAATAAAAAAGTCGTTTTTTTTTACTTTAAACATTATTATTACCTTAATATTTTTCCATATAATAAAGTAATAATCTTAAATTAAATAACTTTTTAATAACTACTTATAATATTCCTTTATTACGAATTAAATCGCTTTAAAGTATTTAATTATAATAACGTTAATTCTTAACGACATAAAAATAATTTTAATAATATATTTCTTCGCTTTTTTTATCGTTATAAAAGTTTTTTAAAGTAATTTTTTAAGTTATAACGAAATAAAATAACTTTCTTAATAAGGTTTTTTATAACCTTTTTTCTCGTTATTAATAATAAAACGTATATTTATTTACTTTACTTATATTAATTAATTAATTATATTAAATATTTATTAAACGTTATATTATTTATTTAACTCCGCTAAAATTCTCTTTTAACCTTTTTAATTATTATTAAAAATAACTTATAAATTATATTATTTAAGCCGTTTTTTTTTTCGAATTTGAAATTGCGTTATTCTTTTTATATTATTTAGTATTTTTTATTTATTAAAAGGTAAACTTACTTTTAATTTAATGAAATTTACTTATTATTTTAATACCTTTAAATAAGAAACGTAATAAAATAGTTACGACTTTATCGATTTTAATAAAATTAGTTATTATTATAAAAAATATATGTTTTAAAATTAACTAAGTTATAAAACCTATTTAAATCCTTCTTTATTATTCTTTAAGTTTTAACCTTCTTTTTAGAGGGCTTTATACCTTTATTTTATAAAATAACCTTTAATAGTAAATAGTTAAATCTTAAGATAAATTCCTTTATAATTAAGGCTTTAATAAATAATATATTAAAAAACGCTAAATCGAAAACGTAATTGTTTTTATAAATCGATTTACTTAATTAACTTATAAAATATATATTTAATTTAACGAATTAGTTTATTAAACGGTTTTTTTATATAGCGTATAAATATTTAATATTTAATTAAAATGTTATATATTCGCGTTACTTATTATAAAGTAGTTTTTAAAAGGTTTAAAAGTTATAAAGTATTTTATAATAAATCTTATTATAAGTTCTTTATAAAAATTTAAGAGGGTATAACTATTAACGTTTAACTATATTACGTTTTTATAATAAACTAATTAACGTTTTTTATTAATAAGTTAAAGGCCTTTTTAACATATATTATAACTTTAAAGCGGTTTTTCTTTTTTATATTTTATAAATTTATTAAATCGTACGTATTATACTTTAAATAAGTTTAAATTTAATTATTATTTTATTTAAATATTTATATTTTCTATTTAATAACACTAAAAAAATATTATTATATTAATAATTTAAAGGTTATAAATTTATAATACGTTTATCTTTTATTTATTCGTTATAAAAAGAGTTATACCTTATTTTAATTATATTTAAAACTTATTATCAACTTATTTCGCTATTAACTTAACGTTAAAACGTTTAATAACTTTTTTATATTTTATTATAAATATTTTAAATGTTAATTTAAAAACTTATAATATTAATATAAAGATTATTATAATATTATTTATCTTTATAACCTCGTTTTTATTCTTTATATTGTTTAAAGTAAATTTTAAAGTAATAATAATAAAAGTAAATAATAATAATTTTAATAAAGTTAAAAAGGTAACTTGCTTATTACTTTTACCTTATTATTTTTATCGTGACGAGTGTGACTCACCTCCCTGTGTGTTCCTAGTCAGCTGACTTCACAGGTGAGTACGTACTAGGTTTTCTTGATTTGAAGGTAACAGTGGATTAAGATTGGTTCAAGAGGTTTACAATGCTTTGTTCGTCAGAGAGATTTCAAGGTACTCTCACTATAGTATCAAAGAGTGACTGTAGCCTTAGATTGATAGCTAAGGAACTAGAATGAATGACTAGATACAGAGGAAATTCCAGTCTACTTATACTTCTTTTCTTTTACACTTCCTGTAGTTCTTTTTACTTGATCTTGTGATCTCGCGGAGATCGCGAGATCCCCGTTAGATCTTGTGATCTCGCAGCGATCCCGAGATCACTCAAAGGATATCACGTGACCTTAGGTCACGTGATCAAAACTGGGTTGTAACAACGAGGGGTTTTATTCGAAAATAAAACGAGCGTTATAACTTTTATAAAAACGTTTTTAATAACATATTATTAATTACCGGCTTTTTTAATAATTTTAATCTTTATTTACTTTAAAGGTATTACTGCTTTATTAACTTGATAAAATTTATAAAAATAATCGTTATAATTCACTAAAAAAAACTATAATAATTAACATATTTTAGTAATTATTAATATTACTTTAAAAGTATTAATTCGTAATAATTTATTTTTTCTTTATAATTACGACATAAAAACCTTAACACTTAAAATTATAATAAGTAATATAAGTTTATTTCTCGATTTTTCGGGTTATATTACTTATTAAAAAAAGCCGAAATTTCTTAACTAGTTTTTTAAAAACAATTACTTATATAATAATTATTATTATAAAGTCGACTTTATTTTTTAACATATAAACGTTTATTAAAACGAGGCTTATTTATAACTTAATCTTTTTAATTATTATTTTAAAGGTAATAATTAAAAAACCTTTAATAAATAAGTTTATTATAATAATTAAAACCTTAAATATTATATATATTATTTATTTTTTAAAGATATTTATTAAAATAACCTTAAAAGTACTTTTTATAATTACTTTTTTTTCTTTTTTTAATAATAAGTTTTTAGTTATTAAATTTAAAACCTTAATTACTTAATTTATTTTAATAAACTAAACATTTTAAATAAAACTTATAAAAAGCTTTAATCGGTTTAATAACTTCGTTTAAACTACGTATAATAATAAACGTTTAATTAATTTGTTAAGTAAAAAATGAATTAACATATAAATATTTATTTATATAATTAAAGCTTTAATAAACGTTATAAACGCTTATATAATGCTAAAAACGGTTTTTTTAAAGAGTTTTAAAGCTTAAATCAATTTATTTAACTTAGCTTTTTACTTAGCTATCTTCGCGTAAAAAGTAATAATAATATTTCGTGGTTTATAATTAATAATATTAGTTTTAATTTAAGTATTAATTAGCTGTAACGACGTAATAAACTAATCACTTAATTAAATATATATAAAAACGTTTAAATATTAATTAAAGGTTTTAACATATTTTTTAATTACTTTATAATAACTCGATTAATTTTTTTTTTAAAAAAGTAAATAAAATCATTTAAAATTATTATTAATTTAATAATAACGTCTTTTTAAATTTAAGCTTCTTATTTAAGTTTAATATATTATTTATTAATTATATTTTATATAAAAAACTTTATATTAAAGGCGTTTTTAATGTCTTTTTTAGTTATAATTAGCTTTAAAGGTAGTTTAATACTTTATAACTTAGTCTTTTTACGCCGTTAAAAGTTAATTACCGTTAAAGTCTTTAATAATATTTTAACTATATAAAGATATTTAAATGTTACTATTAAGCGTGATAATATTATAAATAATAACATTTAAATAAAATAAAATAAAAACTAAAAATCCTCACCTAGATCGCCTTTTTAGTGTTTTTAGCTTATTAAGCTATATTATTAGCGTTATTAAAGTATTTAATAGTGCACCTACGTTGCTACTAATAATAACTTGCGTACGGATGATAAATGCAAGGAAAGGTGTCCGACGCGGGTATCGTAAGCTTGAAGGTGCTATTTCAAGAGTGCCCCCAAAGTTATCAGTTTTCAATTTCAATATCGCCCCGCGCACGTGTACCCTCAAGGGGAACAGCCGCCGATAAAGCGCAGGTGAGATATCAGCTACGACAGTAGGAAATGCACAAGTAGAACACAGCCTGACATGTGACTTATTAATTGACATGTAGACAAAGCAAAACTAATTTGACATGCAATGAGACATATTGCATGCGGTAGTAGAACATGTACTTGCAAGGACGTGGCTTGACGGACTTGTGAGCCTGCTGCCCTTCCCCCCCCCTCTGACTCGAGGTAGCTATAGCCTATAGCATATTACCAACGACATACTAAACTCCTACAAGCAGTCACTGATGAATAGGTTCAACGGTACTCGAACTACAATCATTGGGGGAGATAAAGCAGAGCAGGCTGACGAGGGGCCTCTATATGAGGTGTGGTCTGGAAACGGGTATGCTGCGTATCAGGCTATGTATGTGTACTTGTGTCTTAAAATTTGCCAAGACAGCTCCGTATAGCACCAACTCGCGTTTTTGCAATTCATCAGTGAGCTTAACCCAGAGCTGAAATATCCAGGGTAGCTTTTATAGAATAGAAAAGTAATCTATTGAGTACCGGCTTGAAAATCTTGTACGGCATGTTAGTATATGTAGCTTTGGGTTTTCGGAAATTTATCTCACAATACGTCATGTTTCCCCAAAGATTATAAAATCCAACCATTGTAGGATGATTGAGTTGGGTGAGGAGGCGCACACTATATACAGCGGTGAACATCAAGCTGATGGTAAAGCGCTCGGAATGAGCGAGGAATTCACCAAGGTTCTCGAGAAGGTCCTTGAGCATGATCTTAGCTTCATAATCTCGGTAGCCTCGAAGCCTGAGGGACTGCTGAGACCCTAGTAGCTTGTCATTTTTGTTCCGGAGCAGGTGGAACTGTGGGCCAACGCCTATACCCAGCAGTCTCCAAGGCCATGCGCATTGGCAGAACTTGTTCTGTGACGGTCTATCGGAGTATATAGCCCCTTTATAGTATCGATTTACCCGTTAGTTAAATTACAAGTCAAGTATTCTTATCATTAGAAAGCATGGTAATGGATATTCTCACATCGTCGAACAAATTTTGGCGTCTCTAGCCTTGTTAATGATAAGGACGGCTAGTATTTGTATCGTCTCAAGGCTATCCGTAACAAAATACCACGACCACCAACACCACATCACACCACACGATTTATTCACCTGGGCATCTCGTTCATTGGTAGGTAAGTATGACTGGTATTATTTATGTGAATATAGAGCTAAGTGCCTAATCTCGACCAGTCTTTGAGAAGACCAGGATAGATGATTGGACTATTGTTATGAGATGGGGTCGTGATCCTCCAAGGTTCTACAGAATCCTGCTCAAAGCCACGAGTCTCCATTTGCCGTGAAACCGCAGCAGACGTCCGATACACCGAATGTAAAACAAACCTGTAATTGACACGCCTTTATCGTCAACTTTAGAATACTTGTGATGATAGAATCCAGCGTCTCGACAGTATTATAAGTGCACGCCGAGGGGTAGGCTTTCCGGCTTGATGTTCCGGTACACACGACAGCTATAGATAGGTATTCAATACATGAAGTAGTAGACGAGGCTGTGTAGCTACAAACTCCCTTTTTGGTGGCGGTCTACAAATTAATTGGAATGTCATTGACATATGAGGTGCCGAGAATACTTCGAACTTCCGCAAACTTTGCAGACGTGGGCAACCTCGGCCTCCTTAGATTTACCACCCTCTCTATTTCACCTTTCTTATTATTGTCCTTTTTCACGTCCTCTTTAATGTTTCGTTCTGGCTCGAAAAACTCATCCACCACATCAGCTACAGATATCGCCCTCACCACTACTATCTTTGCCCATAATGCCACTGCCGAATTCAACGTGCTTCAGCGGCGCTGCAGCAGTTCCGCTTTCTCAAGAATACATCTGTAATACAGGGTTCTTCTGTGAGTAATTCAAACCGAGAGGTTCTATTCTCCCTGATCTTATCCTACGTCGGTTACAAGCTCGCACCGGGCAAATACTATATCGGAAGTAACTGACAATATGCTTGTTATAGGCCCTAATAATAGCGAAATAGCCCCCCCGCAGTACTGTCCTCCAACTCAAGAGTGTCTTTTTACGCGCTTGCAGCTCTCAAGAAACATATGTGACGGCCCACAGGGAACATATGAGCCAACGGTGTGTCCTCCGGGTCACTTTTGTGGTCTCGGAGGTAAACAGGTCACTCCATGCCCTCAAGGTCACTTCTGCCCTCTTGGGTCAGTTGAACCACTTCTATGTAGCTCTACATCCGTATGCCCACAGGGTGCTGACCGGGAGTTTGTCATGGATGGCTTCATTGTCATTCTTGTTATCGATCTCGTTTTCTTGGCTCTTATTGCCATATCCCATCTGAAAACCAGGCTGCCCTTCCGGTGGAAGGTCTCTGACTCTAATACGGCTAGTCAAACTCCCAAAGGCGATCTTGACCTCGAGGTTGCAGGGCGCATTCCGGGCCTAGTGAGTCATCAGATACAACGCGTCAAGCTTGAGAGGGAAGCCCAAGACGCCACCCCCGGTATTATGGTAAAGTTTGTGACTTCAGTCAGGAGCTGTATTGGCTTAAGCGGGATTGGGTTTACCTTCGGCTTTGAGGATCTTTCGCTAGTATTTGCGAATGGGAAGACACTAGTCGCTCCTCAGTCCGGATCTATCCCCCAAGGCAGCCTATGGGGCGTGATGGGCCCGTCGGGCGCAGGCAAGAGTGCGTAAATCTCTATCCATTACTTTCTCCCGGCTGACTCGCCATAAGCTAGCTTCGTCAATTTATTGATGGGCAAGATGGCGCCGACAACTGGTCATCTTTACGTCAATGGATTGCCCTCTCAGATCACGAAGTAGGTGGCCCGGATTCATGCTTGCTCCTAAGGGGAAAACGCTTATACTAACCATGGCATATGAAGATTTAAGAAGTTAATCGGATATGTTCCCCAAGATGACATGATCACGCCGGAATGCACGGTTCGCGACAACCTTTTACACTCAGCCTTCGTTCGCCTCCCTCGCACATGGACTGATACGCAGCGCATCGACCATGTCAACATCCTCTTATCGTGTCTAAACCTTACAGATGTTCAATATAACATTGTCGGCGATGGAATCTCTTCGAATATTTCAGGAGGGCAACGAAAAAGAGTAAGTATTGGTATCGAGCTAGCAGCCGCCCCTATGGCTCTTGTTTTAGACGAACCAACATCTGGATTGGACGCGACAACTTCGCTATCTATTATGGATCTGCTTCAGAATTTATCTAAACAGGGGGTCACCGTGATTTGCATCCTGCATCAACCTCGACCCGAAATCCTTGACTTTATTGATGGCGTCTCTCTTCTTGGAAATGGTCACCAACTTTACCATGACAAAGTAAGTGGCCTTGCCGAATATTTTCACGCGCTTGGGTATGACATTCCCGGCCGGGCTAATATTGCGGATGTCGCCCTGGACATTGTATCTGGTCTTTCGGCTATGTATCACAAGTCTAGTAGGAACTCCACCGTCGAATCGCTAGCGAAAAGCTGGGGCACTTGTCCTAATAGGTCGCCGCAGAGTCTTCATACTCACGAACAGGGTCGTTCATCGAGGGAACAGCTGGAGTCCATAATCCGGTCCGCTTCCTGCAGGGGACTACCGAGATATAGGCAAACTCACCTGTGCTTTATACGTTCGTTGAAGCAACAATGGGTGCGCAAAAACAGCTTCATACTCGAAATCTTGGTCGCTGCAGTTGCTGGGCTCCTTATTGGGCTATCAGTTCATCAGCTACGGGGCCAACACTTCCAGGGAGCTTATAATCCACCGTTCCAGATCCTTTCTAGTGCATTGGACTACACCACTGTTTCCGAAATAGGACTCTTATGTAGCACAGCGATTGGTACGTGTATGGCATCTTGGCATCGTAGCTGATGCATTGCTGACCTTGTCGTGCTGTCATAGCTCTGGCTGCCGCTGCCCCTGGCGTGAAGGTATTCGGCGAAGAAAGTATATTAAGCCCATATTTTTATTCACGGTTGCTATAGTACGCTTGCTAGAGCGACTAAGATCATAGATACAAGAAAGACTGACCCTCTGAAAGAGCAAGTGTATTGGCGCGAATCGAGTGCTGGCCACTCCCGCTTGGCGTATTGCCTGGGCAAGACACTTTCGGCCATTCCGCGCCTTGCTATCTCGGCCATGCACTTCACCACCTTCTACTGCATCCTGGCAACACCGTGGATGCCTTTCTGGAAGATCTATCTTGCGAATGTGTTGTATTTCTATTGTAAGGCAGTCCTTGGCGTATTGAAAATATTTCCAAAAGCATTCACCTAACATAAAGACTTTCGAGGCATACACGGATTAGCTTTAGCCGTGTCTATGACCGTCCGCAGGGAAGATGGGCCCCTACTGGCTATGATCGTAAGTTTATTCATCAACATTTTTGGAGGTTACGGTCCACCGCTTTACAACGTGAAGGAATGGCATCTGGAGTGGTTCTGGCGCCTATGTCCAGGTGTAAGTCTGACCCTTCCTCAGCTCCTGAACACCTGAAATTGGAGTTCACGGTTGAAAGCAATCAATCTTTCTAAGCAAGAGGACTTTCAGATCTGGTTCACTGAGGCGTATTTCGACCAACATCTCGCAAGAGTCGGCCATCTGTATGACCTAGAAGCGGCAGCCAGTTGGACTGGCTACGTCCGGGGACGCTTCGCCGCTGACATCACGTGAGACTCGCATCACAACACCAATTCTGTGAATATTCAAGACTAATATAAAGCTCTAGTTTGCTCTTCATTATTGGCACTATTTACCACATGGCCGCTTTTACCGGCCTTGTTTTTTTCAACCGTTCGAAGCAGATCTGACACCATTAACTACAAACGGCATCGGAAACGTATCGGACACTTTTGTCGATGACCATGTCAATGTTTATGGTGGCTCAATGAATTTTGGAATGGCTCCCGACGACGTGTCGCAAAGGTACCTATTAGATATGCACAACTCAGTGTGTTGGCACTCGCTTGTGACGTTGGTGATATCGGTCTCAGGATAATAATATAAGCGTTAATATACTGGACATCTCAATATTGCATAATAGAGTGATCCCCTCTCTTTGGTAACTAAAATAGTCCAGAAACGAAGGCATATTAGAATTACAAATAATGGTCTTATAAAGCTATATATTAAAGGCAGGTATAAACACCTTAATTAACCTTTTTACTTTTAAATTTTATTTTATTTTATTTATTTTATTTATTTTATTTATTTTATTTATTTTATTTATTTTATTTATTTTATTTATTTTATTTATTTTATTTATTTTATTTAT
>MU404137.1:0-193937 GCA_022695795.1 Biscogniauxia marginata | reverse complement strand
AAAATTAAAAATTAAAAATTAAAAATTAAAAATTAAAAATTAAAAATTAAAAATTAAAAATTAAAAATTAAAAATTAAAAATTAAAAATTAAAAAAAAGAGCTTTATAAGTTAAAAATTTATAAATGTTATAATATAACTTATTATATATTTTTATATTTAATATAAAGTTATAAAAGTTTAAAGAACTTTATAAGCTTTAATAACTTTAGTTTTAAATAACTTAATTAAATAAAAGAAATAAAGTTTATAAGTTTTCAATTTATAAAGCTCCTTTTTTTTCTTTATATATTTAATTTATTATTATTTATATATATTTTATAAGTATTTATATTAATACTCGTATTTTATATACTTATTATTAAGGTTATATTTTTTAAAATACCTTATAATTTTTATATATAAATTTAATGCGGGGTTATAAAGGTTCGAAGGACCTTGCGGGTCTTAGCCCTAGATAGCTTAGTTAAATAAAGGAGATAAAAGTTCATATATAAAGTGTGAGCCAGTTCGTAGTTTCTTTGAACTAGATTAGTTTTTACCCACGTTTACGTTTCGTAGCCTTTCATTTAATTAACCACAATAAAACCTATTCTTTTGTTAATTGGCTTAGTAATAAAACAAGAGCTTATAAGCTTGTGATTTATAAGACTCCTCCTTTTTCTTTATATAATTCATTTATTTATATATACCTTATATATATTCATATTAAAATTATTAATAATTACGTTTTTTTAATTTATTAATTTAATTTATAAATTATAATTATAAAAGTTTTAACTTTATATTTTTATATTTATATTTTAATAATAAAGTTTATTTTTAAACCTTGTTTTTTATTTAATTAAATTAATTATTTAAAATAAAAACTTATAAAGTTTAAAACCTTTTTAAAATTTTATATTAATTATTTAAAAAACTTATTATAATTTTATAATTTACTTTTTAAAATAAATTATTTTTATTATTAATATAACTTAGTAACTTTATAAAATAATAGAGACATATAATTATTTATATAAAATTTAACAATTAATACTCGTTAGTGGTATATAAGTGACGTGTGTCATGGAGGACGCCATTTTCGGTCCTTTAAACCTCCAGTTCTAAAGGCTTATTTACCGGTAAGTATCATTTATATGCAAACTTGATCTCAAAGCTACTTTATGTAGCTTAACAATCTTAGCTTTTTGGCTGTGTGTTTACCGCTTAGTCTTTAACAGAGAAAAACATTACTGGAGCGGGATAGGAGAATATTCTGGCCATAGTTTGAGCAGGCGCCGCTTGCTACGATTTCTCAAGACCGAACAGCCTCTCTGCGTTGCCTGAATACACAGCTCTCCTCTGATCTGCGTCAAAACACTCCTTGGAGCCATTGTCCATCCGATTAGCCAGATCTATGACCAAATTACTTGGAGTAAAGGGGTAGTCACTCCCATAGAACAATCTTTGCTCTCCCCCCTTTCCTAGAACTCTCAGTAACCCGTGGATCTGATCAGGGAATGGAAAGCCCGCCAAGTCAAAATAGAATCTCTCCCGCAGTGACTTGCGGAACTCTTCACCCTTGTTTTCGCCGCTCCCGAGAGCCCCGAAAGTCCCGATACGATCCACGATAGAAGGGAGTACACAGCCACAGTGAGACATGATGAAGGTGATCTTGGAATACTTTGCTACCGTACCCGAGAGAAGTAGGTTAGCTATGGCACGTGTCTCATCAAACATGAACTCCATCATGGAACGAGGGTACTGCTCAAGCGGCTGTCCCGCCTGTAGCTGACCACCCGGGCCAAGAAGATTGCATGAGGTCGGATGGATGAAGACGATTGCTTCGCGGGAGTTAAGCTTTTCAAAGACAGGGTCGAGTGCTTTATCGCCAAGGTAGACTCCATTCGCGTTCGACAGAATTGCGAACCCTACAGCGCCAAGGTTGTCCAGTGCATGATCAATCTCAGCCACCGAATCCGGAATGGACGGAAGTGGCAACGAAGCAAAGAAATCAAAGTGTGATGGACTTCTGGCACAGATTTCGGAGAGCTCCTCGTTCGTTTGACGGGTCATATGTGCAGCATATCCGTCATGATTGGGCTTGAGGTGGGTTCCTGGTGACGTAATGCTTAAGATTGAATGGGTGATGTCCAGCCTCTTCATGAGGGCAATGTGGTCCTCTGCACTCCATGCCTGGACCGGTCAGCAAGAGTCATGGCATAAGGGGCTGGAATGACGCACAGGAATGGCCGGCATTCCATCTGGCTTCTCTTGGCCGTTATCAAGGGCATATTGGCGGTACCCCGGAGGAACGGCATGGCAATGAACATCAATTCTCCCCATTGGGTGCCTGATGAATCTGACGGAAAGGAACTGGGAGTGAATCGTAGCTAAGGTTGGAAAATTACCTAGTTCTTAGTTTTTTTTTTCCAGTGTTCTGATGATGCAAATGCATATGGGTGCGTTGAATACCCGCCTACGTACCTATTGATGATGCGGGGAGACAACCTGGCTTTGGTTTGCCGAGGGTCCATTTATAGATCCTTATCTCCCTTATTTATCTAAGGCTGGGGCCCGCACGGCCTACAACGTGAGACCCTTGTAATTTCGTATTAAAAAGTCTTAATTTTTATATTAAACATTTTTTAACTTGTATAAAAACCTTTTAATTTAATTTAAAAGTAAATGTTTATTTTTATTTATAAAAATATATAAAAGTTAAATAATTTAATAATAAAACCTTTAATTTTAAAATATTATTAAAACTTGTTTTTATAAATTTAATTTTTTATTTTATTATATATAATGTTATACTTTTTATTATTTTATATTATTTATAAAATAATAGTTTTTTAAAAAATTTTTATAATAAAATATATAATTAATTATATTAAAAAAGTATTTATATTTATAAATCTTTTTATTTAATTTATTTAATAATATATACTTTTAATATATACTTTATAACTTTATTTATTTATATAAATGAGTTATTATATATAGTTTCTTAAAGGTAATTAAAAGATGGTAAAAGCCTAGGCACTTAAATCCAGACCTTTCGCTAGCAGGTACCTACACTAGATTTGCCCACCTTCATTATTACAATCACCATCACAGTACTATCCGTTGCTCTTTCGCCTGGCTTACTTCCCTTGACCATGCGAGCGTCGCAAGCCTTATCATAGACATAACGTGGGACACATGCGAGTAATCAATAAGCGAACGCAGGACTCCTGGTCGACCCCACACCACCCACCAGTCTGGTTGGAGGCCCCTGTTAGTATGCAGAGCCCCGCCTCCACATCCTCTCCCGGCGGGGCGATCCAAGGGTGGATCCCTTACCAAGATTACCGCCTTAGTGTCAGTAAGCCAATCAACGAGCAGCATCTTATGCACTTAACCGGTTAACAGACAACGACTGCAGTGTATAGTAGCAGTATACGGATCCGGCAGTCTTCTGTGCTTCAGCTTTGGCATCAGATCACGGCGCAATCGCGGCAGGATGATGGTGCATGATCACCAGCATGTCTCGTAGTCATTATCGGTCCAATGCCGACGGGAGCAGGTAATCTGTAATCCACTCTTCCTGGTCTGTTCACTTGCTTCCATGTGTGCACGGCCATTCATTACTACCTACCTACTCCCACCGGTCATCTCTCACTGTAGGCATGTGTTAATCGTTCAACCCCGATATCCTGTCATGATGACGACGCCAACCAAGCCCCTCGTGCTTGTATGCAGTACGCCAGTATCTGGACACATCATACCCATGCAAACAGTTGCAAAAAGTCTTGTTGATCGTGGTTACGACGTCTGCTTTGTGTCTGGCTCCGGCTATCGCCAACAGATAGAAGCTATCGGCGCATCTTTTGTCCCTGTTAAAGGTTATGGCGACTTTCACGACCTCAGAGCACGTGATCTGGACCCCAACTGTAGGCCTTTCCTGTTACTGTGTTGCCCCCTCTGAGAGTCTACACGGAAGCATTGTAATGTATTTGCTCCTCATTGGGGCGCGTGTATCGATAGATATTTATCCAATATTGGAAGCCAACCGTTTCTGACATTTTCACCTGAAGGGCCAACTCCCCTTTTGTCTCTCGAAGGACCAGATCATTTCTGCCACGACTTGGTCCACGTTTTTTGTAAATCACTACCCTCACAACACGAGGCTTTGCAGAAAGCTCTGGAATCGCTCCGTGACAAGCACCCAGACAGGCCTGTTATTATTCTGACCGAGAGCTTGAACTTTGGAGCTTTACCTCTCACCCTGGGTGCTCCGGGAATCTGCCCCGAAGGGCTAATAGCCATCGGACTCAATCCTATTTTCCTGAGCAGTATTGACCATCCACCATTTGGTCATGGTTTAATGCCAGATAGCTCCCCAGAAGGTCGTGAAAAAAACACGGCTGCGAATGAGCACCAGAAGCGGATTTTCGCGAAAGCTCAAACAGCGTTCACGGAAGCACTCGTAAGCGTGGGTGCTGACGAGACTAAGACATTCCTGCTCGATGCGCTCTATTCCTTACCGGATCGCTTTGTACAGCTCTGCCCACCCAGCGTAGAATATCACAGAAGCGATGCTCCAAAGACGCTGCGATTTGCAGGTGGTTATCCCAAGGCTCCTCGAGAACTGCGCCGCTGGACGAGGCCCTCATGGTGGAACGAAATCACTACCAGCAATCGCAACAGGAAGGTCATTTTCGTCTGCCAAGGAACCGTCGCCACGGATCTCAATCAATTGGTCTACCCTACCATGACGGCCTTTAAAGACCGCTCGGACTTTATCATCGTCGTGGCGTTGGGAGAGAAAGGCGCAACGCTGCCGGCCCATATTCCTATCCCGTCCAACTGCAAAGTGGAAGATTACATCCCTTACGACGATGTGCTCCCGTACTCTGACGTCTTTGTTACGACTGGGGGATATGGGGCTTTCCAACGCGCGCTCAACAACGGCATCCCCTTGGTCGTAGGTTCCACAACCGAGGAAAAGCCCGAGACGTGTGCAAGGGCTGAATGGGCAGGCGTGGCAGTGAACCTCCGGACAAGCTACCCCTCGATCGAGCAGCTGAGATATGCCGTCGATTTGGTTCTTTTGAAATCAAAATACAAGACTAGAGCTTTAATGATACAGGCTGAGATCGCCACGTATGATCCCGTGGGCGTGATCATAGAAAACATCGAGGAGCTAGGTGGGAGAGGCCTGTGCGCGAGCGAGAGCTGACGCTGAAGCTCACTCGTTATAGTATATACTACGTAGAAAGTAGCATCCGCACAGCCGCAAGATCGTAGGTTTATTTTACATTGAAAATATAATGAACCATGACACTCAAAGTCCCGGCACAGGCTCTCGACTGCAAGAGACAGGAAACTAATGGATTTCCGTATTGCCGCCCATCGACTTTGTAACTACTCGAGACTTTTCAATGTGGGCATAATAGTCCAGTTGTTGCTGATAGATTAGCAAACAGCTGGTTGAATCCTCGGACCTGACCTTTCGAGGCTAGAATTTCTCCTCTACATCCGAGGTAAGTCCACTGAAGTTTTCCTCTCCTGATCGTTCTTGGGCCCGGCGTCCGCCAGCAATGTCATATGGACCCCTGAAAGTGGTCGTAAGCTGGGTTCCCAATCCTTCAACCCCCACTTGTTCTGCTAAATTTCTGAGTAAGCCTTAGCAAGCCCTCGGCAGGTTTGGGATATTGTGGCATCTTCTCCGGTATATATCGATAATCCGATGCAATCGATCAACCGTGATTTAAATCGAACAATCGCTATAGAGGGGCTTTGTGATATTACGTTCCTTTATCTCTGCTACGTTCCTATTACCTTTCCTGCTGGCCGCAACATTGGTGACTTATTTCTGTATACCTATTGACCGTAGTTTAGCTAGTATTAAAGATGGATACGGAAAGTAAGACCGCGGTGATTGGAATGGCATGCCGCCTTCCAGGAGGCGTTGACAATCCAGACAGCCTGTGGTCCATGTTAGCCGAAGGCAGAGACGGCTGGACGGAGATTCCCAAAGATCGTTGGGACTGGAGGTCTTTTTACCACAAGGATCCAGAGGCAAAACAAGCCCTACATTGGAACCACGGGTACTTCGTTGATCAGGACATGTCAACCTTTGATGCGCGTTTCTTTGGCATCGCCGGCCCTGAGGCCATGCTGATTGATCCCAAGCAGAGGCTTCTACTGGAATCCACCTACGAAGCTATCGAAAATGCTGGCATACCCATTGAGAGTTTACGTGGATCCAACACCTCCGTGCACGTGGCACTGGGAGCACGAGACTATGATAGAATAGGATACAAAGACGTGTCCCAGCTTCACCAAGGCATTGTCGTGGGGTCAGGAGATGCTATTGTGGCCAACAGGATCTCTTACATCTTCGATTTGAAAGGCACATCTAACAGCCTGGATACAGGATGTGTATGTGCTACCATGCCGATTCCTTGTTTGCTCTGCTGATAGGACGTACAATTGTGTAGTCAGGTGGTCTTATAGCGCTCCATCAAGCGTGCCGTACACTGAGAGCAAATGATTCTGACCTAGCCCTTGCCGGGGCCTGCCAACTCTTGCTGACCCCTGACGAGTCCATGGCTATGTCGTAAGTGAGATTGGTGAGAACATATGCTCATACGCACCTAGTACTGACCTATCTAGGGGACTCATCAACAAAGATGGGAAAAGTTACACATTCGACGACCGTGGCTCGGGGTATGGCCGAGGCGAAGGCGTTGCAGTCTTTGTTCTCAAGCGCCTGGACCGAGCCTTGGCCGATGGCGATCCAGTGCATGCAGTTATCGTGGAATCAGGCTCGAACCAAGACGGCAAGACTTCTGGTATTTTCCTACCAAACCCCGACGCTCAGGCAGCTTTAGTCCGCTCTGTCTATGAAAAGGCTGGCCTCGACCCTCGGGAGACTTTATATGTAGAAGCTCATGGCACCGGAACCGTAGCCGGTATGACTTCAACTCCTGTTCCTCGTCAATAATAGGGCAATACTGTTTAAGCTGATACCAGTCACAGGAGACAACGCAGAGGTCAAGTCCATTGCCGAGGTATTCGGCCGCGAAGCAGGGCGAAAGTCTGACATACCAATCGTGAGTTTGCTTGATCATTTCCACTCTGTACTAATACCCCTGTTCCCACTTATTGAACTCTGCTTGAAGTTTCTTTCAATCAAACCGAAAGTTTCGAGGTCTTCAGCATTAGACCAAATTTTTCGATTAGCGGCTAATGTCCCGTAATAGGGTAGCATAAAGGCCAATATCGGTCACCTGGAGCCCGCCAGTGGAGTAGCAAGCCTAGTCAAAGCTATCATGGTCTTGAAAAAGAACCAGATCCCGCCGCAACTTAATTTCATCAACCCTAAGCTTGGTCACAATCTAGAGGAGAGGGGTATCAATGTAAGCTCAAATACATCCTGATTTAATCCATCTTCTATTCCTTATCGTAGATCTTCCGGTGGTGTGATTCGTGAACAAATGCGTATCAGGGCACAGAGTATTTCGCATGATCACTCACTTGGCCTATCCAGCTGCTGACATCCACACCTAGGTACCACTAGAACTGACGCCGCTCACACAAGAAGGCTATATCGGTCCCAGGCGTGTCTCTGTGAACGCATTTGGCTACGGTGGAACTAATGCTCACATCATCCTTGAGGGGTACAATCCTTTGCCTGTCACCAATGGTGTTAGCAATGGACACATCAATGGACATACAAATGGAGATAGTGGAGATCAGGGTGTCAAGCCTCGGCTGGTCGTTCTCTCCGCCAACTCGGAGTTGTCACTCAGCAACCTGATTTCCAATTTACGCCAATGGCTCGCATCTGACCAAGGCCAATCCACTTCCTTCACTGACCTGGCTTGTACCTTGGCTGTTCGTCGCTCGAAGCTCCCTTGGCGCCGCAGTTTTGTAGCAAATACTTCCCAAGAGCTTGAAAGAGCATTGGGAGACTCGAAGGTACGCCCATTCAAGGCGGCGAAGGAAGTTGGAATGGCCTTCATATTCACAGGCCAGGGAGCTCAATGGCACGCCATGGGCCGCGAGCTCTTGACAGGGTCACATGTATTTTCATCTTCGCTGGCGCGTTGCAGCAGGGCTATGAAAGACCTCGGATGCGACTGGGATCTTGTCGAGGAGCTGTCTCGTGACAAGCAGACGTCACGACTCGGGGAGGCCAGGTTTTCCCAGCCCTCTACAACGGCAATTCAGATCGCCCTGGTTGACCTGCTCGAGACTTTCGGTATTCGACCGGAGGTTGTGTGTGGCCATAGCTCAGGAGAGATTGCAGCTGCTTACGCTTCGGGTGCCCTTGGCTTAGAATCAGCCATGCAGGTCGCCTACAACAGAGGTATATATTCATCTACAGCCAAGAGATTGAATTCGAAAAGAGGTGCCATGTTGGCTGTAGGAGAAGGCGAGGCAGCAGTCACAGAAAGGATCCAGGGCCTCGACGGAAAGAACGGCAAAGTAACAGTGGCTTGTGTTAATAGCCCCGAGAGTACTACTATTTCCGGTGACCTGGAAGCTATCATAGAGCTTCAATCCGCATTAGAAGCTTCCTCCGTTTTCAATAGAAGACTCATGGTAGATTCCGCCTACCATTCCCATCACATGGACGTGGTCGCACAGTCGTATCTCTCGTCCCTGGACGGTATGAATTTCAGCATGCCGCGAACTGAAGTCGCTTTCTACTCGTCCGTTACTGGTGAGCGCAAGCAATCTGACTTCGGGCCATCTTACTGGGTCTCCAACCTGGTTTCACAGGTCAAGTTCAGCGTCGTATCCAGGTTGGTAGCGGAACACCTGTCGGCCGCCACTCCGGCCAACAATATCGTGATAGAAGTTGGCCCCCATTCCGCTTTGTCGGGCCCATTGAGACAGTCGCTGTCTGATTTCAAGGACCCGACCTCTGGTGCACCATTCAAATACACATACCTCCCATGCCTTGTCCGGAACGGGAACGCATTGCACTCCATCTTGGGTTTAGCAGGTAAGACGTTCGAAGTAGGACGCCAATTACGGCTAGATGCTGTCCTGGGTATGAATGGTGAAGCATCCCGTTTTAAGGTTCTTGAGAATCTTCCACCATATCCTTGGGACCATAGCTCTAGGTACTGGCGTGAATCTAGGCTTAGTAAAGGCCATCGTCTGCGCCCCTTTCCTTACCACGACCTTTTAGGAGTCCTTGACGTTAGCAGTTCCATCCCTCAGGAGCCACGATGGAAACACAATGTGAGCCTCGAATCTCTTCCGTGGCTCCGAGATCACATTGTCGATGGCTTTATCATTTTTCCAGGCGCCGCTTATCTGGCCATGGCCACTGAAGGCATGAAACAACTGTTCCAACTACGCAAGACGCCGGGCCGCATCAGGACCATCAACTTCCGTGACATTGCCTTCCCGAATCCCGTAGTAATGCACGAAGATGATGCAAAGGGCAGTCGCGAAGTGGAATTGCAGCTGACGATCAGCCCTTCGCGCCAGCACGCGCGAAGTCACTGGGAATACTTCCGGGTCCTCTCGTACGACTCACAGAATGATTCCTGGATTGAGAATTGCGCTGGCTGTGTCTCGTACAGTTCTGAAACCACCAAGGCCCGAGTTCAGGTCGATAAAGGACTGGTTCACGATCCTACAGATGACGGTCTAGGCCACTTGACGGGAACAGCCGCCTCTGAAATGTTGCAAGACATTCAAGCTAAATCTCAAGTTCAGCTGGATACGGAAGAAATTTACCGTGAGCTTACAGTATCAGGAAATGAATATGGCCCCAGCTTCCAAGGCATCAGAGAGTTTCAAGTTGGGAAATGCTGTGGTCTTGTCAGAACCGTTGTTGGAGATACCGCGTCGGTAATGCCCGGGCAGTATATGCTACCGCATGTCGTCCATCCTAGTACCTTTGATGCCATGCTCCAGCCCGCCATTGTTCTTTTCCGACGTGAGTGCACTAGCGTCCCGATCATGCCCGTCATGTTCGATGAAGTCTCCATATTGGCCGATTTGGACAACACGCCAGGCGCTGAGTTCCTTGTTGCTCTCTATCTAAAACCGAAAAGTCAGCGAGAGGCGAAGGTCACCTTCTGTGCATACCAAAAGCAGCCTGATGGAACATTGCGCCCTGTCCTTACAGGCCGCGATATTCAAATTCAAGCAGTCGGGGATGCCGACTCCAGCAGACACCCTAGTTCTACACAGAAGATAAGTTACCGGGTGGACTGGAACTCTGATGTGAACCACCTCTCACAGAAGACCTTCATGGAGCACCTTTCTCGTCGTAACCTTTTCGATGACGAGTCCATCGTCGAGAAACAATTGCATCTATATAACCAAATCGCATCAATTTACATTCGCAGAACAGTCCAGCGCGTGCAGGAAGAGAATCTTTCTACGGCATGCACTCCCCATCTCTCTAAACTAATGGACTGGATGCAAAGGTGGGATAAGTCCGAGGCTCGACAATTTCTGAACGGGGTCACTCCCGAAGACGAAGCGAAGCTTGTAGAAGAGGCGAGCAATGCTGGCGTCGTGGGACTCATCCTGGCCCGCCAGGGACCGCAGTATTTCGACATCCTGACTGGAAAACTGGACGCACTCGAGCTCCTGGTTCAAGACGACATCCTGGAGCGGCTCTACTCTGAACACAGCTTGTTCAAATTCCACTACGCACAGCTGACCGAGTACATGGAGGCCGTCGTCCATAAAAACCCCAACCTGCGGATCCTTGAAATCGGCGCTGGCACGGGAGGCGCAACCATGCCGATCATGGAGAAGATTGAGCGCAACGGCCGCCTGCTCCTGCATACGTACACCTATACCGACATCTCCTCCGGCTTTTTCGAGCGCGCGCGCTCCAAGTTCGGCAGGTGGGCCAGCCAGATCGACTTCAAGACGCTGGACATATCACGCGATCCGCTCGAACAAGGTTACTCGGCGCACAGCTTTGACATGATTGTGGCCGCCAACGTCCTGCACGCCACACCGCTGATGGATGTTACGATGGCGAATGCGCGGAAATTACTGAAGCCGGGAGGTCGAATCGTCCTCTTGGAGCTTACACAGTCTTCGGCTTCACATACCGGCATTACAGGGACATTGGAGGGTTGGTGGATGTCCGAAGACGGACGCAAGGACGGGCCGCTCCTCACGGTACCGGAATGGGACAGCCTACTCAAGCGCCACAGCTTCAGTGGTACAGATCTCACGATTCCCGCTCATACGGGCCCGTCCAGGGAGATCAGCAGCTTGATTGTGTCACGCCTTGCTGGTGTTTTGGACAGCAGTGGATACAGCCTGCATGATACTCGAAGTCCAGGTCCTGTACCAGAGTTAAAGATAAGCGTACTCCTCGGGCACTCTGATGACACGCAAACTGCTCTCAGGGACGCAATCTGTTCGTTGCTGGGCACCAGAGGTGTTCAATGCAGCCAGAAAGCCTGGAACGTAACCTCCGCTGCAGATGGCGACAGTCTTTGGATTGTCATTGACTCGGCGGAGCACCCGCTCCTGTTGGATCCGACCAACGAGGTATTTGGGCAAGTCAAAGAGCTTTTGCTCCAAAGAAAGAATATTATTTGGGTCAGCTCCCAGCATTCCCTACTCACTGCTGAGACAGCGGCTCTCAAGAATATGGTCAATGGAATGGCGAGGGTTATCCGACGCGAAGACCCCAGCTTGCGCTTCATTACAGTCGACATCCAAAGCCAGATCCAAGGCCCTAAAAGTCAGGAACTGAACCGTGTCGTCCAGGCGCTCGTCAACGTTGCCATATCCTCCTTCTGGCCAGTCTCAGAAGCCGTTCGGGCAGACGAGTGGGAATATGCCATCCTAGGCGACAAGGTGAGCATCCCAAGGGTTGTCCCCGACGATAGTTTTGCTAGATTCATCGACGACCGTAATCCAACCGAGGGTTCAAGCGCTGCATCGCTGGTTGAATGCAAGTACCTCGACAAAAATAGGCCCATGAAGTTTGGTGTTCAGGTTCCAGGGTTGCTCAGCACCATTCGATTCGTGGACAACGAGGAGTTGGCAGCACCACTTGGTCCTGACCAGATCGAGATGCAGGTCCGCGCACATGGTGTCAACTTTAAAGACGTATTCATCGCCCTAGGCCAGATGATCCCGGGGACTGTCATGGCTGGCGAGGCAGCCGGTGTAGTGACGGCAGTCGGCTCCAACGCGCAGTCGTTGTGGAAGCCGGGCGACAGAGTCATTGGGCTCCTCGTGAGCCCCTTTGGAAACCAGGTGCGTGTCAACAGCAATGGTGCCATTCGCATCCCCGACCCCCTCAGTTTCGCCACCGCCGCCTCTCTCCTCTGGGTCTATTATACAGCGTGGTACTGTCTTCGCCATGTGGCCCGTCTTGAGAAAGGCCAGACTGTTTTGATTCACGCAGCATCGGGCGGTGTCGGACAGGCTGCCATCCAGATCGCCAAGCTCATCGGAGCCGAGATCTTCGCCACGGTCAGCAGCGTCGCCAAGCGACAGCTACTCCAGGACCAGTATGGTATTCCCGAAAGCCACATCTTCTCCTACCGGCATTTCAAAAGGAATCTCATGCATGCAACACAGGGCAACGGCGTGGACGTGGTTCTAAACTCGCTCTCAGGCCAATTCCTGATGGACAGCTGGGATTGCGTTGCCCGGCTCGGCACGTTCTGCGAGATCGGAAAGACAGATATCTACGGGCGCAGCCAGTTGAACATGGCCAATTTTGACAAGGGGGCAACCTTCTCTGCTATGGATGGTGGGCACATGTATGAAAAGCGACCCGAATTTGTTGTGCGCGCACTCCAGGAGATCCTGGATCTCGTCGGCCAAGGCCTCCTGAAGCCTGTCTACCCGGTGACGACATATTCTATGACGCACATTCAAGAGGTTTTCAGCCTCATGGCCGCGAGGAAACACGTAGGAAAATTAGTACTAGTGGCCGATGAAGAGACGCTTGTACAGGCAACCAGACCGAAGCCTGCTCCGCTCAGACTACATCGTGAGGGAACGTATGTCATTGGTGGTGGTCTAGGTGACATTGGAATAAAAGCTAGCCGGTTCCTTGTTGAGAAAGGCGCAGGGCACATCGTCGTCCTTACACGCCGGAACGTGGATGCTCAGCGGCGAATGTCATTGGAGGATGCTATAAGCAAACTTGGAGGTACACTCCATATTGTTCAGTGCGATATTACCGACAAGAACTCCATGCTTGCTGCCGCTCAGAAAATAACTGGACTTCCCCCAGTGAGAGGGATTATCCAGAGCGCTTTGGTCCTTCGCGACCACCCTTTGGAGTCTATGGATGCTGAGGAGTGGAAAATAGCCGTGAGACCAAAGGTTCAGGGTACTCTGAACATGCACAAAGCGTTTTGCTCGCCTAATACAACCAATTTCTTCGTCATGCTTTCGTCTATCGCTAGTATAATCGGCTGGAGCTCTCAAAGTAACTATGCAGCTGGCAACGGGTTCCAGGATGCTTTCGCTCGCACCCAGCAGATGTATGGCGCCAATGGCATCACTCAGTATACCACCGTCAGTGTGGGCGCCGTTGAAGGGTCGGCACAGATTGCACGAGCGCGCGAGATTCAAGGCCAAAGCAAAGAGAGCATAGTCAACGTCACCACCGTGTCGTTCGACGACGTTCTTGCTACTCTCGAATACGCCATGGGACCGCAAGCCCATCTCGACCGGGCCTCGCAGTGCCTCATGCACTTCGATCGTGACGCCATAGAGGACTCGATGGGCCCGGCGGCTTTGAGTGATCACCTGTTTGATCACGTTCTCAGCAAGAGGATGCTAGGGGCAGCCACGAGCAACGGCGCCGGCGACGGCATCAAAAAGCCAAGCACGTCTCAGGCTGTCGAGCAGGCCGAATCGGTTGCGGAGGCCGAAGATATCGTCAAGCAGGCCCTGCTCGACAAGTTCGCTGCCTTCCTTGGTGATGATATTACGGACAACCAATCCATAGCATCACTTGGGGTGGATTCCCTGGTCTCTATCGAATTGAAGAACTGGGTCAAGCACACATTCCAGACGCCTCTGCAGACGTCTGAACTGAGTGGCGCAGCTAGCATGATTGCCCTTGCCAAACTCATTGTATCGAGGATGGATCTGAAGCGTGAAGCCAAAGTTGATGCCGCTAATACCGAGGACGACGAGGAACGAGGCAAAGAGCGCGGCAGCGTAACACCTAAGCCAAAGGCTCAGAACATGAATGGCGCAAATGGCCACTATGACAGTAGCAGTACTACTACCACCAAACCTCTTCATGGCTGTGAATGTTGCAAGTGGAGCGAAGAGCTGCCTGTTCAGCCCCTGCCGGATCTAGACGATGCTCTTGACTTTTGGCTAGAAGCGAACGAGCACTTCTACAGCGCGGAACAGCTCAAGTCTATCTACCAAGATATCCGGACCATGAGAGCCCCAGAAAGCCCGGCGCGCCAGGCGCTCCAGAAACTGTACAAGGCTCATGAACATGACAAGACCAATGCTTGGTTCAACGACATCCTCTCGGACGCGCGTTTCCTCTGTTACCGGGGTCCGCTCGCTCCGTTCGCGAGCATCATGTCTACACACAGTGACAGCAAGAGGCCGCAGTCGCAGGCTGAGCGGGCCGCCATCATCACCTCGTCAGCCATGTCTTTCAAGCAGGCCATCAAAGCTGGCACAATTGAGCCCCTGCAGATCGCCGGCAAGCCCGAGTGCACGTGGGGCTGGGATTGGCTGTTCAATTCTGTGCGTGTGCCCCGGATTAGGTGCGATAAAATGGAGCGCTACGATTCAGGTGGCGGCGAAAGTGCTCGTGATCATGTTGCCATATTTAGAAGAGGTCATCTATTCAAAGTAAAGCTCCAAGATGACCATGGCAAGGACGTCTCTCTTAATACGCTTAAATCTACCTTTGAAGCCATCGTGGCGCATGTGAAGGATGATGGTATTTGGCCAGGCATACTGACTTCGGATGAGCGTGACTCTTGGGCACTGGTAAGCATATCCCACCCCAATCACATGTACCCTTCTAGCCGTATGATGCTAATGTCACGGTTCGCAGATAAGAGAGGAATTATCAGCAGCAAGCCCTGCAAATGCCGAATATTTCCACGTCATCGATGCTTCTATGTTCGTCTTATGCTTGGATGATGGCTGCCCCAAGACACCCGAAGAGAGGGCGCGGCAGGGTTACCTCGGCGATGGCGCGAATCGCTGGTTCGATAAAGTGTTGCAATTCTTTGTGAGCGCGAATGGTCGCTCGGGAATGATCATGGAGCATGGAATGATTGACGGTACTACTTCTGCCCGTCTCTCGCAATGGATAATGGACGCTGTAAACGAATATGTACCTGGTTTGGGCACCAACCACGACCAGCGGAGCGCTAAGAGCATCCAACTCGATAGGGTCGTTCTTCAATCCACCCCTGAGATCGAGAAGCACATGGAAGTACTCAGAAGGCGATTCCTCGGATACACCTCGCCGGCATCAGCGACGTACGCTCAGGAGCATCTCACCGAGTTCGGCACCGACTTCTTGATGCGGTCCAAGGTGTCTGTCAAGGGAGTCATCGACCTAACCTTCCAGCTCGCTGTGCGCTTCTTTTTCGGACGGAACATGCCATCGTGGGAACCCGTCAGCGCTGCGCACTATCATGCTGGCCGCTCTGATGGCGTGCAGCGAGCCACGCCCGCCGTCGTTGCCTTCTGCGATGCGGCCGCCAATGTCTACGGAATTCAACGCCAAGATCAGCACGGCAGCACTGTAGATCACCATCTAGCGTCTCTCCTAAGGGCCGCAACCAAGGAGATGCATGCCGGCATGCAGAACATGCTGAATGGACGTAGCTACCTGCGGGTCTTCGAGGTTGTAAGCTGGCTGTGGCCATCATCCGAGGATGCCGCCGCCATCCCGAGGCCACACTTCTTGGATGAGCTTATCTTCTTCGGCAGGCCTTTCCCCGCCATCTTTGCACAGAGTAATGCCGTGGAAGGCAAAATCCCCGCTGACGATTTCGTTCATCTCATGCCCTTCGGCGAGGGGTTTTGGGCAATCATGGTGCCCGAGAAGGACAAGTAAGTTTTATTGCTTCTCTAATCACATTTTCCATTTCGTACTGAATGCTCCCTCGTTAACCTTCCAATCTAGGATTCGTGTTTCTCTTTGTGGCAGATCGCAGGAACGGAGTGCTGCTTTTACTGAACAGCTGCACCGTGCTGCGAGGATCATGCGTGATATTGTTCAGCCGGCATAATGAGGATAGTAGTGACTAGAGAAGCCTCGTGAGAGCTTTAATCGAGACTATTCGTATAATCCTTAAACTCGTTTTTATTTACTTCGAGATGTACTTCACTTTAGTCCTCGTAGGTGTTGACTCGGGGCGAAATGAAACGGTTTAATTAAGCGATGTAATGATGTTATAAAGCTTAGTCTCTTTACACTATAAAAACTATAAAGTTGTTTTACAAGTTAATAAGGCCAGGTGTTTTCGACTTAACATTAATTTAAATAAAAATCGAAAAGGTATTAATTATTATTTCTATTTTTATAAAAATGCCTTTTAAATTAAATAAATATTAAGTTTAAATTATTAACGTATTATATAAATAAGTAAATAAGCCACTTGATATATTATATAAAATCTAGTTTTTTAAAAATTAAAAAACTTTTAAAACTTTTTTAATTATATAATAATGTAAAATAACTAGATATAAAATCGAAAAAATTAAAATTAATATATATGAAAAGAAAACGTAAAAAATTAAAAATTAAAACAAAATATATAAACTTTTTTATTAAATATTTAAATTTAAATTTTTTAAATTTTATTTAAGTTATTTTACGTAACTATATAACTAAAAAGAAGGTTTAAGATTTTTAAGATTTTTATATATAAAGTTATAAATTTATTTATTTAACGTGTCTTATAAGTAAATATATTATATAAACGAGTAAGTTAATTTTTATAACTTTTATAATTTTAATTATTAAAAAACATTTACACGGCATTAAAATTAATTAATAATTATTATTATTCGAATCGTCTTTTTTAGTTTTACGCTTTAAAAACTAAATACTTTTTTTATATTAAGTATTTAGTTTTTTAACGCGTAATTTAAATTAATTAATTTATTATATTTTTCGAGTTAAAGCTTTTTAAAATCAAAATAAAGAATTAATAATAAATAAAATTAATTATAACTCCTTAAAATTTAAATTATTAAATACTTTTTTATTTATTATATAAATATTATTAATTATATTTTTATTTGTTATATAAATACGCGTATTATAACTAATTTAATTATATATATTATATCGTTTTTATTTAGTTATTACTTTTTTTTCGAGACCTCTTTTTTTTTATTAATTATAATATTATTTTTTTAATTTATAAAGTTATTTCTTTTTTTATATTAAGTGTTTTTTATTTATAATTATTTATTTATAATTTTACGTTATTTATTAAAAATATAATTTATTTTTCGAAAATAAGTAGTTTTATCTC
This sequence comes from Biscogniauxia marginata, assembly GCA_022695795.1. Classification (NCBI taxonomy): domain Eukaryota; kingdom Fungi; phylum Ascomycota; class Sordariomycetes; order Xylariales; family Xylariaceae; genus Biscogniauxia; species Biscogniauxia marginata. Next base: position 176,458 of record MU404137.1, on the reverse strand, counting down.
GTAATAAAGTAGTTTTTATAAATTAGTTATAAATATTTATAATGTTTATAAGAAAACTTTTTAATGTTTTTTAATTTTATTTATAATAAAATTAAATTATAATAACATTTTATAAGTTATTATAAATATTTTAGTTTTTTAAAATATTTAATTTATATCGAGGTAAAAAAAAAGTATATATATATTTTTATATAAAAAGTAATATAATAATAACCTTTTTTAAATTAAAAAAAACTAATTTAGTTATATAAAACTTAGTTTATATAACGTGTCTTATAAGCTGTTACGAGTTAACAAGGATTTCTCTGAGCCACGTGACCATGTGGAGACCGTCACGTGGCAATTCTCTGTTATTCCTACAGAGAATTGTAGAGAATTGGAAAAGGATACCGGACATTGCTCTATATCAGATTGTGTATAAGAAGAAGGGGATTTCCTATGTATCTAGTTATTCATTCTAGTTCTTTAGTTATCAATCTAAAACTACAGTCACTCTTTGATATTATAGTGAGAATACCTTGAAATCTCTCTAACGAATAAAGCATTGTGAACCTCTTAAACCAACCTCGATCTATTGTTACCTTCAAATCAAGAAAACCTAGTAAGTACTTACCTGTGAAGTTAGCTGACTAGGAACACACAGGGAGGTTCGTCACATAAGCGAGTAAGCTATATAAGCGAGTAAGCCACTTGATTTTCTATATAAAATCGACTTTTTCAAAATTTATAACTTTACACGTAAAAATCGTAAAAATCTCGAGCTTTTCTTTTTTAGTTATATATTTATATGTTGTAATTAAAAGTAAAATTAAAAAAATGAATTTCGAAAGACGTAAAAAGAAAACGCGTAAAAATTAAAATCAAAATAAAACGTATAGACCTTTTTATGTATTTCTTTGTGTATTTTTTTGATTTTATTTTTAGTTAAACCTTATAATTATATAACTAATAAAAAAGGTCCGAGATTTTTACGATTTTTACGCGCAAAGTTATGAATTTTTGAAAAGGTCGATTTTATATAAGAAATTAAGTGGCCCACTCGCTTATGTGACCTACTTACTTATAAGACATGTTAAGCTTATTAAAATTATTAAAATTATTTTATATTTATTATTATTATATTAATTTAAATAATTTTTATCGCCGTATAAAATTAAAGGTTTAGTTTTTTTTTAACGCGCTTTACGTTACATTTATATAATAAAAGGTTTATTATTATAATAACGTAATTTAAACAAGAAAAAAATTATTAATTATTTAAGTTAATAATATATTAAACGATTATTATTTCTTTATAAAACGTAAATTTTTAAGTATTTAGTTTTATATTTAATTATATAAGTTATTTAAGTTTTTATTAATATTATTAAGTTTTAAAATAAATAAATTAATATATTTTATTTTTATTTTATTTAAAAAATATATATAAATATAATTTTACGCGTTTTAATAATAATAATAAATATATTATTTATAAATTAGTTAATTTAAATTACGTGTTAAAAAACCGAATACTTAATATAAAAAAGCTATTTAGTTTTTAAAACGTAAAACTAAAAAAGACGATTCGAATAATAATATTAATTAATTAATTTTAATATTACATAAATATTTTTTAATAATTAAAACTATAAAAGTTATAAAAACTAGCTTATTTATTTATATAGCTTACTTACTTATAAAACATGTTATTTATAATTTATATATATAAATTACGAGATATTTAAACATTACTACCTTATTTATTAATATATTAAATATAAATATATTATTATATAATAAACTACGTTATAATAATAAGTAACGTTATTATAATTTATAATTATAAATTAATACGATGTTATAAAAAGCTTAATTATATTTTAAAGTGGTAAATATATATTATTAATTAATGTCTAGATTAATTAATTAACTGGGTTTTTTATGTTTTTATATTTTAAATTATAATAGTTTTATATGTTTACTTTTTTAATAATTATTAAATGTGACGAACCTCCCTGTGTGTTCCTAGTCAGCTGACTTCACAGGTGAGTACGTACTAGGTTTTCTTGATTTATAGGTAATAATGGGTTAAGATTAGTTCAATTAATTTATAATGTTATGTTCGTTAGAGAGGTTTCAAGGTACTTTCATTATAGTATCAAAGAGTGATTATAATCTTAGATTAATAACTAAAAAACGAGAATAAATAACTAAATACATAAGGAACCTTGATCTATTTATACTCGTTCTTCTCTTCCTATTATTAAGTAAATTATTAAATCATTAATTTCTCATTTATGATTTAATGATTTATTAAATTATTAAATCATGAATCTCCCATTTATGATTTATTAATTTATCGGCGTTCTTTCCTAATTAAGCGCTTAGCGCCGCTTTTTTAGTTATGTGATTTACACGTGACATAACACAAGGAAGTTTCGTAACATTATTCTTCCCCTTTGAGAATCTTTGTCTCAAAGATAAAAGAAAGTATAACCCAGTTATTTCTTCTTTAGTTAATAAGTTTTTTCTCCCACTTTAACATATTTTATTAAGTCATAAAAAACCGCGAAGAAATTCCCGAAATTTCTCGTCGTGCCTGGAAGCAAGTTAAAAATAAATTAGCTTTAATGGACTTAGTTATTTTTAAAGGTTAAAAGGAAATACCTTGTTTTTATTACGATTATAACGAGAAGGAATGTATTACTTCCGACGAATCTAATCGTTATAATAAATATATCTAGATAAACCGTACTTAATGCGACGTTTTTGGCATTTTTAAGAGTAGTGTAACCGAGATTATTAAGTAGTTTTAAAAAATCGAAAACGAATTAAAAAAAGCTAAAACACACTAGGAGGTAGCGATAATTCGCGTTTATCGCCTTCGTACTTAACGTCGTTTTTAGTTTAAAAAATTAAAAAAAAATAATTATATGCGGTTTAAACTTTATCGAAAAGTTAAAGCGCGTTAAGCGTGAAAAGGCGAAATAAAAGCGCCTTATTAAAGAATCGCAACGTAAGGAAGAAGAGTAACGTCGGTTTAAATTCGCATAGAACTTGCCTACTTCCGAGCCCTTCCCTCCTTCCTTCCTCGATTCTTCTTAACAAGACCCGGACTTTGACGTTCAGGCCTTCTTAGCCGGTTTGGGTTTTAGCGATAAAAAACCTTAATTTCCTCTATTAAGTTCTTCAAATATTTAAGTAGTTCCTAAGTATTTTCTTTCGGTAGGTATTTTTCCCACTTAACAAGGTATTATAACTAACCTCCGACTTATTTTAAATCTAGTATTTTTTTTATTTCGTACTTATTTGAGTTTTTTTTAAATTCTAGTTAGTTTTTTAGTATGGCGTTATTTAATGCTAGTTTTAAGAGTGAAATATAAAATACAAGATATATTCTAGATCTTTTTAGTAGTGTTAACTTATAATTAACTTTCGAAATAATCTTCTCGATTTTATATAGTCCCAATTTTTTAAATTTAAGTTTTTCGTTAAGTTGCTTTATTTTAATTTAAAGTGTTTTTAATATTACGCTTTGTCGTTAGCGAAATAAATAAACTATATTTCTTTTCTTAAGAATTAGTTCTTTAATTCTTTTTTTATTATAATACTTTATTATTTTATTTTAAATAAATTATAATTCTTTTTATAGCTGTTATTATACTACCTAGATTTTTTCGGATAGTACTTTTGCTCTCGGGGCCTTTATTTCGACTCTTGGTGCTTTTGTGAGTTCGATTAGTTGTTTTTAAGCTTCTGCCTTTTGCCTGTACACTGCCTCGTGTAGTAACATCTTTATGTCTTCGTTAATCGAAGTGTTATATGTTATTTAGGCTATTAATAGTAATTTTACCTAGTTATTTATTTCCTAGTTAATATAACTTCGTAAATATTGTTTTATTATCTAGTTTAATCTTTTTATTTGCCCGTCTATTTAGGGGTAATATGCTATAAATAATTTTTATTTAATTCTTATTTATTTTATTAAGTTAGTTTAAAATTTCGACGTAAATAATTTATTTCTATTTAAAATAACGCGTTTTAATAGCTTATATTTATTAACATATTCTTTTAAGAAGCTAAAAACTAATTATTTTACTATGCTTAATTCGTTAAATAATAAGAAGTAAGCGTATTTCGTGAGTTTATTAACAATTACTTATATGCTGTTATAATGTACTCCTATAGTAGGATCTTTTAACTCTAGAAGTTTCATTACGAAGTCCTATATAATGGTATTCCATGCTTTATTAAGTATTTAAGTTGATTATAATAGTTCGTATGGTTTATGTCGTGATGCTTTAGCCTTATTATAAATGTTATAATTCTTTATAATTCTTTTAACTGTTTATCGTATTTCTAGAAAGTCGAATTCTTTTTAAAATCGTTTTATTATTTTGAAAATCCCTTAGTAGCCGTATAAAGAATGTTCGTGAAATTCTTTAACGAATTCATTCTATACTTATTTTAATATATATACCTTTTCCTTATATAAAAGAAGTTCGTCGCTAGATCCTTATTAAGACTATAATTGTTTTTCTTTTTAATTGTAATTTTCTTTAAACCGTTATTTCTAGTCTCTTATATTAATTCGCATATAAGCTAATACAACTAATTTGTTATTTTGTTATTTAAACATTTAAATATCTCTTTTATTAATTTTTAATTTATAATCTCCTTTTTTACTAAGAAGATCTACTTAGATATTTTCCTTTCCCTTAATGTACTGGATTTTAAAATTAAACTTAAACAAAAAAATCATTTAACGCTTATATCTTTAATTAAGCGTTTATATTATTATGAATTATATAAAGTTTTTATAGTTTAAATAAATGTTAATAGGTTCTTTAGTTTTGTTAAGTCATGATTTCTATTTTTTTAGTGCTTTAATGATTATTAATAGTTCCTTGTTATAAATTTAATAGTTTAATTTAGCACTATATAGTGCTTTAAATAAGTACGCGACTAGGTACTATTTCCCATTGTCTTTTAATTGCTCTAGGACTGCTTTAATGGCGAAATCTAAAGCGTTTATCCTTAGTCGTTTCTTTTTATTTTCATTTAGAAGTTTACATATAACCTCACTAGTTACAACTTCCTTTAATTACTAAAAAGCCTATTTAGCTTTTTTAATAAAATGAAAAGCCTTTCTTGTTTTTATTAAGGTAGTTAATTCCGTTAATAGTTTAATAATACGCCCGAAATCTTTAATGAGTTATTTGATATAATTAATAAAGCCAAAAAATGCGCGTACGTTTATAACATTCTTAGGTTTTAATTAATTCTTAACTATTGTTATTTTTCCTTTTTAAATGCGAATTTCTCCTAGACTTATTATAAACCTTAAATAGTTTAGTTTCTTGATATGTTATTCACTTTTAATCGGATAAATAAGTAGATTTACTTTTTCTAGGGCTTTTAACACTTGCTTTATATGTTCTTTATATTCCTTCTCGTTTTTTAAGTAAATTAGTATATCGTCTAAGTAAATAAATACAAATTTATCTAGAAACTTGCGAAAAACTATTATAATTATATATTGAAATATAGCGAGTATGTTAATAAATCCAAATAGCATAACTTTGTACTTATAATATCTATATATCGTTTAAAAGGCTATATATTATTCGTATCCCTTAGCCATTTTAATTATATAGTATTTATTACGAAGGTTTAGTGCTATGAAGATTTAGGCCTTATTAATTTATTCTTTTATAAGTTTTATTAATAGTAACGAATATCCGTTTTTTTTAGTTATTTTATTAAAGTGTTGGTAATTGATTACTCGTCGCTATACTAGGTTTCCTTTTTTATTAACATGTTACTTCCCGTTTTTGTCGATTTTAGGTACCATGATCGCTAGGTATCTTAACGAGGATTTGGATTCTCGAATATATCCTTTATTGAGATCCTCTTAAATTCCCTTTTATAATGCTCTTTATTTTTCCTGATTTATAAAATACACTAGAAATAATTTTAGCTATTTTCCTTTCTTAAAGTATATTTAATAATCCTATTAGTTGTGTTTTAGTAATTCTTCTTTTATTTTATTTCTAAATAATTTATAGAAACGAAGGTACTTGCGTGGTACTTTTTTCGCTAGATTTTTAGGCTTAGTTACTTAAATTATATAAGCGATATGTTTCGTTTTTATATCCGTTTCTCTAGAGTTATTTACGGTATTTATCTCGTAACTTATAATGGTTAACTCCTTTTGTTTTTAATCTTAATAAAGCATGTTTATCTCGAAATTTATTCGTGAATTACTTCTTTTAAGCCAATTTATTCTTAAGATTATATTATGATTTAATATGTATATAATGTTAAGATTAATTTATTCGAGATGTCTTTAAATAATTACCGAGAAAGGAATTATTTCTCTTAGCACCTTATTATTTTCGTAATTAAACATATTTTCTTTAAAGTTTTATAGCTTATATAGACTTTATTTATATACTTATAATATTCTGTTTTTTTAAGTTACCTTTATTAAGATATAGCTTTTGTTTATTCTTAAATTTATTAAGGCTTTATACTCCTTTTTATTATACTTAACTTTAGTTATAATAGTGTTATTAAGTCCTGACTGGACTTTATATAAGGATTTGTTATTTATAGCTTCTCGCTGCCTTACTAGCGAGAGCCTTTACCGTTTTTTTAGTTTTCCACGTCCCTTCCTTTTTGGTTTTCTTTTAGTTGTTATAGCCTAGATGTCCTTTTATTCTTAGGCTTTCATAAAAGCGTGTTTCCAGTAATCATTACTTAAACAATTTCTTTAATTACCCTTTACGTAATAGGAGGTAAAAGGTTTATTCTTTATATAAAACCTTGTATATTAAAACTTTAATTCTTTTTCGAGACCCTTTTTATAACTTAAGTCCGTTTTGTTAACTCGGAATTTCTTAAAGTTCTAAATTATCCTTAAATAAAAAGAGTAATTTTTAAGTTTATTTATTAAGGGTATTTCGATATCTCTCCTTAGGTTTATATTAATTTCTAGAAACTTTCCTCCTTTTTTAAGGTATGTTTTAGTGATTCGTTTATAGCCCTGTTTAGTCGCACGTGTTTTTACTTACTACTTTATTAAGTGTTTCTCTATAAAGCCGAATAAATTAGTGTCGTATTTAATTCGTTTTTCGAGCCATTATAAAAAATGTAATCTTTTTTATAATTCCCATAATTCTTCCTTAATCTCGTTTTTTTCGAAACCTGCTTTAAGTAAGTCGTGTATGTCGCATAATACCGAAATATAATATATACAACCTCTAGCCATTACTTTGTAACTTCTTTCGGAATTTAAGTGAAAATAACATGCTTTAAGGTAATATAGCTATTATAAGGTGTTATCGCAAATACACTCATTTTTTTTCGTGTCGTCACTTTTTAGTTTTTAAGGATAGTAACCGGCTTTATCCTTAAAACTTTTATGTATTTAATAAGTGTCGTTAATGTAAAAGCTTTAATATAACGATATATATTCCCTTAAGCTTTAATAGATATTATAGCTATTATTTATATAAAACCTTTAATTTAAGTTATTATGCTGGCTTTTCTCTTAGTAGGTTTTGTATTTATCGTTTTTATAGTGGCTTTAATGTAAATCACTATAGTTTAACTTAATTCTTAAGTCGTATCCTAGCTTATAATTATCGTATTTGTATAGTAATTCGCTTTCGTTATATCCTTATTTAGCTTGTTTTAATGTAAGATATCTTAAATACGAATGGTTATTCTTTAAATAGTTTTTGCGATTAACTTAATAAAATTTATAGACTTTTTTTATAAGGGTTTTCTCGATTTTTTCTGCCTTGATAATATTAATAATAAATACTTAATTTATTTCTTCATTATTTTCGAATTAAACCCTTGCCTCGGCGACTCTTTTCTCGAGTTAAGGAATCCCTCTTATTCTTAGTTTCTATTTCTTAGGACTTCGGCATTCGTTTTTATAGTGTCCTTTCTTTTTATAGTTAAAACACTTAATAGTTAATTTATTTCGTTTTTTTTTGTTCCTTTTAAATAACGTTAATTTTAATGGGGTTTAACTTAGTTCTAATGCCTTTCCTGGTTCCGGCACCGCTTTTATGATTTCCTTCCTTTAGTTGGTCGCTATTCCTTCGTTATATCGTCTTTTTCTTTTTAAGGTACCGTTCGAAATTCTCGTTATTAATAGCAATTGCTATTATAACGTAGTTATTAAACTTTCCTGGGTTCCTTTCTTTATATAGGTTTGTTTTATATAACTCATTTTTTATATAGTTTTTTAACCCTTAATAAAACAAGTAATATAAGCTTTTAATAAATAGTTATAATTAGTTTACGAGTTTCTTAAACTTAATAGCGTAATTTAAAGCCTTCTTATTTTGTCGTAGTTTATAAAATCGAGCTTTAGCTTATTACTTAAAGATTAAATTGCTAAATATAAACCTAAGTTGTTTTTCAAACTCCTTATAATTCTTAAAGACTTTTTTCGTATTTTTTTAGGCGTTTAATCCGTTATCTAAATGATCTTTTAACACTGGTTAAAACTAGGTTAAAGCGGTTTCGGCAAGGAACTAGAATACCGTGAAAACCTTTTATTTTTTAGTAGTAATCGTTTTATAATAGAACTATAAATAGGTTTTAGCTTAAATTAAAAATCCTTTTAAATCGCTTAACTTATTATATTTACTAAGTGTAATTAGTTTAAAACTCTTTATATTAGGAGTTATTATATTATTTTCGTCGTTTAAGTCGTTGGGGTTGCTATCGTCTAAGGGTGGTTGCTTATCTTTAGGAGGTAGGGGTTATTTTGCTTATTTGTTTTCTTCTTTAGGTATTTCTTCCTCCTCCTTTTCTTCTTCCTTAAATGCTTTTTTTTGCTAATCTTTCGAGATGTCCTTTTATGACTCTTTTTTAGCTATAACTATAATGGATTCTTATGTTGGTTCTTTTAAACCTTTTTGTTATACCGTAAAAGGACTTAAAGCTTTCGTTTAAGAGCTTATTAATTGTTATTCTTTTATTTGTTTTTTTTTTTGTTACCCTTTAGTCTTAGGGGGCATGCTTGTCCTGGGACTATTCAACTAAAAGTCCTTTCTTCTAAACCAATGTTAAGCACTGATTAAAGAGCTATTAAAATGTGACGAACTTCCCTATGTGTTTCTAGTTAGTTAACTTTATAGGTAAGTACGTATTAGGTTTTCTTGATTTATAAGTAATAGTGGGTTAAGATTGGTTCAATTAATTCATAATGTTATATTTATTAAAGAGGTTTTAAGGTACTCTCACTATAATATCAAAAAGTAATTATAGTCTTAAATTAATAGCTAAAAAACGAAAATAAATAACTAGATATATAGGGAACCTTAATTTACTTATACCCGTTCTTCCCTTCCTATTATCAAGTAAATCATTAAATTATTAATTTCCCATTCATGATTTAATGATCCATTAAATTATTAAATCATAAATCTCCCATTCATGATTTATTGATCCATCGGCGTTCTTTCCCAATCAAGCGCTTAGCGCCGCTTTTCTGGTCATGTGATCCACACGTGACACAGCACAGGGAAGTTTCGTAACATTAAACTTAATAAAATAATAATAATAACTTAATTTTTCCACTTATATATTACTATTATATTATATAAATAAAGTTAAAACATAGTTTTTAACGAGGTTTTAAGTTAATATTAGGATTTTTCCCTTTTTTATTAAATTTAATATAAAAGATATTTTCTGGGTGGTTAGAAATAATTAAAAGAAGGCTTTTTATTTATATATATAATATAAAAAAGTAATAATTTAATAATAAAAATCGTAATTTATAAAGTTTTAATTAAGGTTTTTTTATAAATTTAATTTTTAAATTTAATTATATATAATGTAATATTATTTATTATTTTATATTAATTAAATAAAATGTTTTAATTAATAAATTTATTATTTAATAAAAAACATTTATAAGTAATAAACTAAAATATAAATTAAATTAAATTAAATTAAAATTAAGTTAATTTTAACGATATTTATAATATACCTTATTAATTAAAAATTATAACCTTTAAATAAAATAAATAAATAAATTAGAATAATAATTACTTATATAAATTTAAAAAAATGTTTTAACATTTTTAATATTAATATCAGTTTTTTAATATTTTAAAATAAATTTATTAAAAATATAAAAAACTAGTTATTTAATTTTATAATAAATATATAATAAATAAATTATATAATTTATTAAAATTAATAAAAATAAATATTTAATATTTAATTATTATAATTAATATATTAAATGAAAATGAATTAATTAAATAAAGATTTAATTAATAATTTTTATATCTTTTTTTATCTTTTTTTTATATAGAAAAAAGGATGATAAGTAAAGTTAAATAAAGTGAGATGTTGTGTCACAAACACGTGACCATGGCTGTGGCCTATGCACTAGGCATGTGGCCAATGCACCAAGCTTGTATATAATACCTTCGTAGTAGATTAGAGCTGGAGAGACCTTCCCTCTCCAGCGTAACAACACATAATATTGGTACCCTTACATGTTGCATTCGATCCGGCTTTATCATTAAGCGCCTTTGACTCTTTAATAGCAATGGTTCCCTATTAAGAAGGCTTAGGCTTGTGATAGTTGTGCAGGAGAGCTGAAAAAGAAACCTTGTCACTGATTTGTATCTATTTTCCATTGGTTGGTCATTTCCGAGCAAAGTGTACTTCGGTTTCTTACAGGTCCCGTCACGAAGGCGTAGACGCCATACAAGGGCAGTCCATTAAGGAGATCAACTAATAATCGATACGAATCTGCATACATTGCATACAAGGTGGCGTGGTGGTATTAGCAGTGCTTTGATGAGCCTGCCAGGTTATGCGGATTCCGCGGTCATTTAGGGGATGGCAGTGTTAAGTGCGTCGCTTCGCTTAAACATGGCAGATGCAACTTGATATATAAAGATGGGTTTTAAAAGTCGTAGATGCTTATAAAAGGTATTTATATTTCAATGTTTTAAAAAAATTTAAAAAAAAAAGTAAAGTAATTATAAAATATAAATATTATTATAAAAATAAATTATAAAGAAAACAAAGTTTTAATTAAAAAATATTATTATTTATTATAATTATTATATAAAAATAAACGTTTTTTTAGTTTAAAAAGGCTATTTTTTATTATTTGTTTTTTTAAAAAGAAAAGTTTAAAATTTTAAAGTTAAAAATAATTTAAACGAGAAATTTATAAATTATAAATTATAAAATTATAAAACATTATTATATTATTAATAAATTATATTATATATTAATATGTTTTATAAATAAGTAAGTTATTATTATGACCATTGAAACATAAGCACATGCGGGTCACGTGATTAAAAAAAAGGTGAATAATAAATAGTGGATTAAAAATGTATAATTCACTATTTAACGAATAATGAATAATGGATTAAGAATATATGATTTATTATTTACTTTATTTATATAAAAAGAAAAACGAGTATAAAAAGATTAGAATTTCTTATGTAATTAATTTCTCGTTTTTTAGTTATTAATTTAAAACTATAATTACTTTTTAATATTATAATGAAAATACCTTAAAATCTTTTTAATAAATAAAGCATTATAAACCTTTTAAACTAACCTCGATTTATTATTATCTTTAAATTAAAAAAACCTTAATACGTATTTATTTATAAGGTTAATTAACTAAGAACATACAAGGAGATTCGTTACATTTTAATAGCTCTTTAATTAATACTTAATATTAATTTAAGAAAAAAGACTCTTAATTAAACCGTCCTAGGATAAGCATACCCCTTAAAACTAGAAAGCAACAAAAAAAACAAGTAAAAAAATAACAATTAACAAGCTTTTAAACGAAAGCTTTAAATTCTTTTACGATATAAAAAAAGGATTTAAAAGAATTAACATAAGAATTAATTATAATTACAACTAAAAAAAAGTCCTAGAAAGACACCTTTAAAGCCTAATAAAAAGAATCGTCTAAGAAAGAAAAAAAAAGGAGAAAAAAGCACTTAAAAAATAAATAAGTAAAACAACCCCTACCTTCTAAAAATAAATAGCCGGAGCCACCCTTAAATAATAACGACTTTAACAGCTTAAACGACGAAAACGACATAACAACCCCCGATATAAAAGGTTTTAAACTAATTACACCTAATAAGTATAATAAATCGAGTAATTTAAAAGGATTTTTAATTTAAACCGGAACTTATTTATAGTTTTATCATAAAATAATTATTACTAAGAAATAAAAAGTTCTTATAATATCTTAACTCCTTATTAAAACTACCTTAATTTGGTTTTAATTAATATTAAAAAATTATTTAAATAATAAATAAAACGCTTAAAAAGATATAAAAAAGGTCTTTAAAGTTTATAAAAAGTTTAAAAAATAACTTAAGTTTATATTTAGCAGTTTAATTCTTAAGTAATAAACCGAAGCTCGACTTTATAAATTACAACAAAATAAAAAAGCCTTAAATTACGTTATTAAGTTCAAAAAACTCGCAAGTTAGTTATAACTACTTATTAAAAGCTTATATTACTTATTTTATTAAAAACTAAAAAACCATATAAAATAAATTATATAAAATAAATTTATATAAAAAAGGAACCTAAAAAAGTTTAATAAATACGTTATAATAATAATTACTATTAATAACAAAAACTTCGAATGATACCTTAAAAAGAAAAAGACGGTATAGCGAAAAAACGACAATTAACAGAAAAAAGGAAATCATAAAAGTGGTACCGAAACAAAGAAAGGCATTAAAACTAAATTAAACCCCATTAAAATCAACGCTACTTAAAAAAAACAAAAAAAACAAAAAAAATCGACTATTAAATGTTTTAACTACGAAAAAAAAAACATTATAAAAACGAATACCGAAGTTTTAAAAAACAAAAACCAAAAACAAAAAGGATTCCTTAACCTAAAAAAAAAACCTTTAAAATAAGGGTTTATTTCGAAAATAATAAAGAAATAAATTAAGTGTTTATTATTACTATTATTAAAGCAAAAAAGGATAAGAAAGTCCTTATAAAAGAAAATAATAATATCTATCGAAATTATAAAGGAAAAGCTTATAAACATTACTTAGGGTATTATTATTTACTTGTTATAATTTATAAAAGTTATAAATATTATTAAGTTAGCTTTTAAGACTATTTAAAGCACGGTTACTTATACTTAAAGTATTTCACGCTAAAATAAGCCAAGTAAAAATACAACGAAAACGAATTACTATATAAATATAATACTTATAAACTAAGATACAACTTAAAAGTTAAGTTAAACTATAATGAACTATATTAAAACCATTATAATAACGATAAATGCGAAACATACTAAAAAAAAAATAAACATAATAGTTTATATTAAAAGTTTTATATAAATAATAATTACGATGTTTATTAAAACTTAAATAATACTAATTAAATTAATAAGTTATTAAGTAAAAAACTTAAACCAGAGTTAAAGGTAGTAAAACAACTGAAAAACGAAACATTTTACCTTAATAAAAATAAAATAATAAAGTTACAAAAAACATATATCGTTACATTAAAATTTTTATATTAACGACGCTTATTAAGTATATAAAAGCTTTAAAAATAAAACCGGTTATTATTCTTAAAAACTAGAAAGTAATAACACGAAAAAAATAAATATATTTATAATAACGTTTCACGATAATTATATTATCTTAAAACATGTTATTTTCATTTAAGTTCTAAAAGAAATAATGAAGTAATTATTAAGGGTTATATATATTATATTTTAATACTATGCGATATATATAATTTGCTTAAAACGGGTTTCGAAAAAAACAAAATTAAAAAAAATTATATTTTCCATATTAGCTCGAAAAACGAGTTAAGTACGATATTAATCTATTCGGTTTTATAAAGAAGTACTTAATAAAATAATAAACAAAAATACGTGCGACTAAACTAGGTTATAAATAAATCGTTAAAATATATTTCAAAAAAAGGGAGAGTTTTTAGAAATATATATAAATCTATAAAAAGATATTAAGTTACTTTTAATAAATAAATCCGAGAATTATATCTTTTATTTAAAGATAATCCAGAACCTTAAAAGGCTTTAAATTAACAAAAAATAAACTTAAGTTATAAAAAAGCCCTTAAAAAATTAAAGTTTTAATATATAAAGTTTTATATAAAAAGTAAACCTTTTACTCTTTATTACTTAAAAAGTAATTAAAAAAACTATTTAAATAACGATTATTAAAAACACGCTCTTATAAAAGCCTAAAAATGGAAAAACATTAAAGCTATAACAACTTAAAAAAACCTAAAAAAGAGAAAACGTAAAAAACCAAAAAACGATAAAGGCTCTCGCTAGTAAGGCAGCGAGAAGCCATAAATAATAAGTCTTTATACGAAGTTTAATTAGGACTTAATAATATCATTATAATTAAGGTCGAGTATAATAAAAAGGAATATAAAGCCCTTATAAACTTAAAAATAAATAAAAACTATATTTTAATCGAGGTAACTCAAAAAAACAATATATTATAAATATATAAATAAAATTCATATAAATTACGGAACTTTAAAAAATATATATTTAGTTACGAAAATATTAAAATATTAAAAAAAATAGTTTCTTTTTTAATAACTATTTAAAAACATCTCGAGTAAGTCATTTTTAATATTATATATATATTAAATCACGATATAATTCTAGAAATAAATTAACTTAAAAGAAATAATTCACGAATAAATTTCGAAATACACACGCTTTATTAAAATTAAAATTAAAAGGAGTTAATTATTACGAATTATAAAATAAATACTATAAATAACATTAAAAAAACGAATATAAAAACGAAATATATCGCTTATATAATTCGAGTAACTAAGCTTAAAAATTTAACAAAGAAAGTACCACGTAAATACCTCCATTTTTATAAATTATTTAAAAATAAAACAAAAAAAGAATTATTAAAATATAACTAGTGAAATCATTAAATTTACTTTAAAAAAGGAAAATAACCGAAACTATTTTTAATATATTTTATAAATTAAGAAAAATAAAAGGCATTATAAAAAGGAATTTAAAAAAATCTTAATAAAAAACATATTTAAGAATTAAAGTCCTTATTAAGATACCTAGTAATTATAATACTAAAAATCGACAAAAACGAAAAGTAACATATTAATAAAGAAGGAAATCTAGTGTAATAATAAGTAATTAACTATTAACACCTTAATAAAGTAACAAAAAAACGAATACTTATTATTATTAATAAAACTTATAAAAAAGCAAATTAATAAAGCTTAAATCTTTATAACATTAAACCTCCGCGATAATTATTATATAATTAAAATAACTAAAAACACGAATAATACACCGCTTTCTAAATAGTATATAAACATTATAAATATAAAGTTATACTATTTAAATTTACTAACGCGCTTATTATATTTTAATATATAATTATAATAGTTTTTCGTAAATTTCTAAATAAATTTATATTTATTTACTTAAACGATATATTAATTTATTTAAAAAACGAGAAGAAGCATAAAAAACATATAAAACAAGTGTTAAAAGCCTTAAAAAGGGTAAACCTACTTATTTATCCAACTAAAAATAAATGGCATATTAAAAAACTAAATTACTTAAATTTTATAATAAATCTAAGAGAAATCCGCATTTAAAAGGGAAAAATAGTAATAATTAAGGATTAACTAAAACTTAAAAGTGTTATAAATATACGTGTATTTCTTAGCTTTATTAATTACGTTAAATAATTTATTTAAGGTTTCGAGCGAATCGTTAAACTATTAACGGAATTAATTACCTTAATAAAAACAAAAAAAAGCTAAATAGGCTTTTTAATAACTAAAAAAAGTTATAATTAATAAGGTTATATATAAACTTTTAAACAAAAACAAAAACAAAAAAATAATTAAGGATAAATGCTTTAGATTTCGCCATCGAAATAGTCTTAAAATAACTAAAAAACAATAAAAAATAATATTTAATCGCGTACTTATTTAAGGCATTATACAGTGTTAAACTAAACTATTAATAATTATTAAAGCATTAAAAAAATAAGAATTATAATTTAACGAAACTAAGAAACCTATTAATATTTATTTAAACCATAAAAACTTTACACGATTTATAATAACGTAAACGCTTAATTAAAAACATAAACATTAAATAATTTTCCTGTCTAAGTTTAATTTTAGAATTCATTATATTAAAAGAAAAAAAACATTTAAATAAATCTTCTTAATAAAAAAGGAAATTAAAAATTAAAAATCAACAAAAAAGATATTTAAATATTTAAATAACAAAATAACGAATTAATTATATTAACTTATATATAAATTAATATAAAAAACTAAAAATAACGTTTTAAAGAAAGTTATAATTAAAAAGAAAAAGAATTTTAATTTTAATAAAAATCTAGTAACGAACTTCTTTTATAAAAGAAAAAAATCTACGTATTAAAACGAGTATAAAACGAATTTGTTAAGGAATTCTATAAACACTCTCTACATAATCATTAAAGAATTTTCAAAACGCTAAAACGGTTATAAAAAAGTTCGACTTTTTAAAAATAAAATAAACAATTAAAAAAGTTATAAAAAATTATAATATTTACAATAAAATTAAAGCATTATAATATAAATTATATAAACTATTATAACTAACTTAAATACTTAAAAAAGCATAATATACAATTATATAGAATTTCGTAATAAAACTTCTTAAGTTAAAAGATCTTACTATAAAAGTACCTTATAATAATATATAGGTAATTATTAATAAACTTATGAAATATATTTACTTTTTATCGTTTAATAAGTTAAGTATAATAAAATAACTAGCTTTTAATTTCTTAAAAAAGTACATTAATAAATATAAATTACTAAAACGTATTATTTCAAATAGAGATAAATTATTCACGTTAAAAATTTAAATTAGTTTAATAAAACGAATAAAAATTAAATAAAAGTTATTTATAACGTATTATCCCTAATTAAACGAATAAACAAAAAGATTAAACCAAATAATAGAATAATATTTACGAAACTATATTAACTAGGAAATAAATAATTAAATAAAATTATTATTAGTAGCTCAAATAACGTATAACACTTTAATTAACGAGGACATAAAAATGTTATTATATAAAACAATATACGGTTAAAAAGCGGAAATCCAAAAACAATTAATTAAACTTACGAAAGCATTAAAAATCGAAATAAAAGCCCCGAGAATAAAAATATTATCCGAAAAGATTTAAACAATATAACTACGACTATAAAAAGAATTATAATTTATTTAAAACAAAATAACAAAATATTATAATAAAAAAAGAATTAAAAGACTAATTTTTAAAAGAAAAAATATAATTTACTTGCTTCATTAAAAACAAGGCGTAATAATAAAAACGCTTTAAATTAAAATAAAACGACTTAATAAAAAACTTAAATTTAAGAAATTAAAACTATATAAAGTCGAGAAAATTATTTTAAAAAATTAATTATAAACTTTCTTTACCAAAAAGATTTAAAATACATTTTATATTCTATATTTCACTCTTAAAATTAACACTAAAAAACGCTTTACTAAAAAACCAACTAAAATTTAAAAAAAACCTTAATAAATACAAAATGAAAAAAATATTAAATTTAAAATAAGTTAATAATTAACTATAATATCTTATTAAATAAGAAAGTTACTTATTAAAAAAACACTTAAAAACTATTTAAACATTTAAAAAACTTAATAATTAAACTTGTTAAGTTTTACCGCTAAAACCCGAATTAACTAGAAAAACCTAAGAATTTAATTAAGACTAATTAAAAAAGAAAAAGCCTTTAAAATAAATACACCTTACTCAAATTTAAATTAATATAATAATTCCTTTATATGTTATTATTTTATAGTAAAACGCTTTTATTTCGCCTTTTTACGCTTTACACGTTTTAATTCCTTGATAAAATTAAAGCCTCGAATAATTATTTTTTATAACTTTTTAGATTATAAACGCCTTTAAATGCAAAGGCGACAGGCCTTATTATAGCGACTTTAATAATAACATTTACTTTCTTTAATTCCGTTTTTATTTATTAAAATTATCATGTAATTTTAATAACGCCCTCCTTTATAATATTAAAAACATTATATCGAAACCGCCTTATTTAAATATACTCGTTATAACGATCGAAATCCTTAAAAGCAATACACTTTTTTTAATATACTCGTAATATAAATAAATTATTTCTTTTTTACCGTTAAAAACGACGGAATTTATAAAAGTTAATTTATTTTTAATTAATTTCTCGGTATAACGCGAGACGCGAGAATTTTCTTTACAATTTTTAGTAATATAATAAGACATAATAAAATAAGTTAAGGAAGATTTAAGGTCTCTAATAAATAAAAAAAGATTTAATAAACCCTTTTTTATTTTCGGGATAAAGATTCTCGAAGGGGAAGAATAATGTTATAACTATCAAAACATAAGTACGTGTAAATCACGTAACTAAAAAAAAAAGAAGTAAATAATAAATAATGGATTAAGAATATATAATTCACTATTTAACGAATAATAAATAATAAATTAAAAATATATGATTTATTATTTATTTTATTTATATAAAAAAAAGAACGAATATAAAAAGATTAAAATTTCTTATATAATTAATTTCTCGTTTTTTAACTATTAATTTAAAACTATAATTACTCTTTAATACTATAATAAAAGTACCTTAAAATCTCTTTAATAAACAAAGCATTATAAACCTTTTAAATTAACCTTGATTCATTATTATTTTTAAATCAAGAAAACCCCAATACGTACTCACTTATAAGGTCAGCTAACTAGGAACATACAAGGAGGTTCGTCATAGTTACTTAATTTTTTATATAAAATCGACTTTTTTAAAAATTCATAACTTCGCGTGTAAAAGTCATAAAAATCTCGGACTTTTTTTTAATTATATAAAATAATTAAATTTTTAATAAAAAGGTTTACACGTTTTATTTTAATTTTTGTTTTTCGCTGTTTTTTCGCGAATATTAATTTTAATTTATTTAATTTTATATTTAGTTACTTTATATAATTATATAACTAAGAAAAAGGTTCGAGACTTTTACGATTTTTATGTGCAAAGTTATAAATTTTTGAAAAAGTCGATTTTATATAAAGAATTAAGTGGCTTATTTACTTATATAACTTATTTATATATAAAGCACGTTATTTTTATTATAAAAATATAATTAATTAATAAAATATTAATATTTTATTATAAAGATTAATTATAAAGTGGTTAAATTATATAATAAAATTAAAGCTTTATATTTCATTTTTATAAGTAAAATCGTTAACTTTTTAAAGTTATTAATATAATACCTTATAAAGCACCGTTATAATATATTTATTATATTAATCGTTTATATAAATACTTAAATAAATTATTATTAAAGTAAAAAATTAAGTATTTTTAAAAAAGGTTATATATAATAAAAGTAAAAATAAAAAGTAAATTAAATGTTTATAATAACTTAAAATTAAAAACGTTTAATTTGGGTTTTGCCTTTTTATTATTAAACATTTAAATCATTATAATATTAATATGAATTTATTTTTATATAATATAAGGGTGTTATTTCTTAATAATATAACTTTTAATTTTTTTCTTTATTTTTAATATAATTTTATTTAAATTTAAAAATAAAAATAAAAAGATGTTTAATAATTATAACAAAGTAAAAAAGAATTCTTTAAAAGTTCTTTTATTTAATTAATTATTAAGTTATACTAAGAAATTAAAAATAGTAAAAACTATAATTAGATAGCTTACCGCTTGAAGGCCATGCTTAGCACTATCTTGCGCTTGATGAGCTCATTTGACGATCAAAAATACCCGGATAACAAGCCGGACTTCACTTGATACCTGTCGATCGAAGGCATCTCAACAGCGGATACCGCTCTTTGTGAGCTTGTTTCCGTACTCACTATTCTAGCCTATCGGAACTAAACGGTAAGCCTGATATTTGTGTTCGTAATAGTGAGGCAAACAAACCTCCTAGTGGTAATGCGCACACCAGATGATCTTTTCATTGGGGTCATTCTCGAATCAATAACCAACTCTATATTGGCGGTCATGCATTCATCAGGCTACTCTTTAGCCAGAACCTTCCAGTGGTTATCCCGAGTGGCTACACAACTGCTTTAAAAAATCACTTTTGTCGATCAGTGAATACATGGCATTGCGCGGTTACATCTTAGAAATAGATATTACGCTGTATGCAGTGACGATCAATTAAAAGTAGTGGATCACCTACTAGACCACTTTTTATATGAAAAAGATACAAGCTGAACCACCACTACGTTATCAAAGTACTTGCAGCTGAAGTGGTGGCTCAATGGTAAATAACATGTTCCAGCTTTATATGTAGTAGATATTAGTTTAACTGGTCATTTATTTCAAAAATAAGAGAAAGAATAATAACATTATAAAATGTAACTTAGTATATATCACAAAGACTTTAATAAAAACTTAAATAATATTAAAAGAAATAATAAATTTAAAATTTTATATATAATATTTAATATAATTAAATATAAAACTAATATTTTTATATTATATTATATTTAATATAAACTTTATTTTTTTAATTTATTTATAATTATATATTAAATATTATTAAATAAAAATAAAGATTAACATTAAAATAATTTATAAAATCATTATTTATATTTTAAAAGGATATTTCTTTATTTTGATATTTATTATTAATCGGTGTTTTATTTTAAATAATGCGTTTTTAAATTTAGAAGAGAACCTTAGAGGTACGTAAGTTGTATAAACATTCCATAGGAAGTAGAGGCTTAATATGTATTCCCATGTCACGGGCTGAAGGCAAGCTACTACGGGCAGATAGCAATACAAGACGGAAGCCCACTGTAAACTGGGTATAAAAAGTCGAGAGCGTCCCGATATTTCAAGAGGCGGCTCTCTAGCAATTATTCTCCGTCTAATAGTGACCACTTGCTATCTTCTATCTTTCCCACTTTGTTGTGCACCCCTTTCACCCACTTGATATTATATGTAAAGCAAAGCCTTTACCTTTTTATACACTTTCCCTATATCAAGTATTCATTCATCTCTACAAGAAGCAAATTTGTCCGAAGTATACCTACCATATCGACAACCAAGGTAATTTATTTCCCAACGCTCTGACATTATGATCTTCAACTAATAAATCATCTATGAAGATGCCTTCTGCCAGTGGCTTTATCAAGGGTGTCGCCGGTGGCAACAAGTTCACCTCTACTTTTGTCATTGATGACATCCAGTATCACTTCAGCGGCAACTTTAATCCGGCCGTACAAGAGTTCACGTGCAACGAGGCTACGCTGGAATACACCACTCTAGGACAATTGACCACTCAGCGAGACTGGGATGGAAAGATTGGCACCGAAGACATCTCGCTGACTATCAAAAATGGCCCAAAAATTAGCGGTCCTCTCAATTTGCCCATTAACCCGGCATCGCGTGTTTCTGGAACCGGGACTTGGGCGCAGAATTAATCCGACATCACCTTCCGTATTCTGATAAGAACATTGCAACAGTGACTGTGGGATTAGTTGCAGGACTATAGTTGGGCGAGGAAGTTCAACACTACCCTCATGAGACCGCTGCAGGATTGAGGAATCTATACAAAGTCAGTGGCAGAAGGTTCGTCAACCCGTACGAATTATCGCACGATTGAACCCATAAACCTTGCCCTCAACGGCAAGATTAGTTAGAAGAATGAAGAGTCTGTTTCCTACCTGAATTGGCCCCTCAATGTGCACAGCCATGATTGACGTCCGCTCCAATATCATACACGATGAGTTTCTCTGTAAGGTCGACCGTTATAAGACATGCGTACATGAAAATATAAAATTCCCGGACTCGTGCAGCCATATTGTAACAGGCTTTCACTTCATTAAGGCCCATCTTTCTACTCTTCTGTTACCATTTCTGTCACTTCTTATTCGAGTTACCACTGAGGTGATGTATTTGCACATGTTAGAAGCATGTTCGGCCACGCAACCCCTGGAACGTTTGTAAAAACTTGAGCTGTGAACTTGATGGTCAGAAATCAGGATGACTAAAATATTGTTCCGCCCTAGGGTTAGAATGTGCCCCCATGTTTCACCCGTGGTCTCGCTAAGCACACATACCCCCATTTCAAGTGCCAGGAATACAAGGCCTGGCAATCAAGGAGAGAACTATTTTACTAAACACAATGTGCCCGCTTAATGTTGGGTCATTCTTAGATGCACTGTACCCATGCTTATCGAGCTTCTCTGTGTCATGTTTATACTATGTGTTCCCGTGTCTCCCACAGTAGGTCCATGCCTTTAAACTACCTCTTACAATTTAGCCGGGATAATATTATGTCTTATATTAATTATAATAGTCTTAAATTTAAACATTAAAAAGATTTCTTTTAAAGTTTAACTTGTTCTTAAAAAGAAGCTTTTAAAAGTTTATTTAATAAATAATATTTATAATAAAATTAAAGAAATATTTTATTCTTTTTTGCTAATTTAATAACTTAACATACTATATAAGCGAGTAAATTAAACAAGCTCGCGAACGAAATGGTTTCCTATATAAAATCGACTTTTTCGAAAATTTATAACTTTACATATAAAAATCGGAAAAATTTCGAACCTTTTTTTTCTAGTTATATAACTATATAATTTAATTAAAAAAATAAAAAGTGAAATATATAAAGAAATATGTAAAAAGGTTTATGCGTTTTGTTATAATTTTAGTTAAATTATATAGTTATATAACTAGAAAAAAGGTTCGAGATTTTTCCGATTTTTATATGTAAAGTTATAAATTTTCGAAAAAGTCGATTTTATATGGGAAACCATTTCGTTCGCGAGCCTGTTTCGTCCACTCGCTTATGTAGTATGTTAATACTTATAATAATATATAAATTAATTTAAAGTATTATATAAGCGGATTTAATATTTTATTACCTTTTTTAAAAAAAAGTAATTTAATAAAGTTAATTAATTATTATTAATTATTATAAATAAATAAATAAAACGGGTTTTATATAAAATCAAACTTTTTAATTAAATATAAAATTGTTATAATAGTGCTTTATTATTATTATGCTAATAACTAAAAAGTTAATAATTTCACTTATAAAAATGAAATTTAAAGTTTTAATCTTATTATATATAACTAGCCACCCTGTGACTAGTTACTTTGTAATAAAAATCGAAAAAATTTAAAAATTAAAATATGTAAAAAAAAAAACCGGGAAATAATTTATATATTTTATTTTAATTTTAAGTTTTACGCGTTTTTTTATGTTAATATTAAGTTAAATTATTTAGTTATATAATTAAGAAAAAAAGGCTCGGGACCTTTCCGATTTTTACGTGTTAAGTTATTAATATTTAAAAATCCTGATTTTATATGTGAAATCGAGTGGCCCACTCGATTGTGTGGCCCGCTCACTTATGAGAGACGTTATATATAGACGCAAGTAAATATTTTGTTTAATAACATACCTATTTCCTCCTAGCCTGTAGTGCCTAGCCTTTGTGTATATGTTCGTATACCGATGGTTGTGGAACCAAAATACACAAAGCACAAAGCAATTTCTATGTCTATGTTGAGTTCCTTCTATGTATGGCTGAAAAACCTTAACCATTGTTTGGGAAGATTGTTAAATGATCGGGGTCCTTGAGAGTTAGTAATCTAAGATGCTAGAATCTATCTATGTAGTGATGATATAAATTCATTGTGTTTACTCTAAGTCAATTCTCCTTGTTCAGAACAATGGCATTGATAGTAAATTTATAGCTGCGGTCTTGAATGTTATAAAGTCATGGTTCTTCTCGAACCAAGTTGCCAGTTTACTAAATTCTTGTGCTCACAACTAATTCGAATCGGTGAGTTTGAGACGATAAATTACATTTTCTCAGTTCAGATCTTAGTGTAGAAAGCCCTGTTCTCCAAGATGTGTGGGGTTCAACTTCAACGCTTCGAGTGCGGGCACTACGAGATCAAGTCTGTTGCTGTATGCTCCTTAGCGCCCGAGTGCTGCATGCAATTTTCCAAGGGCAAACCAGAGGTAGGTTTTTACGACCCCCCATCACCTCTTGCCGTAGTCAATGCTTCACTCCTGGGTAGATTTACGCAAACCGCGCGTGAGCTCCTCTGTCCTATAGGGAGGCCCAACGAGATAGACGTTGAGCGTCAAAATGTTAGATGTAGCCATTGCTTAGGACGTCACCCCCCATCGCAATCCTCAGCAATGTCTACAGGGCCGTGTCTCGCCGTCAAGCACTACTTCCAATGTGGCTGCCAGCCTAGAGGAAACCCCACGAACCCTTGGCAGTTTCTATGTGACTGTAAGGGCGATTTCCATGGGTTTGCCCAGGGCCTTCTGATCCCTCTCGCTGGAAGTTGTGACCGCCTTCTATGCCCCGACTGCGGTTGTGGCAGTTATTGTAATGAAGAAGAAACGGTTTTACCACAGGTCGAGATCGTGCCTTTGATTTTTCATCGGGGCTCTACGGGGACTTCCTACGCTCCTTACGGGCAACACGGCAGGATTGAGATGGACAGTCGCAAGGAATTTGATAGCACTATACAGGTTGTTTGACGGCTTAGATTTCTACGATGTTATATAGGAGTATAGTTCCATGATGGTACATTTGGTTAATTAGATGTGTAGAAATAACTATGATGTAGGATTTGTCACTCACTTCTCCTGAGAAATTTCTCGTTCATGCCTCTTTTTCTCTCTTCGACCTTTAAATGGGTACATTATAGTGTAGCCACCAGTTATTTAGTAGTTGGTGAGTGTTATAGCTTGGATGGCTTGCTTTGTGAATCATGTATCAAAGATTCCGAGCCCAGGTGCGCATTTAACAACTTGGAAACCCCATCTGCGACACCCCAACTCAGCTCGAAGCCCCGTCCCCCTAGCCCGTAGGCATGAATGATGCACTTATTCCCCGCGGTGACCTCCTTCTCCAACCGCATGCCTCCCTTCCGAGTTGGTCGCCTGCCAACAATATCCTTGATAACGGTGAATTTGCCATCCTTGTCCAGGATCTGTGGGTAAGTAGCTGCAAAGTTTCGCAGCAGCTTCTCTCGTACTTCAAGTGACGGGTTCGGATCCCAATTATCGGGCTCCTTAGTACCCCCGATGATAGTGCCGCCTTCAAAGTTCCGCGGCACGCAGAACGTCCAAGAGCCATCTGCGTTCTGTCGGGTGACTGTCACGGGAGAGAAGTTCGCGACGAGACACGTCTGCCCTGCACTTGCCCGTTAATACAACTTAGCACTCTACAACAGCCATAAAAGGATCATAGGATATACGTGCCCCTAGTAATGAAGACGTTCGGGTCTCCAAACCCATTCCCCGACGCATTGACAAGGGCGTCGACCGGTGCGCTCAGGTCTTCTATATTCCAAGCTTCCACCGGATCTCTTACCTCCTTCTTGATGATCTTCCCGCCAAGGAACACGAAGCGCCGGAGCAGAAAGCCGCAGTATACCATGGGATTGACACACCAGGTATCATACTCGCATCCCCAGGTGACACCCTCGGGTAATTCCTCTCCCCGCAGCAGTCTGAAGCCCTCCATGCCCAAGTCCCTGCGCGCTGTCTCCGCCGTCAGCGCGCTATACACCGTGCCTGGTGCCTCGAGGTACTCGATGCCCTTCATGAAGGTGATGCCTGCCTCGGGGTTCGCCGTCGCGACGGTGCGCATGTGCGCGAACGTTGTTAGCGACATGCCATGCTCGCGGGCCTCGACGGCGTTGGATGGCGGCACCATCCGGTTGTGTGCCCCGCCCCAGGGCGATGTGAAGTTGATCTGCGCCCGCGCGTCGATCGTCTCGAAGCCGCTGGGGAAGTCCCGGGCTACGATTGTCACGGCGTGCCCTTCGGCCTGGATCCGGAGGGCGGCGCTGAGCCCGATAACCCCGGCGCTGAAGAATACGTTAGCGATGCCCGGCATTTACCTCACGGGGCGGTGTGAGGGGCGACGGGATGGATACCCTAGTACTACGATGTGTGGCATTGCGACCCTTGTATTTCTAGAAGAGGTAAGTGTTTAGATATAGCTATAAGTTCTCTAGTTGCGGTTGATTGAGTTATACCTTCAGAGAGGAAGCAGATGTAGCTGTGTGCAGTTGAGTTCTTAAGGTGAGTTCACCGACTAGAAACACTACATGTGGCTCGGTTGTTGGACCTCCCCTATCATATTCTATCTACGACAACTAGTTTCATGAGTCATCCCGAGTCAAGTAGGTCAAGATATGTCAGAGCTTGTTCGCAGTTTACTGTTTTTATTTCTGTTGTCGCTGTTCCCTCATCGCCTCTCGCAGCCAATGAATATGAACTGATTCTTTATTGACGTCGAATGATCAGACAAATGAACCATGGTGACGATCCGAAGATCGGAGATCGGAGGGGATATTACCTCGCCGATCACCGCTAAACCAAGGTGCTGGGCTGAGTTCATTACGTGCCGAATTATACCACCGGCCTAGAACGGACCACTTTGGCCAGTGATATGGAATACTTAAATGATATTAATTGTCAGATATAGCCGAATCGCATTGCTAGGACATTGCACTACAAAATTATTCAACCTGGACGATTACTGTGAAGAGAGGTTCCGACCTAAGGTTTAGAAATTCCAACTAATATAGTAAATAACGGAGGAGAAATGTTTAAGTAGCAACCGCCTACTCGCAACAGCTCTTTCATGGTAAGAAGACCGAGTCTATAATACCTGACACGATGATCTAGCACTGAAAGTCTTGAGTCAAATTGAGAGCGGCACCGTAGCCGTCTGGTAGCGTTAACACAGATAATCAAGAGAGTTAGTAGCAATGACTAAGAATTTATTGTTACCGTGTATATCCAACCCAAATTGATTATATACGACGAAAAGCCAAGGGGCACACGTGCGTCTGTCAGGGGGCATTTGTAAATTTGGAATAGCTAATGAACTTACTCGCTCTAGGTATGGAAATAGGTATACCGAGTATGTCCGAGTTTGCCGATGCTGAAGTCCGATTGCTGAAGTCCGATTCCCATGTTGAGACTATTGAAACATGATTTATCAGCGAGGCGGTATGACAGTGTCTTTGTAAGTGGGCATAAAGCCGCCGAACACACTTTCGGGATATTGAGCTGCTTCAGATGACAGATCTGACGTTGATTCGAGACGATGCACCTCTTGTCGATACTCCACAATTCGGCTTGGACCGACCACATCGACGTTATAGTGCCCCCGGGGACCCCTGTTTCGAACCCCCATAATTTGTGATCATCTCAAACGGCGTTTGATGTTCAAAACGTGGGCTTACGACAGCGCGGCTCGGCACTCAACTGGGCTGATCTGGAGAACTTAGTAATGGCCGCTTGCTGATCTCCAGCGATCACAAAGGTCTATGCATTGTAGCCCGCATGAGGGTCAAGGAGGTGCCAAGGCTGAGGCCAAGAGCCTCAGACCTTGGAAGGTAGGGTCACTGTGACGCCTCGCCTGTCCATTATACGGGCAGCCGGGTGCGATGAAGGAACGCGTGGGTGATAATATCTCCTGTGCGTAGGTAGTTGAGCGTCCGCAGCTGGTGCAAGACCTCAATGCCTGCTATCATTATGTTATGTTATGATGCATATGGAGTTCCAAGAACGGACGGACACCCTCCCTTCTCATTCAAGGGGCTATTGAAAGGCTTGTCAGGTCCGAACTACCACATCGATGACAAGTAATGAACGTATCGCCAAGACGATCCTGCAATGGAGACTTTGCATATATGCCAACCGACAGCCCACCGATTTGGCTTTCAAGCTTATTCTCTAGTCTAATCTTCACACTTCCTCTCTTTTTTTCTCGTGCGTCTCAGAGTGAGCGTGTTGCCGTTGAACGGTATTGGTATTAGTTATTCTTGATAATTTGACATAGTTGCCAGTGGCTGCTTGTCTACTAGTCATTCTTTAACTCAAGGAAATATTTTCGATTCTCTTCTCGAAGCAAGGATGCAGTCTCTCGTTGGCTTTCTTCTCATCGCCATAGGCGTTACCGCGCTGCCGTCTCCCAAGGCCGGCAAGCAAGGTGGCCTTTCAAAGTTTACGGGTATGGAATTTCCCGCAAGTTTCTGATATATCCTCCCGCAGCTAACAAGATAAACAGTCAGGCAGGATGTAACGGCGACTGAGAACAGAATCATCCCTGTAATTGTCGGCGGACCACAGGATCTGTTTATTCCGAATATAGTGACAGCGGCCGTAGGCGACGTCATACAGTTTCAATTCAGCAACGGAAACCATACCGTTACTCAGAGCGCTGCGGATACTCCATGCCAGCCTCTTCAGGCCACGGTCGCTACCGCGATTCACAGCGGTCATATCCCATTCGAAGATGGACAGACCACGGTGGGAACCTTTAACATGCCAGTGACCACTGCGGACACTATGTTCCTCTACTGCGCTACGGGCCCCCATTGTCAAGAGGGCCAGGTGATGATTGTTAATCCGTAAGCAAGACAGTCACTCCATGCCCGTCAGCTTCCATAAACTAACCGAAATCTAGTACCGACGACCAGCAAATCTTGGACTATGCCAACCTAGCCGCCACATCTGGTCAAAGTGGCGATGGAACAGCCGTTGTTGGCGGCACCGTAGCGTCGATACCCCTTGAGGTCGCAGCGTTTGTACCTGCTCCTGTGGGAGAGGCTGGACCACCTGGACCACCCGCAGATGCAGCACCAATCGCCGAGGAACCAGTCGCTGAAGCACCACCGGCAGAGGCACCACTGGCGGAGGAACCAGTTGCAGAAGAACCGGTGGCAGAGGCACCAGTTGCGGAGGTACCAGTTGCGGAGGCACCGGCCGCTGAGGTGCCCGGTACTACGACCACGACACTCACGGTGCAGCCCGAAGCAACACCAGCCCCGGTGGCTTAGCTTCGAGTGAGATTGATGAGAGTGTAGATAGACCGCCTAGTGTAATATATGGAAGAAAGGCGAGGCGAGAGGCGAGAGGATTTAAATTTCTATGTAAAGGATCATTTCATGTATGTTACGAAGATTTAAAGACTCTAGATTTGGTTGCATCTACAAAGGCTGAATGGCTTCCCACTACGTTGATCGTGACATACGTTATTGGTCTTGAAATTTCTTGATCTGGAGTTACAAGATATTACTATCCAGTATCATGTACGATATCTAGATACGAAAAACTTTACAACCAATTAGGCTCTGAATCCCTGTCTATATGATAAAACATTATCATTATAATAAATATCTCCTATGTTTATTTAGAATAAGTCATTGTTCTTCTCCCGAGGATATATTGGTAGCACAAGAAAAACGGCAGTTAGGAACTGCTTAAAACGAGTCTCAAATCGGGTATCACCATCGTAACGTAACGGGCAATCTTAAGAACAGATCAACCCCCTTGTTCCTAGGCATCAAGTGTATTCCTTGGCCTTGAAATCCCGATGACTAATCGCGGATGTCTACACACGCCAAGTTATGCACGTTTGACAAGACCCAGAAAACGTCAGAAAATGATACACGGCAGCTTGTACGTTATTCTCGTTATCGTTTAAGTATCTAGCAGTCAAGCATCCCGTTGTCTCGCCCCCCTCCTCAGAATCTAGAGGCGTTGCTATTTTCTCGATCAACATGCCAATATTAGACCATAACAGATACGTGACAATTCATAAGCGATGTATGAACGAGTGAGAGTTAGAGCATGACATTGTTCATCTCTCTTTATGATACAGTTACTTCAAATGCCAATTATACGGTGTCTATAGCTGACCCCTGGCTGACTAAGACAACCTTGAGAAGTGATCTCGAAATGCCAAACCTCTATTAATAAATTGAGGCAGCAATTTACTAGTATGTTCAAACACGTTTTTCAAATAACGATTTAGTAGCACCATTTCATTTCTATTTAGGGGTAGGTTCCTGGACTAAGCCCCTCTTGAATTGTATCTGCAGCAATCTGCTACCACCTGTAAGGTATTGAGCCCTTCCGGCCTATATTCCACGATTGAATCTTTATATTACCGCGGATTCATGTAATTCACTTACGGCCTAACTTTAATAAACGTATTCCTAGTGTAAAATAATAGTAATTGAAGCCATACATTAACGAGATGAGGCTTTTATTTCGACACCTTGGGGGCATTACGAATCCGTTCCGCTGGGCAGTCGATCAAAGCCTCTTCTCTGGTCTGGGCGATCTGAAGTTCGGTTTCAAGTCGAACGCTATTACACTGGGCTCTGGAGTGAAAAAAAAAAAAAAAAAAAAAAAAAAAAGCCCCGTCAATTTGACCGAGGAACAACCTCACTAGAGGTACATACGTCCGGCTGATATCAGCAGTGAGTAGACTCCTAATACCTACTAGTCTGGCTCTATGTTTTAAACCACGATCTCCTTCAAGAGAATGGAGGGCTATCGATTGACCTGAGATACGGATCTGGTAGGTGTAGGTACTGGAATCTACTGCTATGAACAATACGGCCAGTTTGGGGACTGGCTTGGGTGTCAACGGCTAATCTCCCGCGTGGCCGTGTCGTATTATTATCAAGAGAGCATCTGATGTCAGGGTTTGATTTGAGAGGAAGATACGAGATCGGCTTCTTATGTATCTAATACATATGTGCTATCAGTCTCGCAAATCGCTTCTGGGTGTCAACGGCCTTGTTAAAATAGAAAGTAAATGAATGGGGGCTGGGAATGAAGTAGTACAAAATGTACCATACCTATGTAATTCGGTTTCTTCGACGAATCAATACCGGGATATGTGAAATCCTAGCACCCCCCCACGACAGGGGGTCTATCTCACCATTAATTTCTTAATTGGAGTAGCTTTAAACCCCCCTTTCGTCCTCGACTCCTCGAGTGCGCTCCCTCTCCTGCAGCTCACCCATACTCCTATTACTTGCACCACTCCTCTAATCAATTGTTTGTCGTCACGATTGTTCAATCCGTCTGACAACAGGGTTGTGCTTATTATAAGAATTAGAGGTAACTTCTTCCGATATCTAGGTAATGATGAGATAGAAAAGGGTAAGGATCGTACGCTGGCCGTAGTGTTAAATCTCACCCGTGTAGACAGACAATCTTCTGCACGTCCATCCACATATATCAAAATGCCCAGTCCCATCGGAACCAGAGTCGCCTATAGGCAGTCAGTCACACGGCATTCAGACAGGTTCATTTAGATTATGGCCAGATGCAACCAGTTAGATCGGCTCAACAGTACAAGATGACATTGGATCATCTACACTATTGAATCTTCTTACCGCCCCATGGCATCCAATAACACTTAACCGTCAAGCACACCGACCCCACGTTGAGGTTCATTTTGTCTTGCTCGAGGTTTGGATTGACACCGAAGAAACCTATCTTGTGAGATCGAGACGAACCCCGCGCGCTTCTCACTTCACCCAGTTTGGCTTGGCTCTCTTTTTTCGACCCTAGATGCTCTCGTGCAGGGCGGCTAAGATGCAGTGTGATTCTTGGGTTGATTGGATTACTCGAGTTTCGTGACCTGCAACCAACTATTCTATTTTAGGATGGACGAATCAACACGCGGCCCGACCCTCCAACTGCCACTTAACGCCTCTAGTCTCTGCGAACTTTTTTAAGAGTTGTCATATCATCTAGTGTGAATCGCTGGTTCTTCCGTCCAGGGATCTCAGGTACAGAGTGGCCCCCTAGTCTATCGCGGTATACTCGGTGGTGGTAGCTCTGCAGCCTTTGAGCATCTGCCGTCTTCCAGTGGCCGGCCGGGATGTTCGCCCCACCATCGCTGGCGTGCAAAGCGCTTAGAGAAAGGCGTTGGGCGAACAAGCTTCTTCGCCTGTGGCTCGTCACGGCCAGCTAGGCATGGCCTAGAGAACACATGCTGTATGCAAGATTGAGCTGGGATTTGGGGCCTTCGGCGCTCCGAGTAGGTGGTATATACCTATCCTTGCGTCGCCTTTTGCCCAATCTCCAGAATAGGGAAGAAAAGTTTCTTTCTCGTATGCCTCGAGATTCGAACTGTCTACCGGCGACGAAACGTGAGAGCCATTCCGGTCCGAGACCTAGCGTTCGTTGCTGGCGCTATCTATTAACTGAGATACTTACGATTGCGTGTTGTTCGGAACACAAAGCCATGTCCCGGTAGCAGGCTGGTCTACGTCTTCGAGAAGTAAATTGGTCATTGTGTGGCGTGTATCACGACAAGGCGTGTTTGGAGAAGCAATTCTGTTTGACACAGAACGAGACACAAAAGCGGGAATCATGTCATCCAACGGCCCCTCCGGAGGGTTTTCCCTCTTTCCTAATACGAGCAGTACAAAACCCCCGTCGAGAAGGGCGACGCCTCGGCCGCGTGCTGGCTCACTACAATCAACAACTCACGAGCGGGCTCCGTCGATAGAAATGACGCCGCCTCGGAATGGTCGACGTACACCAGAAGACCTCTCCCAATTCATCATCGATGGGACGCCACCGCCGGCTAGCAGAGCACAGATGGCATCAAATAACCCCTACCGTCATGACGAAGCAGGTCCTTCGGTATCAAGACCAGTACCTGCGTCAAAAGTTCCTCCACGGACGGACACCGCTCTCTCCGGAGCAAGCACGTTGGTGAGAAGTCCCAGTGGCCGGTCCCGAAACTCTATTGCCAAGAGACCTCTCGAAGAGGTCTCATCATCTCCACCAGAGGTGGAAGCAGGTATAAGGTCAATCTTCCCGCAGTACGACCACAGTCTGCCATTCGACCGGCAGGAATATTTCCCAACCCAGACAAGCCCGAGCCATATCCCAAAAACAGTTATCAGCAGGCAGTCACATGTACCCCAGCAATCGGAGACCCGAAGTCCGCCAATGCGGAGTCCCGTAAGGAGTCCTCTCAGCGCAGGCTCTGCACAGCGATGGCCGAGACGGCACCAGGAACCTCCCGTCATCCCCCGCGTGAGCACGACGGAAGAGCTACGCGATTATTGGAAAGCGGCGAACGGATGGAAGGCGTCCTCGATGGAAGGGCGGAATTTCTGTATGAAATTGGTACCAGAGAAGGACACGCCGGTCTACAGCCTAACATCCACCACGCAACCCTTCTACCACATGCGGATAGACCCCACCTCAGCATCCGCCTACGTGACGCTGAACCGGCACGACCCCAGCAAGCCCTGCAAGGAGCGGGACCCGGGCGCGAACGCACGGTCGCCCGGCGGCATCCTGGGCGCCCTGAGGGAAGCCGAGGGCAAGACGTGGCAGGAGGCCATCACGACGACACTCGAGGAGCCGTCGCGGCGGCAGCCGCCCAACGACGGGCTCGTGGCGCTCCTGTACCCCCGGGCCGCGACCAAGATGGCGCTGGACCGGCCGGGCGACGCGCAGGCGGTGGCGGCGGCGGAGCGCGAGTGCGCGCGGCTCGTCTGGGACGACGACAGCCGCAACTACTTCCTCGTGCACCCGGCGCTGGCGACGCCGTTCTGCGTCACGGTCGAGCGCAGCCCGGCGTGGAGCCGGACCGAGTACACGGTCGAGCACATCGAGTCGGCGCAGCCGCTGGCGCGGCTCACGCGCGACGGCGCCGGCGAGGGCTGGATGGAGCTCGACACGCTAGTCGCCGGCCGCGTCGACAGCTACTACGTGCTCGACGTGGCGGCCTGCGCGCTGCTGCTCGTCGCCCACCTCGACGAGAAGAACGTCCTCGTCGAGCAGTTCGCGCCGCCGCCGCCGCCGGCGCACCTGCGCGGCACCGGGCTCGGGCTCGGGCTAGACGGGAACGACTCCGATCGCCGCAGTAGCGCCAGCCGGCTCAGCAGCAGGATCCTAGGCGGCAAGGGTACGGGCAAGAGCAAGCGCAAACGCGAGCGCGGCCGCATCGAGGAGCTGGAGCTCGACCTCGAGAGCCAGGCGAGTAGCCTCGGCGGCAAGCTAAGCATCCGTTCCGGCGATCGCGAGAAGCTCCCCGGCACCATGCGCACGGTGGTCAAGCTGCTCGGGTTCGCGTTCAAGTTCGTCATCTGGGCGCTGACCCTCGCGTTCAAGGCCTTCATGGCCGTGGTGGTGGGGTTAACTAAGTGTTTGACTAGCGAGAGGCTATAGCTGCGGAGATCGTATAGATTCGCTCCTCTCCCAATCCCTCTGCAAGGAGGTGAATGGAGAGTAAACGGAGAAAGGGGGGAGGATAATTAAGTTTCACAACGCTATAGACAGGGGGGTACGGGAATTGACAGGCGGACGGATGGAAGGATGGTTTGGAACAGTATTTTACGTTCTCGTCATGGAGGTATATATTTCATCTCTTTTACTTCTGGTATAGGCGTTTGGTTCTCATGCCTGGGGCTCGATATAATTACTTACGCAGGTCTAGCACGACCTATTAGCGCTGGAATACGCAGGATGGAAATATGCGAGGCGAATGGCGCTCGGAATTGCTTGAGGAGGCTTGTATATTTAGACATATTCCTCGGGTATCGCATAGCTCCTAGGGTGGTCTGAAATCCCCAACTCAACGCCAGTAGGGAAAATCAAAATAAGGAACTTCGTCTTGATGCCGAAATAGCTTTTCTATCAGATATTCTGGCCGGTGGTTCTGATCTCGCCGCAACGTATAAAATCATCGCTTCCGCTCCTGAACCTTGATTTTCTTGCCTGACTTGGTGACACCGCCGCTTGTAGCCGTCTTGGCCATCTTTGCCCGTTGCACCCCGAGCTCGTGTTCGGCTCGTGACAGTGTTTTCAACTTCTTCCGTGAATTTAATAACCGGCGCTGCAGCTTCTCGCGGAGCTTACGTCGCTGTTCTGCCCGAAGAGATTCGGGGCTCTCCCCATCAATATCGTCTTCATCTCCATCCGCTTGCTTCTGCGATTCTGACTGTATTCTTCTTTCCCTCTCCTCTATCCCCTCCGCGAACACCGTCTTCTTCGGCTTCACCTTCTTTTGCGGCATATCTTCGTCCTCAAAGCCACTAAATCCGTCGTCATCCAGATTCATTGCCTCGGCGCCGGCACTCGCGTCTACGCTCCCACCCATCTGTATGATGCGTTCCTCCAGTTGTTTTACTTCTTTCAGCGCCACGTTCCGCACCGTCCGGATATCTAGCAAAACCCTCTTGTCAGAAAATCTGAGAAAATCGAGTCACGGCCACCACCAGAATGTGGTAGAGAATGATAAATATACAAACTTACACCCCATGTCCTGAGTCTTGAGAAGGCGCACCGTATCAAGATCCAAGACCTTATTGCCGCGGTCACCGTCCACGGTACCCGTCCATCGCTTGCCCTTGGACACCACGGTCGACGGACCCTTCCGCGACATCATACCGAAGTAGAATTCATCCTCATTGCGGTCCTCGGCCTTGCGCCGCAGAGCTGCCAATTGGGCCTTCTTTTTGTTGTGGTCTTTCGCGCGGAGGGTGTAGTCCTGTTTGTATAAGAGAGGCATTAACTTGGCGCTTGTCCCTGGCGCAGCTGTGGGTAGGGGAACGATGATGGTGGATAGGAAAATAGACCTACTTTGTGCTTTTCGAGCAGACCCAAACGTCGACGCTCCACGGGCTCTAGGAAGATAATCCGTCAGCAGTTGGGCATACGCAAAGTTAAGAGAAGAGGGAAACACACGGGCCCGCTCGCGATGTGTCACATTCTTCGCGGCGACGTTCTTGAACGCAGACATGGTTGCGATATGGTTTGGTGTTGAAAGCTTGAAGCTCGAGGTGGCAGTCTTTTTTTTTTGAGATATCGGTAGAAATTTAAGTGGACCTCAGCCCAAGTGCTTACTGCGAGGTACCTAGGTATCTACCTACTGACACCTAGGTACCTGCTTAGCCACGGAAACTATTGTGGGTCTCGTGCACTGACCACTCCAATGGATAGCTAGGCCCAGAGCTGCTATAATATAAGCCAGTCTCTCTAAACCGTATAATACGCCTACTTTCTTACAAGATCTCCAATAGGACTACAAGTAGTTACATAGGGGTTTCAAAGTCAGGTTTATAAACAGTAATACCGTATATCCAGCCACTCTCATCTTTCCACGTTGATTTTGAATAGATTCTTGCGCTATGATCAACTTTTAGATCCGGCAATACACCTGGCCCATTTCTTCAACTTAAGGGGCTAAACTTACTATTGTTGTAAAGACGCTGTACCATGATTCCCTTGACGTTGTTATAAGATGAAATGGAACTAAAACTGTATATATCAATACACTTCTTAAAGCAAATACCTGCCTGTTGGAACGGACGACTCGAGGAATAGAACGTGTAGCTTCGCAACGTCGTCTATGTGAACGGACACAGTGAGCAGAGGGTTCTTAGACTTGCCCAGGATATGGTTCAGCAGAACGTCGTTCAAGCCTTTGTTGAACTCATCCACGGTTCGACTCATTTGGTTGGGGCCGAAGATGAACGAGGGCATCAGGAAAACGACACCGAATGACGGTTGGTTGTCTTTGATGAACTGCTCGGCAGTCTCGAGGGCTATGCTCTTGCTCGCGGCATAAGCGAACAAGCGATGTGAGAACTGGTCTGTCACCTTTTAATGGCAGACCTCGTCATCGCCTGTGATTCGTGTGTCAGCGCGTAATAAAACGAGTGCAGGCGAGAAGGTCGCATACTTCGGAATATTTCCTTGGAGATTTTTCCAACGGCAAACTCGGAGGTCGGGATGTAAGGCGAGAGCGAGGACGTGACGACGACGCGCTTTAGCTTGGGGAACTTGGCTGCGGTAGAAAAGACATTCAATGTGATGTCTTGAGCCGGCTCCAGGTAATCGCGCGCGAAGTTATCGGTCTAGAGGACGGTCAGTCTAGAGAATCGATGCTTCGAATACGGGCAAGACTTACATCGATGCCCGCAGGAGAAGCCACGTGGATGATGTGATCCACGTCTTTCAAAGGGTAGTCGAAAACACCGGCAGTTCTCAAATCCGGGATCACTACGAACTCAATCTTGTATAGAAACTCGCCGGGAAGGATGCGCTTGATCTCGTCGATCTGCGAATCTCTCCTCACCATCCCACGGACCCAATATCCGGATTCCAGGGCGAAGATTGTAGTTGAATAACCAAGGAATCCGCTAACACCGGTGATCTATCGATTGTATTAGCAGATAGAAGTCGGACATTCGCTTCGCTATCACCCTACCAATACGAGTTCGGTAGATATTTTTGATACGGTTTTTTTTCTTCACAATATCTGAAATGGCAAACCGTGCGGTACTAGCTATTCAAGAGCATAATTACACCCGGATTTGGTGCCGCTGAAAAAGAATGTTGGCTCTTTCAGATTAGTAACCTTTACCCCCTTGAACAATCACCCAGCTGAATTACCCCGACTCGGGTCGTGTAAACAGACACCTCGTTTTGTTTTCTTTTTCTTGCCCAGGGCCTGGGATTGTAGCTTTGGAGAAAAGAAAAAAATAGATATAGTTAGAATTAGTAGAAAGAAGAACAAAAACGTACTCGAGTACTTTTAAAGATCAGGTCATTTGGTGGCTGGGGCACTCGGGGGTATCACGATTAGGGATATACTGAGAAGTGGCAAAAATCTAGCTCTTTGGCATATTCTGAATCGTGTCACGGTGCGAGACTACAAAGCCCAAACATTTCTAAGGAAAGTCTTGCTACTACCATACCCTAGAAAGATCTGAGACACTGGCCTTGAGAAATCATTATAAGAAACTGATTAGTTTTTAGTTTTCTGCCTATAAATATCTACATACGCAGTGGTTGCTTACCGAATCTATCAGTTTACACGATGTTCATAGGTTTGCCAGAAACGTACCGTCTAGGTATCAAGTTTTATGCATCCCTAACTATTGGTGTGTCTCGCTCTGCTTAGCAGGGTTACTAACACGAAGAATTTTCCTGTCCGTACCATGTCACTAAGATGACCTACTATGCTGTCGGAAATAAGCTAATTATCTTTAGTCTTCTCTCGAGATGCTACCTACATCATAATAATTCGTGGGCATACAATTCAAGCTGTGTGTTCTTGGTTAATATATGTGTAAACAGAACAGGCTCAAAAAGAATATCACTTGTAAAGTTGGTCCGATACATATAGCTACTATAACTTTATCCAACTTAGCCTCGTGCTTGAATACCGTTCTTTATGTTAGTCTAAACTAACATATGAAACAACAAATTCTAGGACGAGTTAGATGTACCTTCAACATGTTGACTTATAAGAAAGAGTAATTCGTAGTTAAATAAGATTACGGAGAGAAACTAGCGTTTACTTACTCGTATATGCTTTAATTAAGGAATATATCACGTTTAATGCCGATGTCATAAGAATTCAAGTTGTTAGTTTTCATATAAACATTTTCAATTAACGAGCATCTCTCAAAGTTCCCATATGTGATGATACCCTCAGTATGGGCTAAGGTAACAACGTAGTTGTTGTGCAAGGAACTAGAATTCTAGCCACCTACTGAGCCATATGTACCTACCTGTCCTGTATCCCACACCGCAACTCTCGGTAAGTTCTCATCTCCATGGCCTTGGAAAACACAGGGCGGTGACGGTATCGACACGAATCATGTCTCTAGTTTCTTGAAAAGACTACAACTTATCGAGAATCCTGCCATTGTCTGTAATTATAAATCTGATATTGTATAAACGAATTATCAATCGAGGACATAAAAGAATTTATGCTTGCACCGGCTGTTTCCCCTCCAACTTAGCTATGCATCGTATTATTTCCAAAGACACACGATATTTAGCCTCCCTCTCCGCACTCCCTACGTCGGTGGATTGGTCGGGTAACATGACGGATCTGTTCCCATGCCCCAGTGGTTCTCTGGTAAATTCATCTTGACGCAGGCGTGACAGTTCAGCATTGGATCTGATAGGCCCCACGTGACTATAGCGGTGGGTTGACTTGTGTTGGGAGTGCCTATTTTTTGCCAAGCAAGAGGCATGATAGATCAGTCACGGTTCGTTGGACATTGGTTATGGGAGATAACTACAAACTCACCAATCTGCGTACGAGCAGGCAACAGAGTCGGAGGAAGCCATAGTATTTTTATGTAACAGCTTCAAATTGATGCCCTAGTTGGCTCGTAGTTGCGGATGTAGCTCAGGGGATGCTGGATATCGACCCAGTCGTTCAAGTAAATATGACGAGGCGGGCAGACGTGCTTATATGTGACAAACCCTCCTAA
Organism: Biscogniauxia marginata; assembly: GCA_022695795.1. Taxonomy (NCBI): domain Eukaryota; kingdom Fungi; phylum Ascomycota; class Sordariomycetes; order Xylariales; family Xylariaceae; genus Biscogniauxia; species Biscogniauxia marginata. The sequence continues at coordinate 137,236 of MU404137.1, read as the reverse complement.
CACTCTGTCTGACTAACGGTTAGATAGGTTATCGTACTGGGTTCTTGATTTGAAGGTAACAATAAATCGATTATAATCCAATACAATGTGTTTATCAAAGAGGTTTCAAGGTACTTTAACTTATATTCCAAAAAATGAATATAGTCATGAATTAATAGCTAAAGAACGAGAGATTAATTACACAAGGAAATTTCAATCTACTTATACTCGTTCTTCCTTCCATACAAATAAGTAAATAGTTAAATCGTGGGTACTCCACCCACTATTCACATATTTAACTGGGTCACGTGCTCAGCACGTGCGTACAAGAAGGGAGGTCCGTAACATTATAACACCTTTTTATACATCTATAATGTGCTATTGTATGAGCTACATAAATCATGATTCTGGTTGAGTATTATACAAGCAATAGACCACCAGTAATATTAGCTGGGCCAGTCACGGCAAGGATAGAAATTGTTCGAGTCTACGTAAAATGTTTGAGATGATGACAAACTAGGCTGCCTTGACACTATGGTACAGTGCTCCATTACTCCAAGCTTCGGTGGCTCGGTGAGACTGACATGGGACATAGAGCAGAGCCTCATACAATGTTCCAGGATGATCCCGAGAAAGGACCCTCCGTCTTTTTATCAGGGCGATGTCAGTTTATTGCCACTTCCCAGTCATATCAAGTTATATATCGGAATCTGAGAGGTACACCAATGATATTGAACGTGAGTAAGCCAAGATTACGGCTATCTTTAGATCTACCGGCAATGTGGCTTACGGAAGCCGGCTGGGATTGCCGCTATATTATGCATGTACGCTGCAAACTTTGGATTTTGTGACAGTTATGTCGATATCCGTCGGGGATCTATACCGACTCGGCCCTATGGGGCTATCTCCAGCACTAGAATCAACCAAAGAAAAGTGCGATGGGCGCATTTAGCGTCAGGGAGGTAACCTGGTATGACCTGCAGATAGTAAGACGGCAGTCTACTTCGATCGTTCGTCTCTACACTCATATAGCATGGGATCATGTTGTAAAACAAACCCGAGGTTGCAGAGATAAAGGGTTGACGTATGCTAGCGCACAAGATAGGCGGCATAACGCAGATGACAAATTCATTCAGACTTGATCAAAGGTAGTATGTTGTGTTGCGGTGCCTGCATATCAGGCTCTACTCTGAGATAATTAGCACGCTATGTTTTAAAAAGCTAACCACGGGTTGGTCTAAATTTTCCACCAGGAGTAGGAAAGGGATAGGAATATCTTATTACGCACCAGAAAGGGAAATCTTGAGAAACAGGACATTTCCTCCACTGTTGTCAGTAAGCTACTTATCCAGCCTATTATTGGCGGTCTTGTTGAATATCCGATGTCACGCTCTCGCCGTAAGTGATCAAAAAACCTGTAGTCGAGAGAAATATGCGCTTGGTCATTGCAACCTGCGTATGACGTCCTATTATACACCAAGCCCTCATCTTTTCGGCCACCGCGAGCCTCAACGACGTAGTCGTGACGGACCAAAGGGTTTGAAATTCTGCTAGTCGACTTTCAGGGCCTCTAGGAGCCATTTCCAATTTTCCAATGGAATCAACGGCTCGACATCATACGTATACAGGTGCAAGCTGGGGTCGGCGGTTTCCGAGGTATGCAAGGCGCGTTAGCCAGCTTCGCCGCGAGCCCGTCCACGACAGTGTCCCTTCGTACAAGTGACGCGGCGTTTCAAGGTGCAACACAAGAGATCTGGCCACCCTTAGTTGCCATTGCTGCTGAATTATCCTCTTGCCGACTCCGACGCTGGCGTAGCACCTATATCATCGTTACGGGTCACCCGTTAATAATCCGTATGGTCATTCCGTCGTGCTCGGCTACAAAGCCACCATCTTCGAGACAACTCAGATTAAGGGACCCTGCCTTCTCGCCATTGCTTAGTCGATACCTATCCATTTAGTCTTCATACGCGTTTCCGGCTTCGTGATCAGCTCAACCCGGAGATCTGATGACGGTTAAACCAGAGGTAAGCATAATGAAAAAGCCAAGATTGTGTCGGAGAATCTGGTGTAAATTTCACAGACCCGTGCCTTTCGGATCAAGAGACTCTGTCCGCACTTCATCTTACCCTCAAATCCATCACTAGTTAAATGCACTCTCTTCTAGATGGCCTATGCCCACTATAGTAGACTACCACCGCCTTGACAGAGCTAAGATACGCGAATTGCGTCGAAGGTAATATGAGTCAGCTCTGTTCCGGCATAAATCATTGGTGAACCGGATTGTATCCTCGGAGCGTGCCCTTAATCTAGATAGGGGCACATGGTTTTGCGCCCCTCTTGCCAGCACCCACTATAACATATAATGTCAGTATTGATTGTGCCGAGAAAGCGTTGTGCATGTAAACAACAAAAAAAAGAGTTAAAAAAGGGAGTTAATGTGCCCATGAGCAAGAACATAATAAGTCCAGTACGACTCAAGTCATGTTTAACGCTCGAATAGTTGGACCTCGGCAGGGCGTTCTAGACTGGCGGTGTTACATTCAAAAGCATCACCACGAGGAGACTATGATGCAATCTGATTACCACTGAGTACATAACACGGGTTACAAATAAAGTCGGCGTGGGATTTTGAGAGCCCTTTTATCTATTCTTGTAAGTATTCAGAAAATGAATTCTTGTAGAAGACTACCTATAGTATGAAGCCGTTTTGGGACAAGACGCCGATGCCTTAGAAGGGAAGCGTCGACGTCAGTGAGCCTGACAGTATATAATTGATTTTTAATCCAGTACTGGACCAAATTGGCGAGGGTTTACCTAGAAGTAAACCCCCATATCGATACTAACCTTGACGAGTAAAAGAGATCAGTGAGTTCGTTAATAGAGGCCTAACCAATAGGTCAAGCCAAAATGTCATCTTAGGCATAGGGTGCTCTATGCTTCGGCCCGAATTTAGCACCGTGTAAGCTCCGATGTCTTCCATCTCACCCAATGCTCTTGTAGCATAATAGTGCATCCATGTAAGGCGACCCAGAAGTAGGCTCGCCTACACAGTGACGTGTCAAGGCTAATTACCTACTCCCTTCCCGTCTACTGTATCTGAAGCTTTTTGCATGAGCTTCTGGTATAAGTCGTTTTCATGATCAAGCCGATCTAGAGCTGTGAAAACAACCGGCGGCCAGTTAACTCTTCTCGGGTTAGCATACATGTATAAATGTCTTTTCCCTTTTCCAGCTTCTCTTTCGTGACGGTTAAGGCAGTCCGTATGTCTAGCAAGGCGTCTTTGACTAATCACTATGCTACCTTTGTGTCGTCAAGACCTGTATCAAGCACCGAAGCTTCATCAATGGTGGAGTTTTTGGCGCGTCTTACTTTGGCTCTGTTGATTTGATTTTGACAATTGTACCCTGGGACGTGGTTGGGAACATCCATCATCGAGTGGCGGTCTATGATGCCGACTGCGATAGGAGCTGTGGTGTTCGTTTGGTTCTCAGGAGATATATTTGTATCAAGAGTCACATGGTGGGATTGCAACAGATGCTGATGACCACACCTGAAGTCTCGTCAAAAACGCTAATCAAAAGCCTGACCCAACACGCTCTATAAATTTCAAGCCTTTTTAAGGTCTTCCAGATGACAGCGACCTTGGCAGCCGGCATGAAATAGAATAGACACAGCGTGAATATCCTCAATTATGGCCCCTTTGCTGCTCAGCGATACCATGCAGTACTAGCATATCCAACATGTCTACTAGAAGTCAACATGACTGATTACGCCGCTCCAAATACCAACGATATAGTGACAAGCAAGAATGGTTATAGCCGGCAACTTTGATCCATCCGCAGGTTGTCAACACAGTTTACGACTTGTCGTGACCAGGCGGTGACAAAATTATCCCGCCCCTGAACCTCTCAGCTGACGCTTTCTGATCTCCAATGTTGTCATGGTAGGCACGCCTGCCAACGTCAGCAACAGGCAAACCGAGAGCTAAGAGACCCCGAGCATGTGGATCAAACATAGGGTGTTCACATATATATTCTACTGAAGTCAGCCTCAGAGGACGGGCCCTCGCCTTCTGAACGTCCTATCGGTCGTGGCTACGCTTACAGCCAGACTCCTAACCACCATGCCCATATACAAACCGTCAACCCTAACGGCCCCAATATTTTCGCGCCCATCTGATCCATAGGGACTTTCTGGGGAGCTATCAGTGATACTTTAAGTGGTACGTATACCACCACTCATGAAACTGCTGCAAATGATGATGGCTAGCCCAGGCGTCAACGGAGACAAATCTAGACCGCAGATACTTTTTTTGAGAGGCGAAACAGGCCAAATTTCATTGTATGCGTCCTAGAGGATAATAATTCTAGTGTAATTAATTATCGTATAACATCTCCTGAAGAGACGCGTCTTATTCTTATGACAGCCATGATTAATTACTTGTAAGCTATCACGACCACTTATTCAATCTACGGTCATGAATAACAACATTTCTCCCTTTTAGAGCTATAATCTCCTTCCAATGAACCCAGACGAATGCTGTACCAGGTTATAATACAGAGTCGGCGCTACGCTGCAAAGCCGTCTAAGCAGACTGTATAGGTGTCACGAGGATAGCTGCATAGAAGAGGAGATTTCTCGGTAATAAATATCATGCGGTGACAAAACTAGGGGTGGCATTCATCCTAAGATCAGATCTACCTGTTGATTATGGGGCTATGCCCATCTATCTCTTAAGACTCATCTTGGACTGATACACTTGATCTTATCCTCATATATTCGTCCTATCTCAATACTACCGGTTCTTTCTCCTGATATTTCTCCCACGCATCTTTCACTACCTACGAAACCGGATCCTTTCTTGTATGCAGTAGCCACACTACTCCATTCTATCCAGGGAACAAAGTAGTATTTTACCTCATCCTCGCAAGGATAAGCCTAGGCTTGACGTTCTTGGTACTCCCAGCCATTGGATCCTTCCTCTTCGAAAACCTCATGATTTGGCGACACAGCGCCCCTTCTCAACATAACATATCCAATGGTAATGGTCATGACTTAGAATACTTGAAGCCCTATTGTCATTGGTTTTGCAAGGTAAAGACTGTCCTTGTTCTGGAAATTTGGGTGTCATTCTGCGCGGCGCTTATATGTAGGCCAGTCACAATGACGCCTTTGTTTTGTCGAGGTTGGTGAGGTCACGGAATACCAAAGCGTTACAGGCTCCAAAGGGTCATTCGAGTGTTGAATGTCATACAACGGAGTCATCCCATCCATGACCAGCTTGAGAGACCATTCTAAAGTGGTTTCTTTTCAGAATATGGAGATGAAGGTCTGCGTCTAGCTTCTCGACTAGGTCCATGGCATTTCCGATCGATTCCGGAACACTTTTTAGTTATTCCCTTCCATAGCTGGGTCGACCATGATCGGTTCCCTTCACTTCCCCAGGTATAACCAGGTATAAAAACATCTTGTTGGGAATAGGCAAACAAGACGTCCGTAGGTATACCAAAGGGGTAAAGCATGTAGCTCCGAGGTACATACTCAGGTTACCTACCTATATGTATGTAGGATTAGGTAAGTACCTGGTATACCTGCCCGTGCAGATGGGTATATGCAGGTACGTGGCTTGACATAGGGATCGTGGCTGGGGTGCTATGCATTGGATGTGGCGGTGCATATACGTCGTCTTCGCCGACTTCTCACCGAATTCCTAGTGCGGGTGGTAGGTACCCAGTCAGGGAGGCCCGGGGGTGCTTCCAGGTGACGCCAAGCTTCTTTAGTAATCCACTCTGATTAACTGACGACAACTTGTCCACCTTCTTGGTCGCGTAGCATCGCTGAGTAAACTAGCTCGTTGTGACTCTTCCTTTCGCCCATGACTTGCATATAGATAGCATCTTCTCGTTCGAAATCCCATCACGATGCCGCCCGCTCCGAGCCAGAAGGGGACGGGCAAGAAGGGCGCTGGCGTCATACGCCAGCGCAGCCGCAACACCACGCCCATGTCCGTCCCGCCGTCGAGCGCGAGGATACCGTCTCCCGAGATTATCGAGACCGAATTCCTCGAACTCAAACTAGAGCACATGCGCCCGACCACGTACGATGACTTGGTAGACCAGAGTGCTTCGAATGCTGTGATCCCCGATTCCAAGAGCCTCGACGGCTTGATTGCCCGCCTAAGCAAGCTCAACGAGATCATAAAGCGACGCGAAAACTGGTGCGACAAGGGGATGCGTCTTGTCGCCGCGCACAGAAAGAGCCATGTCGACGAGAGGAGGGAGGAAAGCCGTAGAGAGGGCGGCGAGGAGGCAGAGAAGAGGGCTAATAAGAAAAAGAGAAAGGCAAACGACACCCTTGCCCCGGGAGATGCAAATACTGGTCAGTTGAAAATTGCAATGCACACCTTGTTTTTCTTAGTGGTAAATCTGGTTGCTCCGTCCACATGGTGTGGATGAACCACGGCTCGCTTGGCCAACATTACCCGGCAGAACCAGTTTTGAACCGCCCTGAAGCTCAACGCCTCGCATTATGTCATCAAAATACCAAGAGTCTTGATCATGGTCTGTTGCCATCTCGACTAACTGTCCTTCTATCTAGAACGATCGTCCCCTTTGCGAGATTCCAGCAGCAAGCCCCGTAAGCTCTCTCGAGACAACGACTCAGCCAGCTCCTCCCTTTCACCCGTCGCACCTGCAACACCCGGCGCAATGGAGGTGGACGAGAAGACCAAGCTTGACAAGAAGGAAGAGGAGGAAGAGGAAGAGAGCTCCGAGGACGAAGGCGCTCCTCCCCGTCGCGAAGCACCTCAATCCCAGACCTTTGGCGAGGATCCCTCCACATTCCCCGATCCGACCGTTTACGAGATTCGCGAGGCAAAGCCCGGCATGTCCATCGAGGAGCTGAAAGAGATCTATTCTGTCGCAGTCTTTCCAAAGACAGATCTGGCGGATCAAATCGCCGGCGATCCTCCCGACAAGGATTTCAGCAATGCCAAGCCATCAAACCAGATCAGCTTTAGCACTTTCTCAACCTACATCGAACCGTATTTCCGTCCCTTTGCCGAAGAAGACCTAGCCTTTCTGCGAGAGCGCGGTGACCGTGTGACACCTTTTATCATGCCCAAGCGTGGTAAGAAGCACTACCACGAGATATGGGCCGAGGAGGACGGTGCGATGGCGATCGATTCAAATCCGACAGGCAGGGATAAGCTGGCGCCCAACCAGTCTCGTGGAAACATTGAAAATATGGACGACGGCGTTGCCGAGACGGACAAGCTGTCTGTCGGGCCTGTCCTGTCGCGACTACTATCGGCCATGCGCCCCGAGGCGCGCGCTCAGCCTAGCGAGGACAAACCCATGATAAACGGTGTCAATGGCGACTCAGAAGTTAAGGACGAGGCTAATGGCGATCCTACTGGCGGGCCTGTCGGGGACGAGAGCAAGAGCATCCCACCCGCTGCGTTCATGACTGAATCTTCCAGCGAGGCCTGGAAGAAAGCGACACACCCGAAGCTAGATTACTCCCAGGTAGACGAACGAATCAAACAGGAACTTCGCCACATTGGTTTCCTACCGCAAGAAGGGTTCGATGGCGACTACGATGGGCATTTCGATGATGAGGTAGCTGGACGTTTGCGCCTCCTGCAAGACAAGCTCCGCGAGCAGATGCTCATCAACGGGGCGCGCAAAGCCCGGCTCACCGAGCTGGTGAAGGAGCGGATGGCCTATCAGGAATACCAAACCATCCTCGAGGATCTCGACTCGCAAGTCCAAGGGGCGTACCTTAAACGCACGAGAACGATGGGCAAGAGTAAGAAGTCGAAGCGTCCGGGTGGCGCCGGCGGAGGCAGCCATCCGTCTGGAAATGCGGCGGCGGGCATGGCGCGTCCCGGTATTGGCGACGTGACCAAGACACTGATGGAACGGCGGCGGCGATGGATCGACAACATCGGCACGGTGTTTGATGACGAGAGCCTCGGCAAGGTGCCACGCATCTCGAACCCAGGAAGCACCATCTTCAAGCCCGAAATTATGCAAGACTTCATGAAGAAGGAGCGGCAAGCCTGGGACGAAGAGGTAGAGGAGGAATAGACTTGATAGTCTCCTGGTTCGACTTTTTCTTTACATGTGTACCTAGGTAGAAACGGATTACGGTTTATTTGTATGCCTCTTGATACCAGATACGGCGTCGGAAAGGAGTTGAGGTCAATGGTAAGGGGGGCTCAAGGAGATGACGATGGTTTATGGGGGTTGGCCTGTGCAGCTAAGGACGGGGAGCTCTGGCATAGAAAATATATTATAGTATAATGGCCTCTGCGCTGTACCTGTCACAAATACAAATTCGCGAAGCATTTGCATGCCATCCATCATCCACCATGTAGCCTGTCGTGGTTGGTTTCATTTCATTTCATTGGCCCACGGGATATGATATACATACCTAGGTACATATAGTGTAATACCTAGTACATGTAGGTAGTTACATAATGTACCTTAGGTACCTGCCTACCTACATACTAGTAGCTGTTAGGTTTGCAAGAAGTATTAGCCGGTACCTTAGTAAGATAAGGTCTCCCCCTCCTAGATCTACCTAACCTAAGAGTCTAGATCGACCTCGTCCTTATCTCGAAGTCCCTAATTGCGGGGAAACCCAGCAACACCTCAGCTGCGAATTCCCCCACGTACTATACTTGTGCACTTCAGATATGGTTTCTTGTAGGACGATCAGGTTCAAGTCTATCTCTACCTCCGTCACACCACCTCAGCTGAAATACTCCTCCAAATTACCGCCTCAAGGGATTCTCGTATCCCCATGAAATATCAGTCACAGCAAGAGTAGGTTGTTGGAAAGATGCATCTCGTACCGAGAGAGGTTCGTAACCAAGACAAAACATCCCGATCATGATTTCTGGAGAGATAAGACTGTAAGATGTGTTTTGGTACTGGGGAGTCGCGTACCTTTCTCTATAATACCACATGCTAACGTCTCGTTCATCTCGCCTTCGCCGTGTAGCTCGATAAGCTCGTCATTTCGCAACTGGGCTTCCTGGCCCAGAGGCGCCTTGCCAGAGGTGTCAAGCTCAACCACACAGAGGCCACGGTCAGTTGTTCTTCTCATCTTTCAGCGTCATCTCAGGTGCAATTGGAGGGAATAAGTGCCCGGTGCTGACAAAGGGGGAAACACCATCCACTCGCCCAGGCTCTCATCGCCAACAACCTCCAAGAGCTCATTCGTGATGGCCAACACACCGTCGCCGACCTGATGACTATCGGGTCCACCATGCTCGGACGCCGGCACGTGCTGCCCTCCGTCGTGAGCACCCTCCAAGAGATCCAGGTCGAGGGGACATTCCCCACGGGCACGTACCTCGTCACCGTGCACAACCCCATCGCCACCGACGACGGCGACCTCGCAAAGGCCCTGTACGGCAGCTTCCTGCCGGTTCCGTCCGCCGATCTGTTCCCGCCCGCCGATGCATCCGCGTACGAGCTCGACCGCCAGCCCGGCGCCGTCATCGCCGTCAAGGGCCGCGTGACCCTGAACGAGGGCCGACGCCGCATCCGGCTCCAGGTCACGAGTAAAGGAGACCGCCCGATCCAAGTCGGGAGCCACTACCATTTTATCGAAACCAACCCGCAGCTCGAATTCGACCGCGCCGCCGCCTATGGGTTCCGCCTCGACATCCCCGCGGGGACCTCGGTGCGTTTCGAGCCCGGGGATACCAAGACGGTCGTGCTCGTTGAGATTGGCGGCAACCGCGTCATTCGCGGGGGCAACGGGCTCGCCTCGGGCAAAGTGGACCCCTCGCGCACCGACGCTATCGTCGCGGCGCTGCAGCAGGCCGGGTTCGCCCACGCGCCGGCCCCTGCGGGTGACCTGGCCTTCGTCGACGCGTGCTCGATCGATCGCGCCGCGTACAGGATCATGTTCGGCCCGACGACGGGCGACCTCGTTCGCCTCGGCGCCACAGACCTCTGGGTCCGTGTCGAGAATGACATGACGGTGTACGGTGATGAGTGCAAGTTTGGCGGCGGCAAGACGCTGCGCGAGGGCATGGGTCAGATGACGGGCTGCCCAGATCGTGAGAGCCTCGACCTGGTGGTTACCAACGCGCTGATCGTGGACCACTCGGGCATTTACAAGGCGGACATTGGCGTCAAGGACGGCCTGATCGTGGGGATCGGCAAGGCCGGGAACCCGGACGTCATGGATGGGGTGACGCCCGGTATGATCGTGGGCAGCTGCACAGATGTGGTCGCTGGCGAGGGCAAGATTGTCACCGCCGGCGGCCTAGATTCGCATATCCATCTGATCTGTCCCCAGCAGGCGTACGAGTCTATCGCGTCAGGAATCACTACTATGCTTGGCGGAGGTACCGGACCAAGGTAAGGATAACTAACCTGTGCTTTATATGTATACCATTCGTTAGCCATTGGCTAACAGGGTCTCCTTGAACGACAGTGCCGGTAGCTGCGCCACCACGTGTACCCCCGGTGCCAACTATATCCGGCAAATACTTCAAGCGTGCGACGAGTTGCCCGTCAACATCGGAATCACGGGCAAGGGTAACGACAGCTCGCCCGAGGCCCTCAGGGAGCAGGTCCTCGCCGGGGCGTGCGGCCTCAAACTGCATGAGGACTGGGGCACGACGCCGGCTGCGATCGACACGTGCCTTAGCGTGTGCGATGAGCTGGACGTGCAGTGCCTGATCCACACGGACACGCTCAACGAATCCGGGTATGTAGAGTCGACGATCGCGGCGTTCAAGAACCGCACGATCCACACGTACCACACGGAGGGGGCGGGCGGCGGCCACGCGCCGGACATCATCAGCGTGGTCGAGCACGCCAACGTGCTGCCGTCGTCGACGAACCCGACCCGCCCTTACACGCGCAACACGCTCGACGAGCACCTCGACATGCTCATGGTGTGCCACCACCTCAGCCGCGACATCCCCGAGGACGTGGCGTTCGCCGAGTCGCGGATCCGCGCCGAGACGATCGCGGCCGAGGACGTGCTGCACGACCTCGGCGCCATCAGCATGATGTCGTCCGACTCGCAGGCCATGGGCCGCTGCGGCGAGGTCATCACGCGCACCTGGAACACGGCGCACAAGAACAAGGTCCAGCGCGGCTTCCTGCCCGAGGACGAGGGCACGGGCGCGGACAACTTCCGCGTCCGGCGCTACGTCAGCAAGTACACGGTCAACCCGGCCCGGGCCCAGGGCATGGCGCACCTCGTCGGCAGCGTTGAGGTCGGCAAGCTCGCCGACCTCGTCCTCTGGGACCCGGCGTGGTTCGCGGCCAAGCCGAGCACGGTGCTGAAGAGCGGGCTCATCGCTTGGTCGCAGATGGTATGCTTCAGATTATTTCTTTCCTTCCTTCCTTGCAACCCTTTTCCCCTCTGTCTCTTCCATTTCTATTATACAATTCTTTCTTTGTCCATATTTTCCCCGCCTTGTCTTTTTTTGCTCGGTTCTATTGCTTGGCTTCTCCTTGGCTTTTCTTTCTCGCTTCGTTCCTCCCCACCTCCCCGTCCCCCCCTCCCGCCCCCTTTTTATTTTCCTTCCTCGCTATCCCTTTGTAGATTATAGTAGTATCCGGAGAACGAAACGTATTTATATTTTATTAATGAGGGGACGATGCATATAATAGGGCGACCCCAACGCGTCCATCCCGACGGTGCAGCCCGTCGTGGCGCGCCCCATGTTCGCGCCGCTCGTGGCTCGCACGAGCGTGCTCTTCGTCTCGGCCGCGAGCGTCGACCCGGAAAGGGGGGGGGCCGCGGTCGCGACGTACGGGCTGCGCAAGCGCGTCGAGCCCGTGCGCGGGTGCCGCGCCGTCGGCAAGAAGGACATGCGCCTCAACGACGCGACGCCCCGCATGCGCGTCGACCCCGAGACGTACACCGTCGAGGCGGACGGCAGGGTCTGCGCGGCGGAGCCGGCGGCCGAGTTGCCGGTCGCGCAGGCTTGGTTTGCTTATTAGGGGGAAAGAGGAGGGGGAGATGTAAGATTGATGGGGTTTGGTTGGAAAGGTTGGGTGGTTTGTGTGGAAGAGGGGGCTTGCGAATGGAGGTTAGATACCTGGTATGGATAGGGAGGGAGGGAGGAAGGGTTTGGCTTATATGCTGTGTATTTGGCTACCATGTAGGTAGTACGACTAGTCTGCAAATATGAAGGCAAAGGGGATAAACGATCGATTGGGAAATGCGAGGGATTGCTTGAGGTAGTAGGTTTTCTATATAATGAATAAAAAACGATGTTTGATGTGGTTATATATATATGCCCAGGGGTGAATTTCGAATACTACATACTTGTCAGTTTGGGGTGATCTGGAGTATGAAAATATGTATGCAGATTACACGGAGCGATGTTGATAGTATATTATGGGAAATATTGTAGAAGGGTATTTACAGGTAGGCAAAGGTACCTGATAGGTATATAGGGTTGGCCAGTAGGTACCTTTTAAACCCAGGTGCTAGATATCCCCGGCCTTTACAGAGGCAGTTTCAAGCAGCGGATAAGTCCATATGTGTGTAAGAAGTGAAAGCTACTTATGTACCGTAAGTACGTCTAAGGTACAAGTGTACAATCCAACCAAGCCAGTAAAAAGCTCTGGAAGTGAGCGCTAAAGGATACATATATACCTAGGTAATGTTATGTAGGTAGGTAGTTAATTTCTTAGACTGAAAGGGAGAGTTGGAATTGGAAGTGCGTAACGTAGGGTAGGTAGGTAGGTAGGTGGTGGTGCCCCTGGACGGCGTGTAAGATGATTGGCTGGGTTGCAAGGTTGGTTTGGTTTTTATCCCGGAAGGGCAAATGACTAGCTGCGAAGGACATACCTACTAGGCTAGCAAGGAAGGCAAATTAATCTGCGTACTTTGATGTTTGCAAGTAAGTAAGTACCTGCCTGTATCTGTAGATACTTGGTAAGGTTAGGTAGGTTACTTGTGTTAATACTACCTACCTACCTCTCTACTTATCTACTACTACTTATAACAAGTTATATGTAGACAGCTTATTTTATATCAAGTTAACCTTGCTAAAGACTCAACGAACTTAGGTAGGGCATAAGCGTACGAAGTACGTTCAATACTTCCACGTTAAGATATCTACCTAGTTAGCGGCTTACATGTCGTTATTAATAGATAGCTCAGCGAATTTATGCCCATGCCTTCCCACTACGGGCTTGGAAAAGTCAACGTCTTCAGGAGATACTTATCCAAAAAAAAAAAAAAAAAAAAAAAATTAGTGGACATGGCTGACCAACTGTAGGTAAAGTAACCTACGTAAGATACACCTTCCTACAAACACTACACTGGCAAGGCAACTCGGATCTTCTACGAACAATGCTTTCATTGAAAAACTCGATTAAATACAAGGCAAACCGCCTGGGACCCTTTCCCCCCCTCGCCGTAAAACTCCTGTCCGTAACCGGGAACCCCTATCCCATGAGCCTACCAGATTTTTTACTTTCTTCCTGCGACGCACGCAAGGTTGCAGAAAACCCCCTCGTTAACTCGTATAGCTTCGAAGACGACGATGTGCAAAAGCTGTTCTGAGTCACCGTTACTAAAGCCCCTCCGCATACATATCTCCCTTCGCGAACACAATACGCAAGAAACCGAGCGAGAACGTGAGTGCTCGCAACGAAAATGGTATCATTCAGCAGTGGAGAGCTATCATATCTTCGCTAGTGGCTTGGGCGCTCGAAGTCCAACCCACGGCTCCATATAACCATCCCGTAGATCAATCGTCAAGGCCATTACCGACCTTTAAGAGCTCTTCTTCTTGCGGGCGGACTTCTTGGGTTCCTCGGTCACCTCTGCTACCTTTGAGACCCGTTTGCGCTTCTTATCAGGGCTGGCAGGCGTCGCGATCTTAGCAGCGCTCACCTCACTTTCCTCGACATCACCAGCTGTGCTCTTTCGCTTCCGGCCTCCCTTGTTCTTAGGGGTCTTCACAGCCTCTTCCTGGACTGACTCTGCCACAGGAGCAGGAGCCGCAGCCGGGGCGACAGCCATCTGCAGCTGCTCGGCAATAGCATCCTGATCATTCGGCGCTATAGCATCATCGTTCGTAAGCTCGGCCTGAGGGATACCATTCTGATCGGCGTAGAGAATAGCATCCGCATCAGACATATCCCTGGCGCTGGGGTTGCCAGCTTTATACGAATGAACCCGCGCATTGTACAGACGCAGGTTAAACTGGTAAGCGTTGTTCCATGCCTGTTATCCGCGTCAGCGAAATTTGAACCCCTATCTCATCATGCTGCACGGAACAGATCCACTTACGTTCTTGTCCTGAGGAGACATGTGTGCCCATCTTCGCTGGCCTTCCTCCTGGACAGCTCCCTTGGGGGCGCTAGCACCAAGGTCATTGGCAATGATAGGACGGGCGTGCTGCATATAGAGGAAGTAGGGAGTCAGGGGTCTCTTGGGAGCGTTGGGATCATGGGTACGCTTCTTGCGTTCCTTCTTCTCCTCGGCGTGTGGTACGAGATCACCAAATTGACCGAGCTGGCCGATGCCATCAAGGCTCGCAACGAGAGCTTGCATCGAAGAGCCGACACCGTTGTCAAACGGAGCTGGCTCTCCGATGAGGAGGTTCGTTTGACGAAGAAAGTCATCAGAGAAGCTCTTCATAAGCCCTGTTATGGTGTTAAAGCGAGCATGAACCTAGAATACATTGTTAGCATGAACGACACTACTAAGGATGCGACTTGAGAGCAATGTGCCGTAGCAGTAATAAATATATCAAGACATGTGGTTAGGGTATAAAGCAGTGAAGACATGCGAGGTGTAAACATGAACCTCGATCTGACGCGCATCTACCTAAAAGGGGGACGGAGTAGGTAGTGACTGTATGCATGACGACGACTCGCGTCAGACAGCAGATAGAACATGGTTCATGCTGCCTCTGCTCATTCGCCCTCGTGTGTACATACACAATGGTCTTACTACGCGCGCACGCAAATGCTCCATCCTATGAACCCAAGATGACAGCATCTGGCGGGGTAATGGCAAGGTATACAGGTGGGGTGGTTGACGATGAATGACCATGGCATAGCAGCACCCAGCGGGTGTAGGTATAGGTGTAGGTATAGGTGATGATGGTGGTAGGTGGTAGTAGGTAGAGGTAGAGGAATGCACGGATGAATGGACGACTTACGCTATCGCGAACTCTAATGAACTCCTCGACGCCGACGGTCCTCTGGGCAGTGGGCAGTCCAGGAGGCGGCATCTGCTGCAGAGGCTGAGGAATGGCCTGGGGTGCGATCTGCTGCGGCTGCAGCTGTTGGATGGGCATTGGGGCCATGATCGGGGCGGGAGCGGGAGCGACAGGCGCAGGCTGTTTGTTCGCGTCCGACTTCTTAGGGCGTGCCATTGCTGCTCGTGCTAATGCGAATGCTAATGGGTTCTGGCGGGGGGGCTTTATGGCTTTTAGCTGTCTGCTGTTGTTGTCGTGTGGAATTTGTGGAGGTTAGAGGCGCCGTACCTGGATGCCTTTCTCTCTTCCTGGGTGACTGAGCGCCTGTGTTGTGTTTTGCAGGCACGGTTACTAATTGGGGGGCAATGTTGCAGGTGGCTTGGGTGAATTGATTGATCACTGATTGCTGAGGTGAGGGGGTGAGGAGTGAAGGGAGAGAAAAAAGATTGAAAGAAGGTTTGGGGGGGTCAGGCGCTAGACGGAGGGGAGGTGCCCTCTAAATACGGTGTGACCTAGGCTTGCTGATTTCGCAAAATCAGCTGCAGCGATATTTTTCTTCAGAAGAGGGGCTCCCAATTCTGGTGGGCTGCAGCAGCACCAAAAGTCCGCCCCGTCGTCCACTACAACCGTCATGTATGTACTTCGTACCTACATACAAGGGAAAGGTACCTACACCACGTAGGTAAATGTCAAAGAACAAACACGGCATCTTCATCCCAACCCGACTACCAAATTCTCAATTCAAGTCCAACAATGGCCAATCTATGTAGCGTACCTCTTCTGCTATGAAATCGGTTTACATATTCAATTTTTGAATACAATTCGCGGGTGTCGTGACGAGAAATACCGTGTCGACTCCCCAGCACTCTTTTGTACCTACATGTATGTGTTTAGTGTCACCTCAAAGGAGAGGACATTTGGGACGTCGCGTTTAGGAGGGAGGGGAGGGGAGAAGAGGGAGAAAAAAAAACACAGAAGACTCAATCAGTAGGTACTTCGTACAAGGGCTCGATCGCCCGTCGCCCATTTAGAGCCCGAGCCCAGCCACGTTGAAATTGAAAAGGAAAAATTAGTGAGTGACAGGCGCTACCCACAACTCCGCGACCTGCCGACCGACCTGCAACCTGGGCTGTACTTCACTCCCGCACCAAAAATGTTACTTTTCGATGTCCCTTCCTATCAAGCGCGCAATACTTCGTCCTGGTGCAGTCCATTTCCTGCTTCTCGTATATCTGGTTTCTATTGTTATCCGCATGTTGCACGTACTTCCCTTGGGTTTTCCTATCTGGAAAGTGGCGAATGCCCCGTGTCGGGCCTGCTGGAGGTGCCCCGGGCTGTCAGGGCGTTTTAGAGAAGGACCTCTGAACGGTGTCATCGCAGCGTGCCCTGGGGGAGCCTGGATGTACTGGGTTTTTGGTGTTGTTAATTGATGGTTGCACCCGCTAGGGCAAACAGTGGATTGATTGGTTTGGGCCGAAGTGCAGGTGTCCCCTCCATCACATCAGTGTCGCCTGAGTCCAGACAGTCAGCGCCTAAAAGCAGCGGCAGTTGCCGGCATCTACTTCCTACCAGAAAATTCGGGGTCAAGCCTCCCCCCCGAGAATTTCAATTTGTTGTTAACCCCTTAGCTCTCCAGCATCTGCTGCCTGCAATCGCTCTACAGTAGCGTGCTTAAGCTGATCTGTTCGATCAATCAGTGATGCAATCCGTCCGTCAGCACCCACATTTAGCAGTACCTGCCTACGGCTCACCTCGCCTTGACTCCCGCCCAGTCCCGCCATTTGTACGTCCTCTTGTGCATGAACAGGTGCCCTCTGTGTTAAACCCCCGCCAAACGCGGCCCTTTACAATACCTACGTGTAAAATCTAGTCGTGCTCGAGGCTACAAGGCAGACTCCCACGCTCCAAATGCCCCTATGCATTGATTGATGTGAGACATCCTCTGGACCTGCGAGCTCCCCCACGTTCGACATCCCCCGATCTCTCGACGTGTAGATCTGCCTAGGTTTACACAATCGCTTTCCTGATTTTCATCCAGCACCTGCTTCCATACCTTAGGTAGGTACCTATCTACACCGATAGCATCGCATCAGTGCAATGTTAGGTACCTACTTAACACACTCTGACCTACATACCTACCTAGGTACGTTGACTAATTGCGTAGCTTGAGGGCTTACACAGCCTTGATCTGAGCAAGCAAACGAATGTCTAGGTCAGATATTGTAACCCAACAACATGATATGCGTGTATCGCCATCTACCCGCAGCGCACTTGCTATAGTTGTGTTCTTTTCGTTCTGCCCTTGAGCCTAGAATTTCGCTACTGTTGTCTCTTCGTCAATTACCAAATTGTAGACGCAGCTCATGATCATTCGTCTGGCCAACATCAGCATCGCCATATGCTTGCCTCGTCATGTAGTTCTCACGACTTGGCCTTGGCCATTGTTCAACTCTAGAGATTATTGATACTACAATATACTTATCTCATAGCTGTCAAAATATTGTCACTTCAACCTGAGGAAGCCAATTCTGCCGACCTTTCAAGTCGCGGCTAGCATGCGGCAGCTAACACGACGGGAGGATCTAAGCACCTAAGCCTGGGTGTAGCAATAGGTGGGGGTTCTATCGCATTGTAAGTCGCTGCCACTATACATTTAATAGTTATGAGTTGACTATTACCTGTAATATGCAAGCACGTACTACCTATAGAATATGGCATCAATTAAGGCATCATATTAATAATGTTTTATTGTACCTAGCAGACCGATAGCTAAAGACTACCTACCTATGTATGCCCATTCAACCTTGCACCCGATACCTACCTACCTACTTACCTTTCACTAAGTCCAAGTCCAAAAGATAGGTAGAGTTGGGTGCCCTCTTTTTCGGCCTAGCTTAGGGTGCTTGCTATATACTTACATACTATACACTATGCCAAATATTACACAGTATGTCCATTTTCATTTTCCAGCTCTTTAATTTGCTAGATACGTATATAACAGGGCAACCAACCATCTTACTCATTTTACAACAATACAATATCAACGCCTCCGATGCCTACATACATGTGTGTGGCTCAAGGAGGGAGGGGAAGAGGAGGCGGGAGAGGGTAACAAAGATAGAACTAACCTAGAACCTCAGACTACACGTAAGTCGGGGTTCTGCCTTTATCCTTTCAACTCGCAGTTCTACCTAATATTCCAATCGGAAGATAGGTGTCTGACAATTCAATGGCTCCTTGCCCTACTGTTATCAATAACAATGGGCAGCAGCAGTGGTTGGCGTGATGCCCAGCCTGTCAGTCCAATGGCAGACCCCTGTTCCCGACCTGAAACGCGACGTTGTTGCTACCCCTCACTTTGCTGCGATATGCAATGCCTCGCGAGCTCTGCTGGCGTGTCAAAGCTAGTGATCGAGATACCATGCATCTGCTGCAGGGCCAAGATCGTCTCGGATAGCGCGGCTCTCACGATACGGGCCTACCACCACTTGTATGCAGGGCTACGAGTCTTGCTCACGGCTTGGATCAGTACCTAGGTAGGTAGTTATCTCTCAAGCAGGGTAGGGGGCATGCAGGAGGGAGAGATGGGTGATTATCCAGGAACGACCTGTTCTTGATGCAGCACAAAACGAGAGTAGCGCGTACTTGATACAGCTGCAAGGCTGGTACTAGCAGTTATCGTCGCCTCTTTGGCATTGATATACTGCAGCAACTAAACCGTAGTAAACAAATCAAGACGGATAAACGGCTTTCTCTCGAGGCATTGCGATACGAAGATGTGCGGGGCAATGCCCGCGAGCATTGCAGGTTAGATGTATAGACCCTTAATAGTATACTACTACCTATGTATACCTACCTATTGGCTAGTACATGTGTATTATTGTCCGTAGTGCGCGATGCCGGGAATTTAGTAGTAGCCTGTTCAGGTGAAGAACATTTAGTAGGTAAGTAGGCAGTACGACGGGAGTAGGTAGGATGTAGTACCTACCTACCTACCTACCTACCTACTACCTAAGGGACGGGAGAGCTCGGATATCGGGTCGTGATTTAATCCGCTAAGTAAGCCCCCGGAGAAGGTTGCCGCATGCCAGGCGCTGATGACATGGCCCGATAAAGAAAAAAAGGTGTCAAAGCTCGGACCTCGTACCAGCGTTGATCCCATCTTAACCAATTCATTAGGCCCATTACCAAAAGCTAACCACCATGACTCTTTCATCAATGTTTCCTATGATATATTAACTAACCTAGATTATCACCAACAGCAATCGAAGCTTCAATACTATTAGAAAACAAGATGCCGTTGTCTTTAAGAACACAAGCAAGGCCCAATTCCCATATCTCCTTTTTTTTTTTTTTCAATGCAACTATAGGTAACTATGTAAGTGCATTACTTACTAGTGTTGCTGTGGTGCATGTGTCTGCCGAATACCCATCGTTACCTGGGGGTCGCATAATGGAGAGTTGCTTCATGATCCTTGGTGACCCGTGAAAACGGTACCTCAGCTGCTACACTAGATCGGAGCAGAGGCACTAGACTATCATTCCCTACAGATTCCATTACCAACATCAGAGATTCTCGTTTCAGCAGCCATCGAATCACGGTCGAATCACGGTCCACTTGGGGGCGTTAAGACTTGATTTCGTCGTCTTGGCAGACGCCTTCGCAGCCGAGACAAGCCAATCTTGCTCGTGAGAGGCCCCCGCCAGACAGACGATCCGCACAAGTCAGTCAAGAGCTGCTGCCCCTCCCCCTCCCCCTCCCCCTCCCTTGTCAAGTCTTCCTTAATCGTGTCACGTCACCCTCACCTTCGCCCTCGCCCTCGCCCTCGCCCTCGCCCTCGCCTTTGCCTGCTCTGTTAAAAGCTCCCCCAGTCCACCGTTCGAGCGCTTCTACAGAAGTCTCAACAACCCCCAAATCACCTACACCACAGCACATTTCACGATCATTGCAGAGACAACACAGAAGACATCATGCTTTCCCTGAAGCCCTACCCCGCCCTCCTGGGGTTGGCTCTCCTCGTATTTGCCCGCCCAGCTCTGGCGTTCGGGGCTGGCAACATTGCAGGTATTTCGAAGGTGGAGGGACAGAATTGTAAGTCAACAGTTGACAGCCCCGTTACTAGCTAGCTCAGGCACTGATCTGTTTTCCGTTGCAGGGCGTCATGGCGATATCGAAGACACCCTCCTTACCATCCTCATGGCCCGCGCTGTAGGCGGCAAGAAGTTCGACAAGCTCATGGTTTCTCGCGTCTATTTTGGCAATTGGCTCCGCGACTACTCCCAGGCCATCGACGTAGGCACCGTCAAGTCTGTTTCCGCCGAGGCCATTCGCCTGCTCCTCTGCGTCCTTGGATTCCTAACCTTCGGTTACGGCTCGCAAGAGTTTGAGGTCACGGCAGACCGCCTGGGCTGCTACAGGCCTGAAGACCATATCGACAACCCCAAGAACTATGCCGACAATCAAGATGCTCGTCAGTACGACCGTAGACTTCGAGGCCCTGTTGACGAGCGTGTTGAACTCGCCGTCGACGAAGAGACTGGCATGAAGAATTACATCGCCAACGAGCGAGTCGACATTATGACCTCGGCACTCCACATCAGACAACTCTTTGGCCGTTGCATTGAGCTCGGCCGTTCCTACCGTCGCAACAACCAGAAGAGTGATTTCTACGAGGCCTTGCGGCTGCTTGGTACCGGCCTGCACTGCTTGGAAGGTAACTAGCCTATTACCATTCCATGTTGTAACCTATCCCTCCTAGCGCTATGGTAAGCTGACTTGGTGATCTTGTAGACTTCTTGGCTCACAGCAACTACGCCGAATTGGCTCTCATCGAGCTGGGTGAGCGTGACATCTTCCCCCACGTTGGCAGCAACACCTTGCTACGGATCCCTGGCGCCCGAGGCGACGTCTACCCCTGCATAACTGGAACCTTTGGAGGTGTTGATTTTCTGCATTCCGTCACAGGAGAAGGTGTGTAATTATCCTAGGGCTTCCCGCTTTGCCGTTTCCAGGTGGCTCGGTTCTGACTAACAGTTGCTTACAGTCTCCGATAAGTTGACTCAAAATGAAATCCAGGAGCTGGAGGGCACGCTTGAGCAGCACTCGCATGACGACACGAGCATTCTGGAAGGGCTTCTTGACAAGATTCCAGACGGTATTCTGGGCGGTGACAAGAAACAGAAGATGAATGACATACAGAGCAACGCGGCGAATGCGCAGATGGAGAACACGTCGATCTCGCCCCGCGAGCCGGAGGAGTACACTCGCTACGTCCAACAGGTCTATCAGCAGATAATTCCCGCTATTGAACTGCACGATGATATCATGAAGGCCATTAGCGAGGCCATCGACCAGATCCCGATCTTACCCAAGATCATCGAGCAGCTCGAGGAGCAGCTCTCGATGTGGGTTTTCACGATTATGGCGCCTTTGGTCGTTCCCATCATCCGACAGGTCAAGAACGAGCTTCGCACTGGCTCTTCGGAAATCATCGAGAGTAGTAAGAACGAGCAACACATCGTATTCAGTGATGATAACTGCACCGACCCTACACATTCCATGTTGTCCAAGGACCACTTCTCCAACGTACGTCGATACTGCTGTCCTTTCTCGTGTATCTAATGCTAACTATGCCCAGATCCTTAACGAGATTGCCGGCAAGACTGCTAGCAAGGTCGTAGCCTGGGTTGTACCTCAGCTCATGGAAGCCTGGGATGATGAGGGTGCTGACGTCGACCGCCTCTTGAACCGCATTATTTACGGTGTTCTACATCATCCCGCCCAGCGTGATCTTGGTGAGGATGGAGCCCGCGACGGGCGAAAAATCATGTTCCGGTCTGTAGAGGATTGGTGGAACCAGATGGATGAGGGTGCGAAAGACGAGTACCGCCGGAAGCTCTCTAGGGAGGGCGTCCAACGGGGTGAGAACCACAAGGAAGGAGTCCACGACTCTGGTCACGGTTGCGGAAAACCTCTCGGCATGCACAAGAACTTTGCAGAAGGAGGAACTATGGAGGACCGCATCGCTAACGCAGCTGCTGGTGCTATATTTGAAGGTGTCACTGGCGGCCTCTCCGACTTTGTTCAGACCCAGTCCGGTGGGCAAGTCAAGCTGCCTGGCTCCGGAGGTGGAGGTAGGCGCGAGGATTCTGGGGGGCCTGGTGGACTCCTTGGCGCCATTGGCGGTTCCTTACTCGGAGGAGCATTTAAAAATGAAGAGAAAGAGTCGTATAATAGCAGCCGCCGAGACGATAATGGGTCATATACTGAAAGCCGCACCGAGTACGGTCGCTCTGGTGATCGTTACGGCCAAGCCGAACAAGAGGAGACCCAATATTCTGGGGGAGGAGAGCGAAGCGAATATCGTCGCTATGAGCAGGACGATAGCGGCCGCGGTTACGGCTATGAAGAACGCACCGAGACTCGCCCAAGTTATGGTGGTGGCTACGAAGAGCGCACTGAGCGCCGCTACGAGAGTAACGAAGACAGCTATCGGGAGTCGAGTGGCCGGGGTCGGCGGGACGACAATGAAGGATATGGGGGACGTCAGGAAAGCTACGGCCGCCAAGAATACGGAGGCGGCGATGATTATAGCAGGCGAGAAGAGCGCCGCGAAGACAGCTACTCTAGTGGCTACAGCCGAGAGGAAAGCTCAGGTTACGGTCGCCGTGAAGACTCTAATGATCGCCGTGACGACCGCCGCGATGACCGTCGGGATGAGGACTCTGGTTCGGGCGGCGGTTTTCTCGGACAGATTATTGACCGTGTTGGTGAGAGCCTTGAAGAGAACAAGCGTCGTGGTGAAGGCAGCGGAGGTTGGGGCTTTTAAAACGACACGGTCGTAGCTTTCACTTCCAAGGCCAATTTGATTCTAGCGGGAAACTCGCTCGATATACGGAATGCACCTGCTGACGGTGTGCTCCTCTCTACTCACATTGCTACACCCCAAAAACCGGCGAGATAGTCAGATAGTTCCTAGGACCCTGGAGGTTATCAATGAAATAAATGAAGTCCGTATAACTACCTTGACGCAAAAAAACGATGCTGCATCGGGATGTACATGAGAATAATATGTTTTCTGTGTGTATGTGGTTCGATGACTATGTCGGCTGCATATAGTTAGTTACAAGAGATAGAATCATGCTAAGAACCTATTATCACGTGTCAGACATGAATTACGGTTCGGTGTTCCTATCATTCCGATCCTTAAAGCAGTACCTAGTTATACATATGTAAGCATAAAGACACTGAAATTTGATATTCGTACCTTACTTATCTATCATGTAACATGCCCACAAGTGTTATCCTCGTCCGGGCTCGCAGAGATATCTCCTGTAGAGCAACTCGGTGCCCTATTAGTTCATTTGGTAAAGCACGGAGGACTATTCTTCCCCGTCTATTTAGTCAGCTGGTCTCTCTCGTGGTACTTTACTCTCTCTCTCTCTGCCTCCTACAGCATTTATATACAATCGACCTACAACTTTAGACGCCTTTTCTTTTTAATCATACTCAATGAAACCTGAACACGTTTATATTCTAACGAAATGTAGTACCTGGGCATATACAAAAGCGTTGCAAGGCGGTTAAAGCACCAAGGCGTTAAATTTAGAAATCTCATTAGCTAAGTACCTAGTCTGGAGTTGCCCTTCATCATTATTACAACAACCATCCCTCAGCGCTATTCTTAATAAGTATGGTTTAGGTACACAAGATGTTTACACTTTGAGGTATTAAACTTCCTATTTGAAGCAGCTAAAGTAATTAATCAAAACATATACGAAAACGAAGTGGAAAGGGGACTAACACGAACGAGGAAAAAACATATTAAACCTTAGTTAACAACCAAAAGCGTTTTATAAGGATAGTCTTCAAGTTATAGCATTTTTTATTATCTTTATAGTAATAATCACAACAAAAACCATGGATTACAAAGATAAATAGAACAACATGTACTCGGTTCGACTCATATCAAGTCTCTAGGATCGCCGTCTTCCGAGTAATAATAGCTAAATAATTAGAACTGTACAACCTTCGTCCTAAAGGCCAATATCCCATTTCCCGAATAGTCTTTTAGATACCCAAAGAACCCCAATCCTACCAATGATCCCAAGCTATATCCTACCTAAATCCTCTGCCTATAGCACCACCTGGCTAAGTGCTTTCTTTCCGTGCCTTACAAAAGGGCTTGTGTCTGACCTTCCAGTCTTGCGCCTGACAGCCCTTGGAGCAATAGAACACGGCGGTGCAGGCGCCGCAGGCTTTCAGCTCGCTGCGGGCATACATTTTATTCGTAGGACACTAGAATAGAAGCCGTCAAATCAGATAGCTCAGTAATAGCCAGAGTAATACCGGGAAACTCACATCATAGTTCCCGCACAGGATCTGCCTTTTCTCCTCGCCCCGCAGCCTTACCTCTCTGGCTTCGTCAAACCTCCCCTGGGCCTCCCTCAGGGCACCGACGTTGTCCCTCGTGGCTGCGGCGTCGAGACCCGGCCCGTCCCTTTCTCGGGTCTCCAGTGCCTTCTGGAAAGCCTCGTCTGCCTCCTCGAGTCTTCCCGCGCGGAGAAGCGCCTCACCCAGGCCGTTGAACGAGATGGCCGCCTGCGTGGAGGATTCCGGGAAGGCCTGCAGCTTTAAGGCTAGCGCTTCCTGGTGGAGCTTGATGGCTTCGTCGAGCCGACCTGCTTGCATGGCATTGGATGCCGAATTGGACATAGATATGGCGGTCATGTTGGCACCGATGAGGTCCGCAATGCCTGCTTCGGCCATGTCGTCCGTAATCATGTTCCAGTGCACGTCTGCCATGGTGGGTGTTGGTGAAAAAATTTTTTTTAATTTTCCGCTTAGTTAACTCAAACGTAGAAGACTAGTAACGGAAGACGATTTCAGACGGACTACACAGCTAGAGAAACGACGGTAAAGGCTTGTAGGGATATCTCAGGTCGAGGATATCACAAGTTTAAATGGCTGGGGCTAAGAAGCGGTGAGGTATTTAGGGTGATGTCACGCACTGGCCAGAGCTGCGTCGGTTGGAGGATGAGGCGTGGTTAACGACATCTCTCACATTATGAGCTATAGACCGACTAATACCTACCTGGTCAATCCTAGATTTCATGTGAGTTCCCGCTGTACACCCTACCTGCTGAGGTACCTAACCGAACCTGTCTACCAGGTATCGAAACGCACAAAGAGAGGTCTCGATACAAATTGGGAACTTGAACCTTTCGTTTGCTTCACGCAAGTAATTGCTCAGAATTTATATTATGGCCTTGAAAAATCTTGACGAAATCAGATTCACAATACCCCTTACTTGCAACATCCTATAGCTGGCACTAACATTATTTTAGTGATTGATTTATACGTTAATTAAATGTTACTATAACCATTATTCTGTGATAATAATGGTTTTATAAGGGGGGGGGTTTTTTAACTATATGTTAAATATTAAATACTTCATAATATTTCTAGATCTTTTATAAATTTAATGCTATGATAAATTGTAATACTCTGCTGGACGAGGCTGAATCTAATGCGGCTATTGATATTATTGCAGGGATGACAAAAACTTGCAGCCAGCGAATCAAACAGCCGGAATGTGACACATTACAACCGCCATCTACCTTGGATCTCCATCCCCAACTCCTCTTCCTCCTTAAACTCCAAACCATCTACCTCATAAACATAAAGTGAGTCTTGAATCTCATGGTTTTCGGGGATAGAATTGTTCTTAGAAACAGAGCACAATATATGTTTTGATGAAGGATTGTAGTTAATCCACGGCGGCTTAATTCTAGGCACGAATAGTGAATAATGGGATTAGGGGCATTCGTCGGTCGTATTAAATGATCTCGCCATGGCTAAGAATGGAACACACAAGCAAAGGCACATACTCGGGACATCTCTGGACCCTTTGGCGACAGAGAAAACTGTTGGTCTAGAATTTCCATGGGCAGAGCCAGCATGGTACTATTCGGAATCGCCATATTACAACGACTCTCACAGAAAGCTTCAAGCATATGCGAGGAAGTATGTCGACAATTACATCATGCCTAACGCACTGGAATGGGAGGCAAGAGGTGATTGCCCTGAGTCGGCCAAAGCAGCATGGTCCATGTCGGGCCTATCGCTTCTCGAAGTCCCCCTACCGTACCGACCACCAGAATCCAGGACTGTGGCAGGAGTTCCCGTAGAGAATCTCGACGCGTTTCACACTCTTGTACTAACCGACGAGACATCACGAGTAGAAGGTGGCGTCATGATTGCACTTTCTGGCGCAAACACGATCGGCATACCACCAATCATTAACCATGGCACGGAAGAACAGAAGCAGCGTTGGCTGCCCGGGCTCTTCACGCGTGAGACTAATTTCTGTCTTGGAATCACCGAGCCTAGTGGCGGTAGCGATGTAGGAAACATCAAGACGACAGCGACTCACAGCGCCGACGGGACGCACTACATCGTTTCAGGTACCAAGAAATGGATCACAGGTTCCCAGTGGGCAACACACATGACAACTGCCGTGCGCACGGGCGGTCCCGGCATCGGCGGAATATCCCTTCTTGTAGTCCCACTCGCCTCTCCGGGAATCTCGATTGAGAAGATCCACAACAGCGGGCAGAACGCAGGCGGCGCGAGCTGGGTGCGCATGGAGAACATGCGCGTGTCTCGGGACCACCTCATCGGCGCCGAGAACGAAGGGTTCAAGTACATCATGACGAACTTCAACAAGGAGCGCTTCGTGCTCGCGGTGAACTGTAACCGCAAGGCGCGCACGTGTCTCTCGACGGCGCTTGAGTACGCCTTCGAGCGCGAGACGTTCGGGCAGCCGCTCGTCAACCACCAGATCATCCGTCACAAGATCACCACGCTGGCGCGTGAGGTCGAGGCCCACTGGGCCTGGCTCGAGCAGATCGCATATCACGTCCAGGTGCGCGGGTGGCAGAGCAACACCATCGCAGGGCGCATCGCGTTGGCGAAGGTCTCGGGCGGGCGCATGCTGGAGCTCGCAGCTCGCGAAGCGCAACAAATCATGGGCGGCGTCGCGTACCAGCGAGGAGGGCCTGGTGGGGGTGGCCGCATTGAACAGATCACGCGAGACTTGCGCATGCTAGTCGTCGGGGGTGGCTCGGAGGAGATCCTGGGGGATTTGGCCTTCAGGGAGGAGATCAAACAGGCGAAGAAGAGAGGGGCGAATCTTTGATGTGGTATGGACTATTACTTAGGACAAACTATTAAAGCACATCGGCTCTACTCAAGCTCAATGGAGCTGGGAGGTCGCGTGCGCAAGGCACTCGATTTTCCTAGGTTGCTATAAGCCTAGGACGATACGAGTGGGCACATACTCTCACTGCTTTGACTCTAGTACATAAGAAAAACTGGGGGTAGGTCACAGTGAAGGAAGATCTCAATACCTCGAACCTCAAACTCCAGGATAAAGAAGATACCTAGGTAGGTAGTTATCAAATAGCTCGCTGCATGAAAAAGGCCCACGGCTTTCAGATGATCGAGTACGTAATGGACTGGTGAAATAACCGCATAATGCTCCCTTTTCGTTATTATCATTAATCATTTATTCCATTTAAAAAAATTAATACTACACGCTGTATTAGCCCAATGGCCATTTAGAATAGTTGTAAGACATGCTAAACCAAAGTGTCAATGAAGCCCTCTTAACCACGCCAGATTTGTGACAGCCTCTTTTAATAACCCCAAGCAACCTGTGTCTCATAATTCTAATGTTATTTTAGCTTTGTCGTAAAACATTTCATACCGGTGAAGGCGAATCCCTTTCATTATATGTACGGTTTGCGGAGCTCCTCCCTGAAGACGAAATCACCACGGTTGAATTCCCTCTTAGGAATTTGTGCTCTAAGGGTACGAGATCTATTTCGTCGCTAATGTCATCAAGATCATGCGGAGGCCCTCTAGAAAAGCGATTGGCATCCCGTGGGGTAGATTTCATGGAAAAGCGAATAGTCTTTCTGTTTACAGACCGGTCGTTCTCCGTTCCGGCGGCGCTTCGAGGACCGTAAGACCCTCCACCTGAGTTCATCTTACTGCCGTAGTAGTCAGTAGCCCGGCGGGCGAGCGTACTATCGAAAATCTTGGGTGCTACTCGGATAAGAATGAGACGCATAGAAGGCATACACGCGCAGATGATGCCGACGGTGATCTCGACTGTCGACCATAAGGATACACTCCAGTAGTCCCATGATAGATTTGTCGACTCGCGGAATTCGACGAGGGATGCGAGGCGTATGACGCTGACGACAGTCACACTGCATAACGTTAGCATACCCTCAACAATAAGTAAAGAATAAACAGGTGAGACTCATACAAGGTACCGACACAAAACATAAGCGCAACTCCAACCTTTTTCTTCCAATGCAACTTCAATTCCCTCAACTGAGACAAAGGTAAGGCAAGCATCCAAATATCAAGGGCAATGCTGACAGCTGCATTAGCCCAGGCAATTGCACTGATGTTTACGCATTTTCCTCCTCCCTCTCCTCTCCAGTTTGTCCAGTTGTAGCTTATAGGCCAACACTGAAACGTGGCTGTGAGAATAAAAGCGAGACCAAATATGATGTTGAATACCACCGTCCCCCATAGTAGGCGGCGAATAATTGGTTTAGGAAAGATGCGAAGGTAGAAAAAGAGTAACGCTAATTTCAGGACGAACACTTCGGAGAAGTATAGGAGGGTGATGATCCAGAATCCTCTCGCAAAGTCGGTAATCTGATCTGGAGTCAAGGTCCATATGTCTCTGCCCAGGCCGTGGCGAGTAAGCACCTGTGTGTTGATGACGGCCGAGGGTAGGCAGTTTATTAGTGTTAGAAGAATGAAGAGATCGTCGAGCCCAAGGCTATTAATTGAGAAGAACTTTGTATAGCCGAGTCGAATAAGGACGAAAACACCCGAGACAACAATCAAGACGCACGAGACTGCATTGTACGTGAATGATCTGTCACGAATCGGCGCACCACACAGTGTCTGGGTGAGATTCTTCGCAGCTGCCAGAACTATCAGTAATTGGTCAATATTCATAGAAGGGACGTGGTGAATTACTGAGACTCTCTATAACAGTGCAACTCTGGAGTACACACACTTCAGCTCTAGCATTTAGTGCTTCGTCGGCGCACACGCAAGGTACGTCGGTCAAGTCGCATGTCGAATCTGCCACGGAGTTCACGAGGCAGGTGAACTATCCAACAATTAGTTTCTCACTTATAGGGGTACAGGCCGGGCCGTTCAGTTGGCGAGTACTTACAGCACAGTCAGGAAATACCGAGATGAATTCAGTAAGCGCATCAGAAGAAGCCGAAGAGGTTTGCGCCGCTCCAATGCCGGTGAGGGCAGACAGCAGCAGGTAGAGAGCCAAACCGAGCCGCATGTTTAAGCTCCAACATTTCCGAATAGTCTATGAACCGTAACACACATTACAATGTCTCAGTGCGACCGTTGGTAGTTAAGAATCAATAAAGCTTTGAAGGGCGACACGGGCATCCACACGAGGAAACAGGGGATACATTTTTCTTCGGTAGAGGGGTCAGGCCTGCGCAGGTTGATTCTTCACCATAAGCTAGCGAAATGGTGCTTTCAAATTACTAGATTAAGTCCCAGTACGGAATGGTGAGGTTGATCGTGATGATTGGTGAACCATCTAGTAGCGCTTCACTTTCCTCATTCGTCGATCAGCCATGCCGGTCCTTATTCGGGATGTGCGTATCCACCCAGGACTAAAGCTCCCAGTCATTGCCATGGTATGACTCGGTAATCGACGAAAAAGGCCGTTGGACCGGTTCGCGGGGGTGTTAGCATCTAACAACTTGTCGGTGGTCTGTTCTACTTCGGGAAGCTTCCTTAGACCTAAGTCAGTTGATGGGCCATTCATACCACCCGGCACTATGGCCAAGTGAGTTCAGGTTGGAGCAGGGGATACTACGGACTAGTTTGAGGGTAGTTATGTCAGAAGAACCCTTTCGGCCTCTTCATTCATATTGCCGTAGGGCTCTGGCGGCAATTAACCATTTGCGATTAGCGACATGTTGATCACCTGCAAGGCACAGGGGCCGAGAGGATCCATAGAGAGATGGGCTAACAAACCCCAGCATTCTTAAAGCAACTTCTCTCCCCATCGATTGGATTAACAGCAATGTTGCTTGGACCGGCATTTTAGTTATTGGCCCATACAAAGTGTCACTGGCTATATACATAGGTTCCGAATATTTAGGTCTGTCAAGGATCGAGTAGCAAAACCCTTAAAAGGACCGACACCCTTGGTAGCGGGGGGGTGATATTCCAATAGCGCGGGCGCGAATCGGATAGCTCAACGAGATAAAAAATTCCGCGGTCTACTCTACTGCGTTGACCCAGGTAGGCAGGAGATTTACCGCCTTGGAAGTTGTGCTGAGCGTACCAAGACGGACAAGACTCACGTTATCGTCTCGTAAATGCGCTTCTGCTAAACGTCAGCTGTGGATACGAAGAGGGGTCGCATTATAGTTCAGGTACGGAGTTGCGGAGTACGAGGTCGAGCTGTCTACTATTAGTAACTTGTCAGTTATCAGATCTACTTATACATTAGGTAGCTGGGAACATGCCAAGGGAGTTAGAAGGGGAAAAACACAAGTGTCGCGCGTTTTGAGTGACGAATCAAGAACCTGAATACTTACTAAACAACTCTTTTAAAAACAAGTATTAGTATCACAATACCAAGAGATTGTGATGCAAAGAGAAACAAATGTTAGTTCCTCCAGTAAGCCGTCCAGGTGGCCTATATCTGGCTTCAGCTATTTGAAATATAATGATAGACCTAGTACAACAGAGATATCTGTCCTCCAATGCACTTCTACACTAGATACCACAACGTCTCCGGCAACTGAAAAGGGAAAGGCTTCTATACACCGTGATTGGAGTCCTTTGCCAAACTCGACGCGCTACCAACTCGACGTGGAGAACAATGACATGCTTAGGTAGGTATACTAATTCCTAGCGGGCTCTGCTAAGTGGTTAGACTGAATAGTAGCATTCACATCGTTTCCATTATTAAATTTTGCTCTTTTTTTTCTGAGGCTGCACCGAAATGCTTCTCACTCCTAATTATGCAGGCTTCTCGCCGATTTCCCCATTTGGTTCTCGCTAAACATTTTGCCAAACGTTACGAGTTGGCCCCTAGACACGCATAGGGAAACCTAAGCGGAAACATGCAAGCTCCCTGATATAAAGCAGTGCTTACTATATCCAGCCGATAAGCCCTACGCAACCGTCTTTCTCAGTTGCCGGACCCCTGACGCTAAGTAGAAAGTCCTGTAACAATGTTTCAAGGGTAACGAGGTATCGGAGAGCGATTTTAAAGAGGAGGGGTGCTTATGTATATTCGCGAGTCAGGGTCGTTTAGCAATTAATCTACGTCCCACCGTTACCCAGATGTTCTAGTGTCAATCTCGAAAGATCTAGGTTTTCCATTTTAATATCCTCGCTATAGCAGGTAGTGTTTCATGACATACACGCCTCCATTATCCCAAATTTGCCAACTAACATACCAATCATTTGAACTGACCGGACGACCTGACTAATACTAACACTAAGCCCTCTTCTCACTTCGACCCGGCATATGATAGACTATTATGTATCTAATGATCTAGCCAGGGGAAATGCACCGAGTCGAATCTTCTAGGTCAGCTTTTTCTATAGTGTTATTAGTCTATGATGTTCTTAGCTAAAGACCCACCATCGTGTCCATACATACCTCTAAGAACTCGGCGAGACAATCTAAGGGCTGGTGCACTCACATGCCCACCAGACGGTTAGATAAATGAAAGAAAGAAAAATCCTCTTAGCTTGATATATTTTAGTATTGTACTAACGGACGATAATCCCCTATATGGGTTACCTCCTTCTATACTGGTGACGCAGGCCGGACGCCACTTTTCGATACTAATTAACGTACTTGATTCTACTCTGCTAATGTATAAAGGCTCCGAATAAGGAACTGGCCTGTCAAAGATGCCGCAAATACAACATCATAGTACCACCGACAACAAAAGTATCAGAGTGTGTTTCATAGACACCGCCGTGGCATCAAATATAGCCTGGGCACAAGAATATCCTGGAAAAATGTTAACTAATCTCGAGTCTCTTATTCTATGATTAGTATTTACCTGGCAAGCTAGTAGCTCTATCCTTACTTGACAGATTTTCAGCTAATACGGGGTGTTAAAAAAGGACACTTCTAAATACTTTGAGGCATATGTCAGTATATGCGGTAATCGATTGTATCTAGCTTAGACGTTGGGGTTTTACCTAGCACCTACCCTTCTCTAGCTTATTCCTACATTAATCCCCCGGGCCCTGCCTGTGGTTCTTTTTTCAACGGAAATTTGGTTGCTAATTATTGTTTTAGACGATGGTTTGGCCAAGATAGTTACAATCCGTATGATCGCTCCGGGGTCTCTTGCCAGGGGTGATTGCTTGTCGCCGATAAGTGTCCGCCCCTGTCCTTGTCACCAGCAGTTTCCGTTACCGTGAAATGGGAAACTTGGATTTCCCCAGGGTTTCAGTATCATGCCAAGGTAACAGGGTCTTTAGATGTGCCAGCAATGCTTAGTTGTCGCGAGGTACAAGTTGGCCGAGGGGTTCAGAATATCAGGGCTTCGAGTGCAGGACTCGGTATCAGTAATCGCTTTTCTCGTCGTAAAAGTTATCGTTTAGATTGGTAATGCCATTGGCAATGTGTAGAGAAATAGCCCTGTTGTCAGAAGGAGTGGCGTGACAACCCTGGGCAGCCACAACCACACAGAAAGGCATGATTAGGTAGGTAACTCTGAGAGTACTCCCACTTGCCATTGTTCCCCTCCCTTGAAGCATTTCAACTTTATAATTTAAGGTATCTAGGTAGAGACGAGAAAAGTCAACGGAAGGCAGGAATAAATCTTGTACTTTCGATGGCATTGCTTATATTGCGTAGTGACAAGACACCGCTGGTAACAGCAATAGCAAACATATTTCCGCATCTTCAATTCAAACCCGTGGACTACGAGCAACTTACATGCGGAACACATTAGAACAATAGAATATGGGGACAACAAATATATAGCAAGAGCAATGTCTTAGCGAGCTACGATCGAACACCAAGTACCTAGTGCTTAAGTAAATTAGGATCCTTTCTAGTGATTTGATACGACCGTCACTAGTAGGACGTTGTGGCAGTAAATATAATGGGTTGTGTGTCAAAAGAGTGAATAAGCCCACAACTGGTTCAGGGTTATGCGAACATAGGGCTACTATTGGACTCAGAATAATCGCTAGGAAGTCCTCAAGATCTCCGGGGCACACACAACCTGTCTATTTTGCTGTGAAACCTTTCATCCTTAGCCCTTAAGGTTTGGAGACCAACCCCTCTTAAGCCCTTAATATTTTGCAGATAAATGATGCTTACCGGTATAGAAGCCTTCAGAACTGGAAGTTTAGCGATCTAAAAATGGCGTCCTTCACGTCACACACGACTTATAAAATAGGCGTCTTTACGTGATTTTTACCTTATTAACAATTAAACATAATTATTAGATTTATTCTTTTAACTATATAACTTTTATTTAATATTATACGTTTTTAAAAAAATAATAAATATATTAATTTTTAATTAAATATTTTATATAAAATAAATATTTAATTTTTAAAATATAAAGTTAAATATAATTATTTAAATAATATTAATTATTTAAATAATATTAATTATTAATTAATTTTAATACGGCGTAAATAATTTTTACTAATTAAAAGTGTAATAATAAGAGATGAGATGTAATTGAAATGCTTATTAATCGGATAAAGGCAATTATTCTCGATATGTGCATATTCCTTTAAATATGAATTCATAGCTGTTGGGAGAGCCACTCTTTTTTACTCTTATCGGAGTATACATCTCTATCAGAAAAGTTCCAGCTTCCACTTCTCGTTATCATACACATACAAATCAAATCAGAGCTAGAGGAGGCCACCATCGCGGCTACAATACAATATCATAGACCTACCTCAACCTACCTGCATCAATTCACCAGCTCCGACCTCACTCGAGTAGAAACACCGACTAAACAATTCGCGAAATTTACAAAAAAAAAACGGAATCGATAATCAAACTACCAATCAATCCTCTGGAGGCCGGCCTCCCCTGTTACGAGTACGTAGCTCCACAACCTCATACCACCTGCCACCGCCACCGCCGCCATGCCCTCCGACCTCTCCAGCTACCTCGCGACGCGCTACCTCACCGCCGACCCGAAACCCTCCAAGAAGCGCAAGCGCAAGCACCAGGACCCGGCGTCCGCGGGCCTGATCATCGCCGACGAGGACGAAGAATCCGGGTGGTCGCGGCGGAACAACGGCGGCGGCGACGACGACGACAACGAAGCCGGAGTCGTGGCCGGCACGAGCGCCGAGTTCCGCAAGGCCAAGAAATCCGGGTGGAAAGTCGTCGGGGCGCCCCCCACCGCCGGCGGCGGCGGCAGCAGCAAGACGCAAGGCAAAGGCGACAACGACAACGACAATAACAACAACAACAACAATGGCACACCGACCACGACCACGACCGCAACCGCAGCAGTAGCAGCAGCATCAGACGACGCCCGCGCCGCGGACGCGATCCTCGCCTCGGCCGCAGCCGAGAACGCCTCGCGCGCCACGACGGCGGGCGACGACTCCCCGGCCGTAGTCCTCATGTCGGACGGGACGTACGCGGGGCTGCAGACGGGCGCGGCCGTGTCGGCGCAGCTCGAGCGGCGCCGGCGCCGGGAGCGCGAGGAATACGAGCGCGAGCGCAGGGACAAAGGCAAGGGCAAGGTCGGCGAGGAGGAGGAGGAGGAGACGGTGTACCGCGACGCGACGGGCCGCCGCGTCGACGTGAGCATGAAGCGCGCCGAGCTGCGGCGCGAGGCCGAGGCCGCGCGCGAGAGGGAGGAGGCGGCGAGGCTGGCCCTGCGCGGCGAGGTCCAGGCCGCGGCCGCGCGGCGCCGCAGGGAGGAGCTCGACGACGCAGCCGTCATGGGCGTCGCGAGGGGGGTCGACGACGAGGACATGAACCGCGAGTTGAAGGAGAAGGTGCGGTGGGGTGACACGATGGCCGAGTTCATCGGGGTGGGGCCCGGCGGTGGCGGCGGCGGCGGCGGTAGTGGTGGTGCTGTTGCTGTTGCTGTTGCTGCTACACGTGGAAAGGGGGCAAGTGCGAAGAAGAGTAGCGGCAAGGGTCGGCCGATATACCAGGGCGCGTGGGCGCCGAACCGGTATCAGATCCGCCCCGGGTACCGGTGGGACGGCGTAGATCGGGGGAACGGGTTCGAGGCTGAGCGATTCAAGGCGATTAACCGGCGGGAGAGGAACAAGGGGCTTGAGTACTCGTGGCAGATGGACGATTAGACTAGAAGGGAGATTCATGTCAAAGCGAAGTCAGGAGCAGAGAGGAGATGCAAGATTTATCGTCATCAGAATGATTAATATACCCCCTTACAATGCGCTTTTATATATTATCTACTAAAATCACACTCGAGCCTAGGGCAAAGAATTGTCTCCTTTTTTTTTTTTTTAATACTTTTTCTTTGAGAAGGGGGGTGGGGTTGCTATTTCAGTTTCCAGTAGTTCAAGCACCTCTGTATTTTGCATATTTGTGTGTATTCCGATCTACCGTGACACTAATGTATAATAAAGCAGCGGCCGCCCCCTCTCCGTGCCTCTGAGCTTCAGGTTCAACTTGTAAGCCGGAGTACTTGCGAAGAAGATCTGTGAAATGCTAGGTATCTCCATACCACGGCCGAAAGAAAATTTGTCAATTGATAACACCTCCCCTCCTTCCCAAATTTGTCTGCAGAAAGCAGACTTCATGTCACCTAATAACCCCCCCCCCCCTAATCGACTTTTCATGATCATATTATGTTGCTGACTGTCATCCTGCCAACCTGGTATTTATGCATTTAGAAGAACCCACACGCTAGGTAGTGTACACCTATTGTGTCCTTCGAAGGAATAGTGATCCATGGCGCGTAAAGTTGGGGGGAATCTCTTTTGATCCTCTTAAGACCTGCGACGCAGCAGTTTCTCGGAGCTGTTAAAGTTGGCGTTTTCCTTGACCAGCTTGATCCAGTCCTTTCTTGACATACAGCCAGGCTTGTCTATGCGGTCCTGGAACACCTTCAAAAGCCCACCAATGGTAACACCACCCGGAAGAGGCGGCAGGGCGTCGACAATCTCCTGGGGAGTGATGACGTTTGCAGCGTTCGGAGTCGGGCTCTGAGCAGTGGCACTGGGAGAATTGGCTCGGACATTACTATTTTGGGGCAGAGCTGGACTACCCGCTCGTGAGCCGACAGGTGTGCCCCTTGCACCAGCACCCTGAGGTCCACGATGCTTCTTCTTACCTCCTGCGCCATCAGACATCTCGCCGGCTGTGGCCTCGCCATCGCTTGTGGAGCCAGCGCCAGGTCGTCCACGTTGGGGCAGGGGAGTACCGCCACGGCTCCCTGGAATGGAGGAATTCGGACCGGTCTTCTTCTTCTTCTTGCGGGTGGACTCGGTACCACTAGAATCCGAAACCATTGGAGACCCGGGTCGTTTGAGAGACTTGCCCTTCTTTGCCGCCTCGGCGGACGCCTTTTTGCCCTGAGGAGTATTTCCTCCCTTGGAAGACGCGGCATTCTTATCCTTATCCTTATCTTTATCTGCCTTCTTGTCCTCATCCTTTTTCTCTTCGTCCGATTCCGATTCCGAGTCGCTCTACATGGTTTCATCAGTCTCAAGTTAATCTGAATAGGACCACATAGCTACTTACCGAAGAGGCGAAAGGGTCTCTGTCCATAGAGGAGTCACTGTCGTACTGGAACTGCTTGTCATGCCGCAGTGCCTTTTTGACGTTTTTGCCGAGGAGCTTAGTCAATTCTTCTTCCTTTTTCATTTCTGCCTCTTCCTTCTCAACCTTTTGTTCATCCGCGTCACCGAATAGATTAGCACCAAGCTGCTCACGACGAACTCGGTCTTTCGAGTCTCTGGTATCCTCATCCTTATCAGGTTCAAACCCAGCCGTCTCATCGTCATCCTGGAATTCGTCTCCAGACATATCAATATCGTCGTGTTCCATTTTCTCTCTGCGTGAAGCCTGCTGAAACGTGTTGCTCTCTTGTTTGACGGCTACACGCCCATTGATGATCTTTCGTGAGGCCTCTATGGCCTTCTCTGCTTTCTCTCGCTCCGCGTTCTTTATAGCCCAACGCCCAGGCGCGGCACTCTTGCTCATGATCTTTTCTGCCTCTTCAATAGACAAAGCCTGGAATGCTCCACGCTTCGAGGTAAACTTGTACCACTTCTCTAGAGGAACCATGCGGAATCCTCCATTATGAATCATCAAGGCGACCTTACTGTTTGACAAGGGGGCTTCGTATTGTCCAACCCAGACGTTCTTCCCATCAGCATCCTCAAGGTGCCATGGCAAAGCCTCCTCGTACCTTATCTCGGCCTCCTTCTTCTGCTGCTCTGTACGCGCCTGATAGTGAACCTGCGTTCCCGGCCTTTTCTCCTTCTTGGGTTGCTTCTTAGGGTTGGCATCCTTGACAACAGGTGCTTTCTGTGCGTCATCGAGGGCACGCTGAGCTTCTCTCTCGGATTTCAGCTGCGCGAGTTTCTCGGCCTCTTCGGTATTGACGACAGGTTGCTCAACTACTTCTTCCTCCTTGATCTCACGGCCGGGCGGGGGTTGTCGTGGGTCGCGTCGGTGCAAGGTAACAGGGCGAGCGAACTTGGTCTGATCAGTAGGGTCGATATCGCCTTGTTGGGTACCACGAGCGGAGGACGCAAATCTCATGACGTGGAAGCGCAAACCCTCCTTTAGGGCTTTCTTGGTAATGAATAAAGGATACTCCTGGGCATCAGGAGGCTTAGGCATAGACCATCCGCCATTTTGTCGACGCAAGTGATCGAAAGTAGGCGGGCCCTTAGTCGGTTGTGTAGGACGCGGCTGAGCCTTCGCACCTGGGCGAGGAGCATTGACAGCAGGCGCACCTTTGGTGGGCGGGACAGCTTTGGCTGGAGGCGGTCGCTGTATAGGCTTCTTTCGAGGCACGAGAGGGTTTCCCGTATTACGTGGGCGACGCAAAGGAGGTGCTCCCGAAGGAGGAGTCGGCCTCTGGCCGTTGGGACCACCGGAGGGTGATGCGCTCATGGCGTTGCGTCGGAAGAAGCCGGTGGTGGTCTGTGTTCAGGTAGTCTCGGAATGCGCAGTATCGACAAAAGACATCCAAGCCAACAGGCCCTTGCTCTATATTTCGCACGAGATCATCGGTGGCGGTAGAAGCGGAAACTTCGTGAAGCGAATACCGCTGTAGTCTCGAATAGATACAAGTGTGGTTTGGGCGAGGCGGGTGCGGAGAGGCAGGTGAGGAAGACTCTTTGTTGTACGAAATGGTTATTGTGGTGCTTGGTCGTGGGCCCAGCAGCGCGCATAGAACTACATGCAATGATTGGAAAAGAGAAGAATGGAAAGGGGCAGCTTCAATTGTGGGCAGGTTGGATTGATCGAGTTCGGTGACAGTGAAGCTGCAAGTAGGAGGTTGATCGAAAGGAATAATGAATGAAGTGGTGGGCAAGATGGATTGGATAAGACGTGGATGATGACAAAGGCGCGAGGCAGCAAAATGGGCAGGCGGCTAGCGGCAAGCGGCAACCTTTACCTGCCTACTCACCCTACGCGGTACCTGTAGGCAGGTGGGAAAAGAGTGGGGAAACAGCCTAGTTTAGGTCCGTATAACGTCACTACGAGACTTCTCATCGCACCGGGCCAGGTATCTTTGGGTGGGGTCACACTCAGCAGATTGGGCAAATTCAGCCGCCGGTACCACATCTTCAGACCCACTCAGGTATCTTTTTCCCACCGGAAGATTCAATTGAGATCCTTCATTCCGCTCTTTTGCATCCAATCCAGCCAATCAATGCTCCATAAGTTATGCGTACCTCACTCTTAAAAGTCCGTCTACCGACTTGCACCATCGCCAGAACGCGAGCCTCGCCTCGTCCTGCGTCCTACCTCGTCTTCCCCCAAATTACCTACTAGGTTACTCCATTTCTTCTCCGATACATCCACTTTGATACATACGTGGACCGTGGTTCAGCTCTTGCAGCCAGATCCAGACTTGATCTCAAACCATCCGAGCTTTGGTCTGCCTTGGTGGGCCTTGTAACAGAACCATCCCATCGAAGAATCCAATACCACCCCATTGGTCATTGGATAAGGCTTGGGTAGGTGAAACTTGGAGGTTCAATTCGCCTCCAATTGCTGTGAATATATCTGCCCAAGTGTCACCTCGACCTTCTCAGTACAGCCCGAGATATCATTGGGAAAATAAAAGAGGAGGAATATTTCCTCTTGGCTATCCACGCGAGAAAGCAGTCGAAAAACTTCTCGTTAGTCAGATACAAACGACGACTATAAGAGCCATCTGATCATCTATGGCACGCTTCTTGGCCTACTCTACAAGACGCGGAGGTTCTGTTGATGATTCTCTCACCAGGATTTAAAGCTCTGCCCTGGAAGCTCGAAGCAGCGAAGCAGCGATTTGTCTATAGCGAGAGCTTTAAGACTGACTGCGTTGCCACTTTTCATTCAACACTCCCTTACGCGACTATGCGGCTTGTCTCCTAGTTTACCCTATTTTATAAAACCATGCAGGCCTTTCAGGCCGGTGACAGTCCCCTCGAGGATCGTCTGCGCAACCTCATTCTCACCAATGCTGATCAAGGCTCTACCCCAGGTCTTGTGTCCCCAGATGCCACTCCTACTCCTAACAAACCTTCTAGTGGCAGGGCGTTAGCTGGACGAGGAGTACAGAATGCTCATACACCATCTACTCCAGCCCAGCCTCATCAAAAGGGAGCCCGGAAACGCCTGAATCAAGCCCAGCGTCGCCAGATGAGTGCGCAACTGTCCATTCCTATCGACACAAGAGCGCAGCTACCTCATTCCCCAGACACACACGCGCACCCTCAGCCGTTCACAAACCCGCAATTCCGACGAAACAACGCACCACGGAATGCATTTCAACCTCAGTCGGCGCCATATCATGGTGCATTTCAAGATCAAGTCCCTACGGTAAATTCACCCACGTTTCCGACTCAACGACATCATCAAGGGGGGTATGGTCAAGCACCGATGCATTCCCCGATCCATCATGGGGATTGGAGACGTCAGAAACCTCAGAGCTTCGATGGGTTTACGAGAGGCGTCACTGTCATCTCGGCCGACGCTTTCCCTTCTCGTGACCGTCATCCCTCTCAACCTGCCCTCTACAATCCTGGCGGGGATCACCAGTTCAGTTTCAGCCCAGAACAACAGCTCATAGACCAATGCGAACTCCTTGATCGTCTTTGTCATACGGTCGTTGCAGGCGCTGAGATCGAACCAGGCGAGATTGGCGAAAAAGAGAAATTCCGTGCCCATGTGGAAGCCATCTGCCGCGATGTCGTTAGCCGTCACGAGCTTGATGTCAACAGGTCTCAGGACTTTCAGCCCCAGACAGTGCAACTCAAATGCTTTGGAAGTCTTTCGTCAGGCTTTGCGACCAAGGCAGCTGACATGGATCTCGGCCTTCTATCACCAATGTCACGTCCCTCGCCGGACTCTTCAGACTCACCAATCCCACGTCTGATCGAAGGAGCTCTGCTTGGAGCCGGGTTCGGCGCTCGCCTACTCACCAAGACGCGAGTGCCCATTATCAAGCTCTGCGAAAAGCCTAGCGACAAGCTTCGCCAAGACTTGCTGGAAGAGCGAGCAAAATGGGAGAAGGGCTTAAATGATGAAGACCATAATGTTGAGGACGACGTACTAGATAACCCAGATGGAGCTAGAGAGACCATCGTGCCTCTTGGTAGAGATGCTACGCGTCTCCCTGCGAACACCCAGCGACGAGGCTCCCAACATCCGCTCGGCAATGGAGCTGATGCAGCATGCGAGGATAAGCTCGGCTCGTTAAAGCAGACTGAAAACCAATCTCTAATGAGCTACTATGGTAACGCAAAACGGCTCCTGCGCCGCCTAAACGGTCGTGACGTCGCTCACTCTACCTTGGGGGAATTTACGGAATTAGACTTCAAGCTTCTAGATGACGTCGCCAATGCATTCATTGCCGGGCTACGGGATGAATACGTGCGGGATCAGATCTTTGCTTATCCTTCCTTCAACGTAGGCATGACACAAAAAGCGCCAAATTTCCGATCGCTTGCGGGTGTCTACACGATGGTTGAAGGCGAGAATCTTGTACGCTTATGGGAGACAAGAATTCTGAGAGAAAGCACTCCGCAGCTCGAGCGGGGACACCGGAAAACGGTTCAATGGTGGAAGGATCTTCAACGCAACAAGTCATTTGGCACCGACCCCTTATTCTTCAACAAAGAGCTCCAGCTAGGCGTCGACCTCCTGCGCCAGATTCCGTCGATTCAACTTATGCAACTCCGGCAAGAACAACATGAGCCTCCAGCGCAGTATCATGCACGAGCCGTGAGGATCATGACCGAACTTGGCGGGGCCCATCCCGATCTCGGGGTGGATATCCGTCCTCAAGTCATTCAGCAATATATTTCCGGCATCCGGGATGATCAATTGCGAGATGAGGTC
Organism: Biscogniauxia marginata; assembly: GCA_022695795.1. Lineage (NCBI taxonomy): Eukaryota > Fungi > Ascomycota > Sordariomycetes > Xylariales > Xylariaceae > Biscogniauxia > Biscogniauxia marginata. The sequence goes on along the minus strand of MU404137.1, from coordinate 95,401 downwards.
CGCAACTTCGAAATTTCAAACCAGGTGCGCTCTTTAAGGGCAATTTCCAGAAAGCACAAGAGTATCCATCTTGCTGCTAGCTTCGAAAGAGCGATAGAAAAATCACTTTATCGCGACGAGGATCTGCCCGTTATCAGAGAGTACATCTCAGTCCTTCGGCGTAATCTATTACAGCCACCTCCTCGCATTGGTGAAGTATACGATCTTGTCGTTCCCATCACACATAGTACGAGTGCGTTGCTCGCAAAAATCCAACAGCTACCCGATCCATCCAAACTCGCTCCTAATCAGCCAAGAGACCGTTACCACGACAGCCTAGAATTCCCTAAGAGTGGTGTGGGCGTCCAGTGTGATATCAACTTTTCGGCCGACCTTGCTCTCCAGAACACTCTCCTGCTACGCTGCTATTCCTACACTGATCCCCGAGTGAGGCCCCTGGTGCTCTTTGTGAAGCATTGGGCGAAAGCACGGGGTATAAATACCCCATATCGCGGAACGTTAAGTAGCTATGGCTATGTCTTAATGATGTTACACTATCTAGTCAACGTTGCGGAGCCATTCGTCTGTCCCAACCTCCAGCAACTGGCCCCTCCTGATCCAAAACTGTCGGCCGAGGCTCTTGAGGGCATTACGGTTTGCAAGGGCCGTAATGTTCGCTTCTGGAGAGACGAGCAGGAGATTCAGAGGCTAGCTCGTGAAGGCCGTCTCAACCAAAGCGGGGAATCCTTAGGCTCCCTTTTAAGAGGGTTCTTCGAATACTATGCACAAAACAACATGATGAGCACAGTTCGGAAGCGCGGGTTCGACTGGGGCCGAGATGTACTAAGTCTGCGAACATACGGGGGTCTGCTTTCGAAGGTAGAAAAGGGCTGGACAGGCGCGAGGACTGTCATGCAACCTCAGACAGGCGCTCCGCCAAATCCAAACGAGAGTTCACCAACGGACAATATGCAGAACCAGCTCCTGGCCAACCATGCACATCCGGAACAACCTCTATCGCCGGATGGAGCGAACACGACACCTACAGAGCAGTCTGCAAAACCAAAGGAGCTCAAAGAAGTCCGTCACCGCTTTCTGTTTGCGATTGAGGATCCATTCGAACTTGAACATAACGTCGCCCGGACTGTCACTCATAACGGGATCGTGGCCATCCGCGACGAGTTTCGAAGAGCTTGGAGAATCATTCGATCGGCTAGCAAGACGGGGCAAGGCATAGAAGACTTGTTAGAAGATATCAGGGTTCACGACGAGCAGGTTGAAAAGAAAGAGTTTGCGGAACTGCTTCAGGAGATCCACGGGCTAGACGTCTTCCCCGACTCAGCTGTGGTGGAGTAATCTTCTTTTTTGGTCTTCATCGAGGCTCTTGTGATTTATAGTGTGCAATTCTGGAATGAGTTCCTTGTACGATTAGATGATGCATGGGGGATCATGGGAGGCGGTGAGGAAGGGTGAAGGAGGAAGGAGAATACTCTCTTCCAGCTAATATGTTGCCCTTTTCCTTAGCATTACTCCCGTCTGCTACGGTTAGGCTCAGGCGTAGTTCACTTCAGTTCTCTGCGTTAGGCGGAACTTGATGATCAATGATAATGCATCTCGCTTTATTAAATAAACCATCCCCAAAAAGGGAGTTTCCTAGCTGTGCTTCCTCTGCGTCCAAAAAATCAAGAGCGATAGGACTTGGTACGAGAACGAAACCCGAATGGAGAAGTCACCCGAGCTTGTAGAGCCGACCGCAATAGGGAATGGCTTCTATTAAAACTTTTAATTGAAAGATGGATAAATTTAACATATTGAACTCCACTAAACAATTTATTATGGCTGCTTACCTACGTAAGTGAAAGTATTCTCTATAAGTATCGACTGGCTAACTATAAAGCTATTAGCTAACGATAGTATTATAAGCGACACATCGACCTCCTAATATGTAAGCTTGAGTGCAGGAGCTTAGGTATTACGGATCTATAATTAGAAGCCTCGTGTATCGGCCCTCATATTTCCCTCATCCTCGGGATATCCTATAGACTCTCTACGTTCTCTTACTTGCCCCCATAAAGGGTCGTATAACATACATACTTCGCCTGATACTCTATAAGATCAGAGAGATACCTCGATCGCGCCAACAGTCGTACATGTCCGTCCGGTGTACATAAGTTGACTACTTGATTTCAGCGTGAGAGTTGTAACGTGAGAACTCATAAGGGATAGGTATGGGGGGCTATATGCAGGTAACCTCATCTTAATTCGGGCACCGAGTAGATATTTCCCCGGCTTAGCCTTGGTTGCAAAGGGACATTATCTAGACTATGTAGTGCTATTTATGCGTACGTATATGTATCAGAATAGCGATCACCATCCAAAAAGTGGTAGTTGTGCGTATGAGAGGTACGTGTCGTATTTTACTACTCCTAAGGTTCCCTATCTTGTGGGATCTACTAAAAGGGGCAGAAATGGGAGATACTATACGGAGGAAATGCGCTACGAGAAAGTGAGCATGTGTATCTTATGTTAAAGATTCGCTATATCTAAGTGTTATGGCTACATAGGTAACACATTGTCAGATGTAAATCGTGAGAAGAAAAGAAAGAAAGAAAAATTTAAAAAGGGAGGGTGATTACCATTCGATTAGTTGATATGGAAGGCTCACTTATGACTTGAAAATGCCGGCCATAGGATCATATCCCATGAATTATGGCCTTTTTACGTGTTTTATTCTGCTTCTAGAACCTCTCCCCTCTACTCACCGGGTAAGGACCGTCCATGAAAGCTGGTCTCAATATGTATGGGAAAAGACGTAGGTGATGGATGATAAGGTCGGCAAACATTACAAGGAGGATCATGTATAACTATTTATTGATATATAGGTGCCAGATGATACTGTGTTCTTAGCGAAGTCTGATATGATATGGCGTGAAGCTTCTCAGGAGAAGTCGATCTAACAAGTAGCACTATACAGTAATTTCTAAGTGTCTTGGGTAATAAGAGGAGCTTTTGTTGAAAATAGCGTACATATAGGTACTGTTATAATAGTGGCAGACATGTTTGCAGGCTATGACTGCTCGTCTTACTTCCATGCAAATATTTATTATAATCACTAACATGTCCAAAATAGGTACCTAATTAGTGCCACTATAGAAAATCGAGTATTAATGCATCTTTGTAAAACCAAACGCGAGGAACGATATGTCTACATGTGTGCCGGTTGGACAACAAAGGACTCCTGTAGAAGTAATACCTGGGGTGACCTGGGTATTATATGGAATTTATCTTATGCATAAAGAATACAATGCTTGCTCTACATGATTCTAGAGATAACAACTGACGGCACCTGAATCACGAGGACACTCATTGCCGAGACACATAACAAAAACGAGACACATAACAAAAAGGCACGCAACACGCACAGCTTCCAGTCCAATCTCTTGTCCCTAACTGAGGCTGCCGATTTCTCGACGTCGAGGGTGTAAATATAAATCACCTACCCAAGGTACACATTTCCTCTTAAAACTTGGTTTTTTTTTCTCAAGCACTCTGTGGATTAGATCTCTTCCTCTTTCTCACCCTCTTGATCCCCCCTCTCTCCCTTCCACACACAGTCACTCACTACCTCGGGATCCTTACTCATTGGGAAATTACTTTTTCCTTCTCTCCTGATTAATTGAGAGGATTCCGCTGCTTACACCTATCTTTCTCGCAACTTTGGCCAATAAGTTACTGACTTGGCATTTCTATTTCCATTTACTAGGTACCACCCTCAGTCACCTACACAATCTACCAGGTACGTTCTATACCTTAGGTACGCAAGATACCTATCAACCTGCACACACACACATGCCTACCTAGATACCTCTCCCTTGTGTATTTGCACCTTCCACATTTCATCACCAGGGGTTTCTGCCGTCGCTTGCATCGTTCATGCGCTATTAATCCTGCATGCTAACAGCCTCAGCAAGAGTGAAGGAAAGCCATCGAGGGTTGTCATCTATCTCTCCACAGCAACCACATTGACATACCACACCGACAACTGAACCGGCACCATGGATTTCTCCTCCGCACCTGCCACGTCCCAAGCGGGGAAGAGAAAGCTGGAAGACGCCTTCGGCGACATCATGACACCCCCTACTAAGCGTCTCTGCTCGTTAGCCTCCCCGTCGGCTTATGGACCGCAACAAGAACAGCCTCTCCTGCCATCGCTCGGCTCGCCAGCCGCCACTGCCGAGACCCAGGCGCAACATGCACAGCCACAGCATCACGAGGAGCGACCCGGAAGCAGTCCGCTTTCGACACTCAATACGTCGAGTGTTCTCGGCGAAGATGAGATTACCCATATCCAAGCCCAGCGAACTGAGCAGGGACAACATGAGACGGAGGGACGGGATGAGACCGAAATCCAAGCGCAGATAGACGACGCCCAAGGCGAGATCAAAAAGAAGATCGCCTCCATCAAGTCTCTCACCCCTGACGGCGCAATGGACGACAACACCGTAAACCTTCTCATTGATGAGATCACTGAGCATTCGGCTAAGCGTGGCCTCATCAACACGCCCGAGGAGGCTGCTGCTATGCAGAACGTATTCCGATCAGATTCCTCGCCAGCTTCCTCGCCTCCTCGTGAAACCGGTCCAGTCTCGTCCCCCGATGTCGACGTAGGAATCTTGACGCCGAACAGCGGTAGGGCTACACATACGAATGTGCCCACAACTGACGCAGATATGTCCGAGACCCTTGACTCCACGGCATGTTCGTCTACCACTGATACATCCTGTATCCACGAGTTCCACCAGCCAACCTCTCCCGCCATCCCCAGCAGCGCTTCAGCTACTGCCGGGATTTCATACGTCGACGCGTCGACCTCTGCTTCTGACAACTACAGCAATCCCATTGCTACCATTGTTCACCCTGATGGATACATCTTCGGCCTCAGACCTGCTGATGAAGTCTGCTATATGAACGCCTCCGTCGGTACCAGCGACGACGAAGCTGGTTCCAAGAAATACGTCACTAGAGACACCCAAACCAAGTCCACCAAGTACCGCGACGTTGGCCTCCAGACTAATCCCGTCAGCGATCTGGAGCTCTGGAAGCGTGAGTTGGAGGGAATCCGACGGCCTGAACCCCTCATGCACCCGGGTGAGACGGGCGTCATCACCGTCACCACGAAGCTGCGACAGCAGCCCTCTGGCCCAGAAGCGCCAATATTCACTTCCCAGCCATACTCGTCCCATGCTGGCCCCAGCAAGACTCAGTCATCTTCCACTAGCAGCAAAAAAACACGCACCCCGCTCACTCGAGCCAGTCCCACCGACCTAGACACCGTCATTGACCTCCTAGATGGCGATAGTGAAGATGGTGAAGATTCCGTTGCTCATACTAGAAGATCATTTCGTACCGGCGGCACCGGAAGGCCGTCCGACATGTACGCCAATGGCTATTACACTTCCTCCGGCCCTGACTATCGTGATTCAGTCCACCAGATCGGATTCGGATTTGGCGACGGTACTGCGGACGGCTACTACGACGACGACGGTGCCGAAGTCTCAACGTACGCACCTCAAGCATCGTCCACGCGTAGCTACTCCAGAATGGCCCCTGGTGACGTCGCGCGGGCACCACAGCAACGAGGTCCACCTCGCGAGGAGCCCTCGTTCTACAGTATTTCGGGGCTCCCATCCAGAGAGTCCAATGCGTTACTACGGTACCAGGATCGAGTCCAGTCTGTCGGCTACATCCCCTCTCCGCGCCACGGCCTGCGTCTCAACCTCGAGGAGTACCTCGACGACGTCATGTTCGAGCACCGGAAGAATGTGCCCTTCCACATCAAGCATACCCTTCGGCAGAGCAGCTGGAGCTATCACACATACGACGATGACAAGTCGATTCGACAGAACTGGACTACCCCGTACCTCGTGAAGGGATTCCCGCTCGTCGAAGATGTCACATTTCTCATCAACGAGAACTACGCACGGCCGAACGGGGATTGCTACTGGCGCGCGCTTTCCTCCAGCCTATATGGGCATGATCGCCACTGGGACCTTGTCAAGGCGGAACACCTCGGGTACCTCTACGTAGTTCTCACCTCGACGCGCCACCCCCGCCACGAGCTGTACTCGGAGACCCTGAATGCCAAGTTCTTCCTGACCTCCAGCACTGCGGAAGTGGGGTCGTTCAGGGCCAACATCTGGCAGCTCCTGCACATGCCGCACGCCTGGACCCCCGGGGCGATGCAGCAGATCACGGCAGACCTGTACAACATCCACCTCGTGACCTTCTCGTACGACCCGCGGCGCCAGATCCGCGGCGAGGTCAGCTGCGACGAGGTCAGCGCGCGGGGTGCCTACAATGCCCGCCACGTCTTTATGCTCTACCACGACAACAACCACTTCCAGCCCATGACACCGAACGAGCACCTCGGCTGGGAGTTCCGCTACCCACGCATCACGGTCGCCAACACGGCCCGCTTCTACAACGCGCCCCGCCCCGGCTCCCGCCGCGTTGACTCGTCCCGCAAGCACCCTTGGCGCAATGACTTCACCCGCGAGGTCCCACCCCCCGTGCCTCGGACCCATGGGTGCGACGCCGAGAAGCTAAGGGGCTTCATGGGCGCCAGTGAGCGGTATTGAATTGAAGGTTGCGAGTAGGAACCCATAGTACCCTCCACTGCTTAGTAGAGGCAGAGAAGGTGAAGGATATGAGAATCGAGCGAATGGATTTATGGATGGAAGGCTGAATGGATGGATGGGTAGGTGGTTTTAGGTTAGATCGGATCGGATCACCTTTTTTCACGTATGGGAAATGAGATGATAGAGAGAGAACGAGAGAGCATCGGGAGGTGCCTAACGCGTTCGATTTCTGCGGCCAGGTTGTTTGCCTGGCTTGATCGGGGTAGATATTATAGTACCTTTTACTATGATACGTACAGATTTCACGGCTTCGGGGAGATTGCCTCAGGGATTTCCCATAGTGGCCACAAATCGACATGGCGTAGAAAGACTTGCGGTTAATCACAATCGATTATCATGAATGGTGACAAAGAAGTCTTCGGTAGTTGACAAAGATGAAGTGATTTTTATTCCGTCTTGCCAAAAAACAAGCAGGCAATGGTATACCATGAGATATGGTGGATATTGGTTCGCATATGCTTGAGTAGACTACCACACTTTAGATATTTATTAAGTAAGGGGGAGGGAGAGAAGATGGGAAGGGAATGGATTGATAATTTTAGGTTATGATTGAGTTTTCCTCCATCACGATTCGACATCATTCGTCGTAACTGTGTGTCCACGTCAGAGAGAGGGGAATAGAAAGAAAAAAAAGGGAAATGACATATATAAATGTCCGAAAATTTCTCTTGCCAAACACCCACTCCATCCATAAAAGGAGGTGGACAAAGAAATCCGAGTGGCCGGCCTTCTAAGATCATTTTTAATCTACCAACGTTCCGTTCAGAGGCTTCATCCTAGAGGGATTTTCAAGCCCTGGCCATCCGAAGATGGCACCGTTGGGGGAGTATGTGTGTGTATGTTGTATGTATTTTGGAAATAGTGAAAAGGGGGAAAGGAAAATAAGAGATATATAGGATATATCAAGCCGCATGGACACACGGATGAGAACGGGTGAGGGTCTCGACACATACAGTATATATCTACCCCTGAAGAGAAGAACATACCTCGCAATCTTTCATAAAGTTGGCGATACCTGATTTTAATTTGACTGACCATCTCTATCCGTTTGGGACCCGACGCGCCGTGAAAAAAGTCTCATATCAAGAATCCCTTATTCCCACCAAATCCGAGACGCCATGCTAGTGTTATCCGCAATTCTCACCTTTTTTTTTGGTGCCTCATAAGAAAATAGCAAACAGGTTGTTACACTACTGCGAGTCGTAGCAGTTTCTGGTTCATACAGTTTCGCAACAGTTCGGTTCTGTAACCCGTCTAATCTAGCATGTGCTGAAACAAGGGCGAGATGGACTCGCCGTAATGATTCCTTCGGATAGCCTCGGATAATAGGACGGAGAGGTCCAAGATAACCAACTTACTTGCGTTCTTAGCGCGTCTGTCGGGGATGGGAAAGCTGTTTGTCACGATGACTTGGTCGATACAATCGCAGGCTTGAAGCTGCTCAAGACAATCGGCTCCGAATAGACCGTGAGTGGCCATACAGTACACCTTCTTAGCCCTGCCTCGCTTGACGACCGTCTCAGCCGCAGCGATCCAGGAACCGGCCTTGTCGATCATATCATCCACAATCAGGACAGGGCGGTCCTTAACGTTGCCCACGAGTGTGATCATGTGCTCGACCTTGGGGTCCTTGAGCTTGTCTTCTTCTTCGTCCGACGATTCTGCAGCGTCGGCTGATCCGCCAAGAGCGTGTGGCTCAGGCGCGAAGAAAGAGGATGCGCGAGACATAGTCATGGGATCGTCATCGCCGCCTTGGTATGACTGACTTCCGTCTGCCCCTTCGTCCGACTGGGCTGGAGAGGGATGGTCATCTGGTACAACATGGCCCTGGATTAATCTTCCATGGGTGACCTCCTGGGCACGCTCATCGTTGTACTCCTGTGCTTCTTCCTTCTCCTCTTCATCACGAAGTTCCTCGATAGGGGAAGCCTGAGACGGTGTGTGGAAGGCGCGGGTGTAGGGCGCCCGCGTAGGATTGTTAGTCCGTAGCGGTGGTCCGGCAGAACGTCGCGGGGAGCCTTGGGAGTCAGCTATGCCTCGAGAGGACCTAACCGAGCCGTTGCCGTCCGAGTCTCTGTCTTCTGAGATGGTTCTCGAATGGCGAGCACCATTCATGTAGGGGGTATCCCAGCCGTCCAGTTGATTCATAATCATACTTGCAGTCATGTTGGAAGCACGCTTGCGATCTGTGGTAACCATGCCGAAGTTGAGCTTCAGAGCATCAGCCAATGAAGTGACCCTCTTGGTTCCCCCGGCATTCTTAGACACGACAACGGCCTCTCTCCAATTAGCGACATTGTGCCGGATCCATCTAGCAATCAGAGGCTCTGCGTGGAGGTTGTCGACGGGGCACTTGAAGAAACCCTGCATCTGGGAGGCATGGAGGTCGACCGTGATAACATGCTTAACTCCAGCAACGTGGAGTAGATTTGCAAGCATCCGAGCGGTGATAGCTCCTCGGTGGGATTTCTTCTTGGACTGTCGGCTGTAGGGGAAGTAGGGAAGAACAGCTGCAAGGAAGAAGCGCCCCCCATTAGAAAATGCGTAGAACGAAGGAGGAGCCCAGAGGTCCGGCAGACTCACCGGTGATCTTGTTAGCCGAGCCACCTTTGCATGCAGAGATCATGATAAGCAGTTCCATGATTGTGTCATTGATGTGAGGACTACCGGATTGCACGACGAAGACGTCCTTTTCGCGGACACTAGTCAGGATGCGGACACTCGTTTCTCCCTAGGCTTCTCATCAGTCCGAGTCTGTCGAGGCTTGACCTCGCAATTGGGAAGCAGGGTTAAGCCATTGGACAACTCACGTTGGAGAACTGTGACAAGTCGGCCTCGGCCGGCGCCATGCCCAGGTTCTCACATATTTTACCCGTGAGAGCCGGGCACGAGGTGCCCGAGAAAACCAGCGTGCCTCTCATTTTGTAGAGGATATGAAGTGTGTAAAAGATTAAAAGTTTTAGTGGAGGGGAAGAAAAGATGAAGGAAGAGTGGGTTTCCCGTCATGAGTTATTGTGGGCCCGAGAGTCCGGTCTGTGGGTCCTCTTAGGTACCTAAGGCAAGCAACAGGAAGGAAAAACGCGTGACCATTCTGTGCTACAAGTAGTGTTACCTGTTACTTGTGTAACTACAAATCTACCTTAAGTAGGTAAATTCGATTATCTCATCATTCCATACAATAAATAGTAGGTAGTATTAATGTATGCAGAAGTGGTGTATATATGCATACGTACCTACTTTAGGTATATATTCTATTACCGGTACTTACCTACCAATACTTAGGTTGGCAAGTAAGATGTAAAAACCCTGATTGGCTAACAACTTTTTTATTTCTTTTTTATAAGAATTAACCCGTGCCAATTCTTCCATCTACATTCAAGATATGCGACCTCTAAATCTACAAGTCGATTGCACCTCTGAACCCCTACTCCTTAGCCATATCCTACTCTCAGACTTGAGTTCAGATGCTTACCTATACATGATATCCATGTACTGGGAAGATTCTCGCCTGAAGTTTTCACCCTGTAACTCTAGGCTCTAAGGGCATAGATTGCGCCGGGGTCTACATATCGAGACCATGGGCATTCGAGGCCTCACCGCTGCCATCAGTCGCTTTGGAGTCTTCTCGCCATTAAGTGGCGGTACTGTTGTTATCGATGGGCCGGCTCTTGTCCATCGCATTCTAGAAGGAATTCTGAAAATTCGATCACTTGAAGGTGGCTTTGTCTGCCAGCCGTCATATACGGTCCTTGGGCGCATGGTTATAGGATGGCTTGATGAGCTGCGAAAACATGATATAACAGTGTACGGCTGTGATTTATTCATTGCTGATTTATTTGCTAACCCTTGTTTTCTAGGAGGAAGATTTACTTTGATGGCTATTTGCCTCCGAGCAAATGGGGAGTCCGCCGACAGCGTCTATATGACCAGTTTCAGAGTATGAGAACCTTGCTATCTTCTCATCCCTCCGGCTCAGCTAGGCCGCATGAAGATTTATTCGGCGATTTGAAGGCCGAGATGTCCCTCACGCGAATCTTCATGGGGCAAAGGTTTAGTAGGCTACCAAAGCCCCCTTTCCTAGTTCCTGCTGTTATCGAACTACTCGGGCTCTCTCAGTACTGGGGTCCTCTTGTACAGGTAGTTCCTGGGGAAGCCGACATGTACTGCGCCGAGGATGTTCGACGAAATGGTGGCACGGTGCTCACTAACGACTCCGACCTGCTGATCGAAGACCTTGGACCAAAGGGCACCGTAGCTTTCTTCCGGGATGTTGTTCCAGTGGATCCCTCATCTATCGAAGCCGGAATTACAGCGTGTAAATTTTCATACCACGACATAAACAACGTGTTAGCTCTAACCAATATTGGCGGTCTGTTACGTGTTGCCTTTGAGATGTCCACCGGGTCACTACGTTTTTGGAAGGCAATAGATACCGCTAAAAGAAACCAGGGAGAGGTGTTTGATTCACCTAAATACCAATTATTCGTGAAGGACCATCAAATGAAGGAGTACCTATCAGCTGAGCATCCAATATTCAAGATAATTTCGATCATCGACCCCAGGATATCTGAAGTCATCGTCCAGTCTCGGCTATTGGAGGAAGAAGGGATAGTGCCTGATGGAACTGGCGAAACACCACCACGAGGTCCCAAGAACCCTTCTATCTTTTTACCCGTTCTTATTGAGGACCAGAACAAGAGAAGTGCATGGACGACGAGCACCCCGGTTAGGCAGCTCGCGTACAGCATCTTACAAGATTCAGTATCCCGCCGGTCGGCTGACATGATCGAGTACCGTGTGTTGGACCCGGCAGATACCAAGACCGGGAGGCTAGTTGAGATTCCTGGACCGGGCGAGACAGTTGAGCAATGTGCACGATTAGCAAGAACACTGGCCAAAATGAACGAAAGAGCCCCGCTTGCGGATATGCGATGGTTTGCCTTTGCAATATATCAAGACGTTGAATGGTCGGCATCTGAAGAGCAACCACCGCTGTCAGCTGCGCTCGTCTATAAGACAGGAAATGGAAATGATGACACAGAAGAGTGGTACTCTTGGGACTTGATACATTTCACAGCCCACGTCCAAGCCTCCTTGTACTCGTTCCGAATCATGAAGCAGGTGCTGGATGTTGTCACCTCCTTGGGACTTGACCTTTCGGCACCAGCACGTCAACTCCACGAATCTCTCGCATCGCTTCCCATTATTGCCGAATGGCCTACTGTCGAAGACATGCCCGGACTATTATCTAGGTTCAGAGAGGCCAATGCTTTGACCTCCATTACAGATATACTTGGCATCCCAGAGATTGCGAAACCGGAGGATCCACCTGAGTCCGACAAACCGAACAAACGGCAGAAGCAAGAACAGCCCCGGGGCCCACTTGATCAACGGAAGCAGAAACAAAAGCAGAGGCGGCCTCTTTCCGTCAATCCCTTTGCAATACTTAGCCAAGCGAGCCAAGATTGATCTCATGTATTCTCAGCCGCGACCTTAGCGCTAGAAACGAGGCACGTAAGCTTTAGGGTGGTTTAATGACTGTCTATGATTAGCACCTACGAGGCATAGAGGGGCTATAGACGTGTTGCTCCGGATTTAGTATAGAGTCTATTGTATGTGTAATACTCCTCGAAGGACTCGAGGGTACTTTATTCCTAACGGGACGAAAGTTCCCTACATGTTGCCTCTCGCTTCTTTTAATAGAGCTGTGCCTTACAGCCGCATAACTCTTGAGCAGACGGCTGGGAAGTCGTTGCATTCAGCTCCGAAAAGTTTCGGCATAGCGCACACCTCGGGCATCTTGGCAGTCCGCCGTCCGGGGAACTTATCAGTGGAGTACGGTCACCTGATCGCGCGACTCGATCGTGATAGGAAAACGAGGGAAAACGCGGGCCTCGGTCGAGACGCAAGCCTGTGGCGCGAGTTTACTAGCGTGGTGGTAGCTGACGAACTTCTGTTCATGGACAACACCCAGGCGCATTCGTGTATTATTGGCAACCTGGGGTTGCTGCCTGGCTCTATGGTTAATAAAAGGTGTATAGCGTGTAAGGGGATAGATCATGCATTTAACCCGGTTGCCTTGGTGTATATATAAATGGTCGATGGAATTGATGTAGGCAAGGCGCGTTCCTATTCCAATTCCAACCCCAACGCTTTACCATAAAGCTCGTATCGTCACCTCCTCGTCCTACAAAGAACTTGGTTATTGAGGAAAGCCCCTCAAGCTAGGTAGACCAATATCATCAGCTCACTACACAGATCAAAGACTCTAGGTTAATCCGAAGAGTTCTATCCGACCAGCAGCTTGAGACTAGATAAATTTTCTCCCCCTTCAATTCCCACCAGTCAATATGGCGCCCACGACAGCATCTCTGCTCCCGACCATCCCTCGTATCTTTTTCCTCTATATCGAGCCGGTTTTAATGTACGCTCCCCTCCCTCGCCCAGTCCCTTCTGGATCTCCATGCCGGCGGCAAGCTGACCCTCCCAACAGAACATACGGCATGACTAAGCAGTATGCTACTTCTCACTTCATCTCCGGGCTCTCGGCCTCGTCAAGCAACGGGCCGTTGCCCGTTCCCGCCCTCGCTGTCCCCTCGCTGTCCGTGGGGTACCTGTTCAACATGATGCTGTACGGCCTCGCTGTCCTGCTCGTCTCGCCGCCCAACAAGCGCCTCCTGCAACTGCACATCGGCATCCTGATCTTGGCCGACTTGACGCACTGGGCCGGCCTGTTCTCGACGATCGCCCAGAATAACCCCCACGGCTGGGCTGGCGTGCTCAACACGAGTGAGTGGTCTGCCGACGTCTGGGGCCTGGCGAGGTATCCTCTTTATACGCTGGCGATTAAGTTCGCGACCCTGGCTGGGCTGTTTGGCGAGATCAAAGGTTGAGAGGCGGCTGCCGAATATTTGGGTTTGGTGCTCATCTACCTAGTCGGACATTTCTTCGGCTGGTGAGACCTCCAAGCCGGCTTAAGTTCATGATAACCATGCAAATCAACTTTGTATCAGTATCGTGATGAGTTAAGAGGTCAGGAATGTTACTAGCTACCCAAGCAATGGAACACTAATAGGACCGCACATATCTATCTATCTATCTATTTACTCCTCCGTAAATTCACAGCCTGCTTCTTGAATGAACGATACTAACGCATTAACCTCCGAATAACCAAACACCATGCTATTCAATTTAACACATATCATTGTCTTCCGCATAAGTGCTTGCTCGCAAAGTTGTGGCTCTCATCCGTTATCCATCCATACCCAGCACGCGCACTAAACGGTGTGGCCTCCGCTCGCCACCGCCGTCATATTCGGGTTCCCGGGCTTGAGCAGAGTCTTGTCCCTGGGGATGCCATCGAGCACGGCGTCGCTGAGGCCGAGGGTGTCCTTGACGACCTGCCGCGGCGTCAGCGCGAGCCACTGGGCGGCGCTCACGTCGGAGAAGCGGTCCGCGAGCAGGACCTCGAGGAAGACGGCGTCGACGTCGCCCGTGTTCTCGACGTAGTGGCCGGCCGACTTCTCGATGTAGCCCACGCCGCCGGCGGTGAAGTCGAACGTGCGCGACGACGACGGCGCCGAGAAGACCGTGATGCGCGCCGAGCCCTCGAGGAAGTACGACCACTCGTCGCTCTGCGTGTGCCAGTGCACCTCGCGCATCGCGCCCGGCTGCAGCACCACCAGCGCCGCCGAGAACGTGCTCGCCACCGGGAACGTCGCCGGGTCCAGGATCTTGACCGACCCGCCCGGCGTCGTGTGCGGCGCCTGCTGCGACCAGTGGTACGTGTACCCCGTCGCGCCCCAGAGGGCGCCCGCGGAGGACGTGGTGTTCTGCTCCGAGATGTTGGCGGGCGCGGGCGTGCCGTTGAAGATCTGCGGGGGGCCAGTTAGTTAGTCAGTCAACAGACAGAGACGGTGCCCCGTCCCCGAAAGCCCACGAAGAACAAAGATGAAAGTATAAAGAAAAAAAAAAATTGGAATACACGGATGAATAGGTAATACATGTAAATAAATGTACGCGCGTGTGTTTCCACTTACGTATTTCTCCGCGTCGGGGATATCGTCGGCGATGGCGTCGACGTCGACCTGGAGGTCCTTGGCCCAGACGGAGACGGGGGTGCGCATCAGCATCTCGGTCGCGAGGAAAGTCTCCTCCTCGGAGAAGGCGCCGCTGTCGAAGACGAGCAGGAACTCGGCCCCCTCGTCGAGCGCCTGCAGGCTGTGCGGCACCCCCTGCGGGAAGAACCACACGTCGCCCGCCGTCACGTCGTCGACGAACGTGGCCCCGTCCTCGTTCACCGCCGCCACGCGCACCGAGCCCTTCAGGATCAGCGCCCTGAGGGTGAGCGAGAGGTACGTCAGCATTATACATAAAATTCAGAGTTAAAACTTTTTCAATTTTTTTTTTCATCGTCATCTGGGGAAGGGTTAAAGGGGGGGGGGAGAGTGGTTACTACTGACCACTCAGCCGAGGTATGCCAGTGCAGCTCGCGGTACGCGTGCGGCGACAACCGCATATCGACGCCGGCCATGTCCTTGGCGACGGGGAGGACATCGATGTTCTGCTGGCGCGCCCAGCCCGACTCCTCCCCGGAGCCGGGCTTGTTGTGGCTCAGGCCGAGGGGCCACATGGCGTTGGGCACGTCGCCCTGGTCGGTCGCGGGCGGCGCGTACAGGTCCGGGTTGAGCTTCTCGTACTCGTAGGTGCGGGGGCCCGGGTCGGTGCCGCCGTGGTCGCCCCGGATCGGCTGCGGCCCGTTCGGGTACGTCGCCCCGTTGAAGTCCAGGTACAGCCCCAGGTCGCCGTCGGCCTCCTGGCCCGGCACGAGCTCCGGGTCCGGAACCACGGCCGAGTCGCCGCCCGACACGGGCGGGCGCGGGGCGATGCCGCCTTGCAGGCTGGTGGACCCGCGGAGGTCGCCCGCGGCTACGGATACGGTCGGGATGGGAGGGTGGACACCTCCGACATCTCCCGTGTTCTCCTCGTATGACATCCTTGGGGTGTTCGCATCAGCGACCAAGGTAGCAAAGATAGGACACAGAGGCGCTGGGTTGGAACCTCTGTTTAGTCGCTCGTACTTACTGAGGTGCGGGTAAACCAAGGGCTAAGGGCGCGAAAAGCCCGGCCAGGAAAAGGCTCCTTGAAGAGAGCATACTTTTCGGCTCCCTTCTCTATCCTGATTTTTTTTATCTCGCTCGAGAAGATATAAGCTACCTTAGAAGTAGCTCGATGATAGATGGCAACGCTGGATGGATCAAGTCTTGGTATTAAAGCTCAGGAGAGGCTGGCGCTTTATAGGTATAGGTTAGGAAGCATGATGATGCGAGGAAACCTTCCTTCTTATTGGGAAAGGTTTGAACAACCACCCGAATGGCTCAAACCTTTACCTGGGTTGAGTTCGACTAGACAGGGGGCGATGGAGGCCCAGGTTGAACCCTAATCCAGTATCGAGGTTCTTTGTCTGACATCGTTACATAACTGCAATGTGTGAATTATTCCGTCTCGCCACGTATTTTACTACTAGATCTCGTAAGTGGTTGCCCACATCACACTCTCCCCTGATTTTCCGAGCATCATGGTAAATTACAGACATTTCGCTCGTCAGACCCTCTCGGGCCTCTTTCATAACGATTTCGTCATCTTGCCTCGTGATTCTTAGCCAGGGCTAGTTAGCTAGATGGCGGCGATGTCGATGGCTTCTAGCCCCTCGATCCCCCCTCTGTTTCCTTATCTTTTCGCTCGCTCGGACCCAACTCGAGTGACACGAGCCAGGCCTCCGTAAGCAGGCGGACCCCAAGCCGTCGGAAAACGTTCGCATCCATCACAGGGGTCCTATCCACCTAGGCGCCCGGAAATGCGCCGGGTGAGGTTCTCGCGGTGAGCTCAGGCCGGACTAGTTCGACTCTACATACCAATGCGGATACACACTTTCGATGGCGCCCTATCCCCGACGCAGGCCCGACGCGAGGCGGGTCTTCGTCACAGGTGATATAGGTTCGCTCGCACGGGACCCCCGTAGCGTCACTGGTTACCTGACCTGCAGGTCGTGAACGCCTCGTCGTAATATATTTGAGCAGCGACATGGAGACTGTGCCGAAGGTGCCGGGCGGGCCTAGGTATACTAGGGTTCACACGGCTGAACGGCTCACGTTACATGAAGGTAGGTAGTTCAAATGTGAGATTAACTATATTGGGGTGAAGAACTCAGACCGGGTCAGCTCGGCATCTCGGTTTTCGTCGATATGTTGCATTAAGGCTTACCTACATTCCTGGCAGCTGAGTGGCCGTGTGATTTGAGGATTAAGCCTTGCCTATCAGCTTGAACGCGACCGAGGCATGCTTATTATCCGGTTTGCAATTCTAATATACTAGATAGTGTATGAATTTAACCTTAGAAAATTTGTTTGGGTTTCTTAATCTAGACTCCTTTGAAGCCCTTTTAGGTACTGGTTTCGTTTTTCTATCGAGTTAACACTTCCACAAGCGAGGATTTTCTCGACAGCAAAGTTTCTGAACATGTTCTCTTGGTAAGCCTTGCTTGAATTGTCTCTTTCTTATTCTGTTTTCCCTATTCCTTCCCTTTATTTCAAATCTCTTCTTTTCTTTTCCCCATATACTTACCTGTAGTTACTACGTTTAGGGCATTTTCGTAGCCAAACATATCTATGCCACAGCAGCGAATGATGACAAAGTCTAGTCTTAGAATCGATTTAATGCGGAAGACTCCTTACAGCTTTCAAGTGAAAATTCGACCCTACATCTGCAGCCGCGGATTTTGTCTCAGAATAAATAATGTGAATGAAAATTAAACTACTGAAACGCCTTGCTTAAACAGTTAGGAAATCCCATTTCCGTAGACCCGAAAGCTTAGAGAACGAGAGATAGTGAGCCGCCAGATGAATAAAATGATGCTCCACCTGACTCATGTACTGGGGTTTATGTAGTAGACAGATGTTGGGGAGGCCAGTCTATGTAGATAGGAGAGACCGCCGGCGGCACCTGATCGGCTATAATGGGCAATCCGGACAGTTCCGCGACCAGGTCCCTACAAGCCATATGGCCATTCTTCTCAGCAAGCCTCATTGCTTTCCGGCAATGCTTCTCCTCGAACCCCGTCTCTATGTCCTCTAAGATCACGGTCTCCTGGTTCGCCCTCCAAAGAAATTCGACCATGTCGAGACGATCGTGTTCTGCTGCTCCCTCCAAGGGAAATCGACCTCCGATCTTTGAGGGGGCCATGTATAACGACGCTCCATGGGTCAAGAGCTCAGCGGCGATGTTGCAATTACCCGAGATTGCGGCGAACTGAAGTGCCGTACCGCCGTAGAAGAAGGATGGCTCGGCGTTGACATCGGCGCCATGCTCGAGGAGTAGCCGAGTGATATCGAGACTTCCAATTTCCGCGGCCTTTTGCAATGGTGTGCGTCTAACTAAATAGGGTATTTCGGCATTTATACGAGCGCCATGTTGGATCAAAAGATTGATAATTCCTTTGCTTTCGGTCTCGATGGCCGCGAGGAGTGCAGTCTGGTTGACCCTACGTCCACCTGGCCCTAAAAGCCACGTTACAATGCTATTAGGGTCGCCTCCAGCATCGAGAAGCAGCGATAATATCTCACAGCTGAGGTCAGGGTGCATTTTGTTGAGTGCTATCGCTTCCCCTAGCGGTGTCACGTGAGAGAAAAGATCTCCGGTGTCAGATATGTCGGATTTGTCGAATGTCCGGGAGTTCAAGATGGTTTTCACATTTCCAAGAGCACTTGGACCTCCCCTAATTGCTGCTCTGAGGATTCCGGATCTCATTCCCTTCGTCACAATAGCCTTCGGTCGTTCGAGGGTTTCCAGAAGAATTGGTAGCATCTTTGGGTGCCATTCTGCTGCGAACTCGAGCAAATATTCATTAGAGGCATCTGCTCCGGCGCGGAGCAAACATTGCATCGTCTCATAGTCTTCGTCCTGTGTAGTGATCAAGAGGCAGTCGGTCAGAAACTGTCGAGTAGCCAATTTGGAGTTGAGAACCAATTCCGACGTAGCTGCGTTCCCCAGTATATTTCTTAAAATCCGAGCTTGGTCTTCGAAGAATGATCAAATTTCCCATAATCTGTGTTAATTGAACCTTGGCAACACAGTTGGGTCTTGAAGCGGCTGGGACAGTGAAAAGTAGTCAAAAGGTCAGTAATGATGGACTTGTCCCCCCACTCCAGTGCTTTCCCCAGAGTTTCCATGTTTTCACTGTTACTGGCCACGGCGCCTGCTTTTAACATAAAGCGCACCATGCCTTCGTTCTTCTGACTAATCGCGACCCCCAGAAGATTTTGACTCGATACATTAATAGCATCCCTTTCTAACAGTGATGTTAACAACCGCTCATCATTGGCCCGAACTGGATGCACAACAGATAACGAGTCTTGGAATCCTTGGAAATCCAGCTCTGGATAACACTCCAGGAGCTTGGTCGCAAAGCTCAGATCTCCAACTTCGACGGCTGCGGCTACTGCAGCTTGGAATCGTCTGCCTCTGTGTAGAGATCGGAGAACCCCTACTTGTTCGAAGGCATTTATAAGCAATTGATTTTTTGCTTTGATTGCTTCAGCAAGTGGAGTGGTGTCTTCTCTGGCCGCAGAGATACTGTAAGCAGGCGGGTTGACATTTGGCCTTTTCGCCATGATGAAGCTGATAAGATCGTCGTTGCCACACTGAATAGCAGCACAGAGGGCACGATTGCTCAGATCAGAAGACGAACTGGCGTGTGGAAGTAATGATCGGACAACATGATAACGACCCTTCTTGAATGCTGAAATGAGCATATCATCGATTCGAGTGCTCTGCTGCACAATTCTCAAGAAGTCGCGCGATAAATACAGCAGCACCCTCATCTTCGAGCGCCAGGACAACTGGCGTCCCAAAGAGACAGTTGTCAAGAAAATATGAATGTTGCGATGGCGAAATGCTTGATATTAATGAATAAAGTAGACTGTTATCCAATTTTGACGTTTCGAGGCACATGATCCCATTGAGCGGAACTATAGCGCCCAAACTCAAAAGTTGCTTCGCAAATTCGACAAGATCCGGTCTGCTCTCGTTGCTGTGTTGTTGTAGGTAATAAATTAGTTTGCCTAATGCCCCGCCTTTTATGGAATATTCCCTGTCGTTGGTTTTGTTTATATCAGCCCCAGCGTGTATGAGGGCTTTCATCGTTTCAACATGTCCAAACTTTGCCGCAAGCTCAATTGGCGTGTATTTGAACGCTTGGAGAAAACATACGGTGTCGTTGACATGAGCAAGTCCCATTTCAAGGATTCGAGCAACGGTTAAGCTCTCGTTGCACTGGATAGCAGCTTGGAAAACATTCTGTACCAACGATCTGACCGCATGTTTTGAGCCAGCATGGAGCAGCTGCGACCACAGCGAGTTGACACTTTGAGAACGAGCAAAAAGTTTGGCCAGGCTTTCCGCAGGAATGTTCTCCGGACCGACGTATCCGTTTACCAAGGTATACATGAGGAGTCGAACGAGATTTGTTTCCAAAACATTTGGCATCGATAAGGGTCCTCGACTCTGCTCGTACTCCGCTCGAAAGTCTTGGCCGGGGAGCAGACTCATCAGACCAGGGAGGCTTAGAAAATCCTCAAACCACGGCGAACTTTTCATGGCTTCAGCGATTTCAGTAATGGCCGTTTTGGACATGTCATGTGAGTACGATGTGCTTGTAAGGTTGACGTGAGATGATTGCCGGGTAAGATGCAACAACGTCACGTCCCAGATAGTCCTAGAAGGGAGGTCCTCGAGCCAAAATGATGGATGGTAGAGCATAATACATAATGTCGGTAGATTGGCCGGGTGACTAGACTTTTGCTTGAAATTAGAGGATTTAGGGTCAAGGCTAGCATGTGCAGGCGATGTGCTTCCACTATCTTGCCGAGCCTCAAGACCAATGTGTTCTCTAGGACTTGGTTGTGAGGCGTCCTGAAACCCGGGAGATAGCACTGGTTTATGAATTCCGAGAGCGCCAAGAGAATTGTTAGAACTAAGATCAAGCCGACTCCATGTTCCGTTCAAATCCTGAGTCTCAATAGAGACCTGCTCAACAATGGTTGTTGGTCCAAGGTTATTGTTGGGGATTTCTTGCGAGTGGGGATTTCTTGAATGTCTATACTTGCTCTTGCAGTATCGACGAGCCCGAAGGAGACTCTCCTTGGAAATGGGACGGCCAGATATGATTACTCGGCTCTTTATTTCACGAGGAAGACTGTCAAGTCTGTCTAGGACTGGTTTCCACTCGTGGGCTTTCAAGTTCTTGCGGGCTTGCCATGCTTGCAGTTGTGCTTCAAATTGCGATGTGCTTAAAGCTTTGTTTAGCATTGTGTCGATTAGAGGAGGAGTCTAGGATATTGAAATTACCTTGCGATAAATCCGTGATCTTTTCTCATCCTTTCAGCCAATTCCTTAAGAGTGAGGCGTTTAGTCAAGTATGAGTCTAAGATTTTCTCTCTGTGACGAGCCCATTCACTGTCGGATTCCATTGAACTCGCCGCCGGTGCCGCCATGGCCGCGGAGTGTCGATGTAAGACTCCACGTGATATACAAGAGATAGTCTCAAAATATCTGAATAGAAGAGAATAGAAGAGAATAAGGAAGGGGGAGAGAGAGAGAGATAGTGTGTGTGTGTGTGTGCTGTGTTCGATTTCAGTAATAGGGTTCGAGGTCTTTTGTAGTAACAGTTAGGGGAGAGACATTAGACTATAGAAGAAATTAAACAGGTACGCGGACCACATGGTTGCCTTCTTATTTGCCTACCGCCTGCAAGATTTTGTCCCAGATTTTGTCGCCAGATTTTGTCGTCAGGCTGTCAGGTTGTCAGGCTGCTTTGGAAGGTTTTGTCACCGGCCTTTATTCGTTAAGTCGGCCTCCGGGTTCGGAAAATGCACCTCGTTGCAACCTCACTGCAACCTCGCGTCCTAGATTGGGTATCAACTCGAGTGCTGAAGGACCAATCCTACTTACTACAGGCTACATGGGGGTTATGCAAGTAGAATCTGTTGGTTCTCAACCCCTGGTCTCTCTTGAGAGGCGTATGCTACATGTAGGCAGGCTCTACATGGCTTGAATGCTATTAGACGTCGGATCGAGAGACAGAATATTATGCACAAATAATTAGCAAGCCACAACGTCACGATTGGTAGGCACCCTTCTGATAGGCAATAAAGTGGTTGTTGCGCCAAGAACTAAAACGAGAACCAGAACCAGAACCAAAGGTACATTCATGGAGGGTCGTTTTACATCCAGATAGCTTCTCTATTTGCCGACTATTCCAGTATCACAATTTATTCTGGTCACCGCAAGCCTCCTACCGGTGAGAGCTACGATAGTAGATCAGGGCAATGTTAACATCATCTGCGAGGCTCCTGCCACATGACATCCAAACAGGTAGCCACTCGTTTCATTCCATCAAGCTGCAAGAGAAGTACATTCGCAAGGCTCCTTAGTCACCCCGCATGGCTTACCGAACTACAGCCTAGTCCTAGGAGTGCTTGTAATATTACCATTTATGTCTAGGTAGGTACCTACTTGACAAAATCTTCGAGCGAGGCTAAGTAGTACGACAACGCCAAAATCCGGGAGCTTCGATCACCTCGACCCAGATTTTGTCATGGATTTTGTCGTGAATATGGGAGGCCAGACTTTGTCACAAGGTAGCGGGGACCAGATTTTGCCTAAGAAAATGGCATCAATGGAGGTAAGAAGACTGGATATAAAAGACGCCGGTGAAGTCTGGTGATTTTTCTTGCCATACGAATTCACAGCTCTACACAATCCAAACCCGATTCAATCGAGACTACTATCGGCACGCTGTAAAACAGCAATCTAATCATTCACGCAAATCGAATACACAATGTCTGGCCGTTCGCAAGCCCACCAGGACCAGCTGTCTGGCGACAATGAAGCCACGTGAGTCTTATGCCGAAGAACTTCAACGGCAATGCTAATATTCCCACAATTTAAAGTCAGCCAAATGGCCAGCAGTCCTTCATGCTACAGGAGTATCTTCGTGCTGATGCAACTGTCTCCGAGCGTTGCTCTGGGGTCATGGGAGGAGGAAAAGACCTAAAGGGGAAGAAGACTCGCAAGGAACAGGCTGCTGAGGAGATCAAGAAGTTTGACGATAAATGGGAGAAGAAATAAAGTCGTTGCATGAGGCTGATGGAGATGGGAGCAAAGTTGGCTATGTACTGGAGCACTTGGGAGCAAGCAGGCATTTTAGGTTGTTAAGGACAACTCTCGGGATTTTCGATTGATAATGTGTCTAGGACTACTGGTTCAACACCAGTACCTATCTCAGATTGATCCAATTACTTTGATTTATTTTGTGTCCAAGATTTCGAGCATACACAGGAGACACTGATGAAGCATAATTCTAAGAAACATCGGTTTAGTAGTGATTAGGCTCTCACCGTAGATACAAACTCACAACGTGATCTAAGAGGCAAAAAGAAGAAGAATTCACCTTCAAACAACATATAATGTAGGTATATCATTTATAAGGGAGATAATATAAGAAACCTAAGCTACAAGTTAAACTAATACCTGAGATCTCGGATATTTAATGATTGCCTGTCACATGACTAGTGGATACATATCCACATATAGATTACCCCACTGTTGGGACACCTAGAACTTAGTTCTCCATCACAATACAACAACATTCCCTGACATTGCCCCTGTTTTATGTAATAGCAGGTAGGTATATAAACTATAATACGTTGATATATTAGTCTTATTAAATTGATAATATTAAGTGTATACACACTAATCTACAACGTGATTACTTCTCTAGGTCGGGTATGTGTGGTAATCAATATATAAAGTAACTATGGTTAGTTGAATATGTAATGTAATATGCGGAATGGCCTTCTATGAAGTTTGATGATTGCCCCGATATATGCATTTCAATGGGACGGGAGTAGGTAGGTATTTGTACATAACATATGGACAAAGGAGAGTAACAGCTTAAAAGGGCTATAATGATATCACTGCTTCCATCCGAGAAACCGCTGCGCCACCACAACGGGTCAACTTACATCATTCGGGATATCTTTCCCCACATTCTACGATGCAAGGAACCATCAAGTTAATCTTGCATACATCGACCTATTTGCTAAGTCTCGATCCTTAGGTTGTAAATTAAACCATTAAGTATTTATCTGTTGTATGGCCGACCGTCGCCAGGAAAGTAAACCCGCCACGTTTATTGATTCGACCCGCAAATGTCCAAGGAAGCCACCGATCCTGTTTCGCTAGAGGAGATTGGACCGCCCGGCGTAGAGGCGGACTACGTGAACCCTGCGGACAAGAGCCCGCGGTGGCTCCTCTCCGCCCACGCCTGGACTCTCCGTATAGGAGCCAGCCTAGGCTTCAGCCTGGGCAATGTCTCCGGCCCGGCCGTGCCGTCTCCGACCAAGACTATCTGGCTGAACTCGACATTGGGGAACTGGCCCGGGGAGGGAAAGTTCAGCGCCGACATCTGGATTCCTTCTGGCGATGCCGAGCCCTCGGGCTCGCAGAAGCGACCCGCCGTGATAAACTTCCACGGGGGCGGCTTTATCCTCGGCCAGGGCACGGACGATGCGCGGTGGGCCGACGCCGTCATGGCGGGCCTGGGCGCCGTGGTTTTCTCCGTCAACTACCGTCTCGCCCCGAGCTATCCTTTCCCCACGCCCGTGGAAGACTCTGTCGACGCGATCATGCAGATCTACAACGTCGCCGACGAGTACAACATCGACACGGATCAGATCATCCTGTCGGGCTTCTCTGCAGGCGGAACGATAGCCACGAGCAGCTGGGTGGTACTGCAAGACCCCGCGAGGTGGGGATATCAACTGTCGCTACCAGCCCCGAAGATCGCCGGGCTGATGCTCTTCTACCCCCTGCTTGACTGGACGCTCGACCGGCCGCAGAAGCGAAATGCTTGCCAGCGGCCGGAGATGACGCTGCCTAGCAGCCTCACGGATCTCATCGACGCGTCGTACATGCACCCTGCGCTACCGCGTCGCGAACGGGACGACATTCGCCTTTCGCCCGGGCTGATGCCAGACGAGATGATAGACCAGCTGCCGCCAGTTCACCTGTGTCTATGCGAGTACGATATGCTGCTCGCAGAGGGCAAGTTATTTGCCGAGAGGATAGCGGGCCGAGGTAAACCGGTCAGCGTTCGCGTGGTCGAGGGCGAGAAGCACGCTTGGGATAAACCCCTGCCGCTGGCGCCGAAACAGAGCGTGGCGGCCGAGTACGAGAAAGCTATAGAAGCCATCAGGACCTGGCTCGAAAAGACATGATAATTAGAGAGAAGACGATTAGCTATTATGAAGAAATAGAAGTCGCTTCGCGGCTCAGTCAGTAGACCTATCTATATTAGAACATATACGACATCCTAGGAAAGCACATGTCAAGGATCTGGAGTATGGCCTGAGGAAGAGTTCGCACCGAAATGCTTGTAAAGGGCGATGGAGAGGCTTAATATAACGGGATACAGCGAGGGATACATAATGATACACATACTGGCCGGGAGAAAAATCAATTTTGTACACTAGAATCTAGAACTTTATAGAGGCATACATAACAGAGATCAATTTACAAATGATATGAATTATGTGTACTTTCTTTTTTGCTACGGAATGCGTATGGAATAGCGCATGGCAAACACCCCCCAAGATAACGCGCTCCAAACGACAACTGTACTTCATGTTCCTAACTTCTCCAACACTCGCCTTCAGCTTCCCATCTGCCATTGGTCCCGTCACTTTGATTGCCACCCAGCCTCATCAGTCATTACAGGCACCGCGTGGGCAGACTAAATACCGACAAAACTAGAACTTCCCCAGCACGTCTCCGTCATATTTTCATATGTACAAGAACTTTGATTATTAATATTTCAAGTCTATACGCCTAAGGGTCGAATGACGGACATATTTCTCTTATATAAACTCCAGTTATTGTCACTAAAAGGATTACGATCTAATATTTAGAACGAGACAGATACATATTCCCTATATATGAAGACATTTCTTAAGGGAAAATAAAATATATATTGTCGATTCGACATCACCACTAGTAGGAGTCTCCCAAGGAGGTTGTCAATAGACCTACTATCATATTAGAAATAAACTTGTTTAATATATTACATGTAGCAACCTAGATTCCGATTTACTTACCTAGGTAGTCTCGAATTATACTTAAAGTACGCAACGGTCGGTAATCCTCATTCACCTGCATAGTCCCTGAGAATAGGTAAGTACTACTCTGGGAATTGTCGTAGCTTAGCAGGCATTTAGGGATGAGGTACCGTCAGTTACAGGTAGTTTAGTGGTACCTACCTTGTACCCCTTTCTAACGTCAGCGTCCACTCGGGGTTCACGCATGGGAGCTAAGAAACGTCGATGTGGGGCATAGATAGGTAGGTACGCTGCCCCTCCAAGCAAGGTGACGTCGAACGTGAAGGGTCAAACGATCTTCATGCATGCGACGCATCCACAGAAGCTTCGAGCTCCTACTTGACACTACCTCCGACACCTACATGATTCCACCCGGACCCGGACAGCTTAGGTGTTTCTTAATAAGTAGGTACCTAACGTTCTAAGCCTTCCACTTATTATGAGCCAACCCGATTGGATGGATGCGTTAAACGCATAACTGAATACCTTTAAACCGGAAGTCCTCGCGTTACGATTGCGATTGCGATTGGTTGCCGGATCGATTCGCAAACAACCTGCCGACGACAACTTCAACACTTTGATACTGACCCCGACAATAATAAATTCCCATTACAAATACTACTACCTGTAGAAACCACAATTGACTAAAGTTGACCTACCTACCTACCTATCCAATCTTTCTCTGTTCTTCCCTCTCCAATGACCCCCCGGACCCTCTCTTAAGAGACAACCACGAGTAAAACAGAACCGCAATGGCCGCCCCGGGCCCCCCACAAGAGCCGACCCCCTTCGGCCTCCTCCCCGCCGGCCAACCACTCATCACGCTCCCGACCTCCCAGCCGAGCCCGACATCCTTCCTCTACGCGATCCCCCAGCAGCAACCCTCCCCGTCCCCCACCGGCGCCGACCCGGCGACGAAGTCCTTCTCCCACCTCGCCGTCTTCCTCCTGCCCGGGGTAACCCTCCCCCCCGGCACCGCAGCGTCCATCTACCTAGCGCGCAACCCGTCGGCGTTCGCGCCCGGCGGGGGCGGGTCCGCCGCCGCCGACTTCCGGTTCCTGGGGGCCGTGGGGGCGGGGAAGGAGAGCGCCGTCTTCAAGCTCGGCGGCGGCGGCAGCAGCAGCAGCAGCAGCAGCAGCAGCGGGGCCGGGCTCGTAGTCGTGGGGATAAGCGTCGAGGAGGAAGGCGTCGTAGCGGAGAAGATGCAGGCGCTACAACTACAACAACAGCAACAACAATCGTCGTCGGCGCCGGCGCCGCCAGTGACGGGGGGAGAACTAGTGCTAGCAAGAGGAGGACAAACGGGGGCCAACGCCCGGCCGTCGACCCAAGTCCTCGCGCAGCGCATAATACAGAACGCGTTCAACTTCCTGTCGGGGTTCAGCGGGCAGGTCGGGACGGCCGGCGGCGCCGGGGGAGAGGTCGTCGAGGTGGTGCCGCTGCGCGCGTTCCAGGACTGGTGGCGCAAGTTCGAGAACAAGATCAAGACGGACCCGAGTTTCCTCGAGAGGGAGCAGGATTGATTGACTGCAGGAAAAAAAAAAAAGGACAAGACATTTAGGTTGTAATGAGAACGGGGGAATGGAAGAGTAAAGGAGTGGAGATGAGAGGCAACGGAACAAAAATAAGTTCTAATAGCATAAAGTATCACTGTGCATATTCATGATGAAGATATCATAATCGATGCGGGATAAGGAAATCATGATGGGAGGCCATGAGGCAGGCGATGGGGTCAAGGCTATGGTCAAGGTCAAAGTCTAAGGTCGTGTGGGAAAAGGACGCGGTTGAGTTATACCTACCCTAAACCAACGTCATATGAAAATAAGTTAAAACGAACGAGGAGCAAAAAAAAAAGCAAACTCGAGAGTTAAAAACCATGCAATGCATGCGAAACAGTTAGGTAGCTCATCAGAGTTAATAGGAGGAGGAAGCTTCAAAAATTACTACTTGCTCAAGCCGCAAGACTTATCGTGAAGAACCACGGGGCAACGTTGAGCTGGCAGCAACAAGCGTCTTCTTCGATGCGCCGAAGACACACAAGAGATAGATAGATAGATGATTAATCTATATATCTAACCCAAACACTCTACTATATATAGAGCAAAACAGTAACGTGTGAGCACCTCAAACCCCGAGATCTAGTGATTTCAATATAACTACCTACCTACCTACCTAGGTACCTATATACTCACACGATAGCACAGCTACTTCAGCAATCAATATCGCATCATCCCTGTACACATCAAAAACAATTCATCATATATCTAGTATTTTATTTTATTTTTATAAAACAGACCATGAAAAGACAAAATGGCCGGCGTGCTTCTCATCTTCCATATCCGAGTAAACACGTCATATAAAAAAAAGGTATAAAAAAAGAAGAAGCAAGGGCTCACACGATGATGCTACATACATAATACTATCGTCGTCAATTCGGTAGAAGTCGGACAACATAAAACACCTCGAAATCCAAGTAAAAAGCAACTCCTCCCCCCCCCAAATCCTCTCGCGCCCCTCCCTTCCCTTCCCTTCCCTTCCCAATTCCAGGCTATCTATCTATCCCTCCTTCCTTGATGCCAGGACCTTGATAGATAAAATTTGATCCGAAAATCCCTATTCGGACACACAAAACTCCCAGAAACACCTTTGACCTCGACCTTGACCCTGATCCCTAAACCCCTTATAATCGAATATGCCCACCCGGACGATACAAGGCGATCGTCCGGGTAAAATAAATAGGTACATGGAATAGAAACGTATTAAATTAGTCTAGTTTTCCGTCACGGGGCTCAGCTGCGGACTCTTGAGCCTCGTGGGACTGCCGGCCCGACTCCGCCGCCCGGCGTTGAGCATCTGCGCCACCAGTCTCTCGCGGCTCTCGGTCCGGACCACCAGTCCGCTTCGGTCGATCGCGCTGCCGGGATGCATCGGCTTCTTGATGTCATCGAAAGACTCGATATTCAACTTCGGGGTCGCCAGTCCGGATGTGCGGCCGACACGGGATCCGCCGCTGCTGCTCTCGGAGTGTCCGTCCTCGTCCGATGAAGCCTCGCCCAATTCGAACTGGTCGTAGTCGCCCTCCTCCATTACTCTTTCGTAGTGAGGACCGCCGCGGCGGAAGAGTTTATTCGTTAGGGCCGAGAACCCGCGTCCGCCTCTCCGAGGGGTTCCTGGCCGGCGATGCCGGCGGAGCAGATGGTTGACTTTGCCGTATACCCGCATGCGCCGATCCCGTTTCCGAAGCAGGAATGCGATAAATAGTATGACTA
Organism: Biscogniauxia marginata; assembly: GCA_022695795.1. Classification (NCBI taxonomy): domain Eukaryota; kingdom Fungi; phylum Ascomycota; class Sordariomycetes; order Xylariales; family Xylariaceae; genus Biscogniauxia; species Biscogniauxia marginata. Next base: position 66,244 of record MU404137.1, on the reverse strand, counting down.
GAATAAAAAAGAAGAATCCAGATGTCGACTTTGATTTTGCATGGTCAATAAGATCCTCAGCAGTGTCGCCCCAATCATCTTCGTAGTCCTCGGTTATACTGGCATTGAAATTTGATCCTGCGAACTGGAAGTCCGAAGGAACACCTTTCACATTGCTTCCGAATCCAACAGGGAGACGTTGGCTATCCTGTGGGGGTACTTGGCCAGCAGCATAAAGTACCATCTTCCCGAGAGTCCAACTTATCTCGACATTGTCAATCTCATCGGCCGCTTGGAAGGGAGCTAAGAAGCCCTTTTCTTTCGCCGCCTCGCCAATAGCTTTCGTGACGTTGATCTCAGGACTGGGTACATGATCTATTCCGATTCTCGGCACGCCAATACCATCGTGCAAGACGTTAATCAGCCAAGATGCTTTGAAGCACGCTTCCTGAGCCTCTTTTGAAGGATCCTTCTTCCGCGCCTCCATGTTCGAGGAGATCTTGCCCCAAGGTTGACCGCAGAAGTCGAATACTTTCTTCTGGTACGTACTGAAATCGTACGCCTTCTCCTCGCCGTCAGTCCCGAATACACCATGCGTAGTGTGCCAGTATTCGGAAACGCCGACAAAATGGTTCACGTCGAAGTCGATAGGCGGGACGTGCTGCCCGTTAAGCAAGCACGGATCGTCATCGCATGGCATATCCTTGCCAAGGAGAGGCTTTGTCGTCCGCAGACACTCGTCAAATTCACCAGTACCAACTAACTGCAACACCTTCGAGGTTCCATAAAGAATCTCGCCTTTTTCTGTCGTGCGTAAACCCTTCGGAAGGCAAGGATCGGGCACTTCATGCTCGCCTTCAATCAGAACACTGTCAATCAACTGCTTGACGTAACGCTCGCGAGCTTGGTTGACTCCAAACCCTAGCCATGTAGAGGAGAAAACTTTGTATTCGAGGGGCGCGCCGTCCATTGTCCGCATGCGAAGGAGCTTGAGATCGTTTCCGTGCTCTTCTGCTACTGTCTGGTTTGGTGCGAAGGCGATCTGCGCCGAGGCGCCGCCCATATCGAGGAAACCATAGGTATGATGGTTTTTGCCGTGCATATGTCCTTCGGGGTTGTCAAAGCCGCCCAGTAGGTAATTTGCAGCTATCCACCCGTACAAGCCCTCGGTCTCGCCGGGGATAACCTGAATATGCGCATCGCAGTCGGGAAGAGAGAAGAGAGTGTTTTGGCGGAAGTAGGAGCAGATCTCGATCAGTAGAGCACGCTGCTGAGTAGGAGGAAGTAAGCGCATGCCAGCGGTGGCCATCAGATATATCGGCGTGTCGGCATGTTTCTCGACTGGGATCTTCTTCTGAGCCTTCTCGATGAGCTCCTGTAGATGATCGGGGCCGACGTCTTCGGGGTGTTCAGCAAAGGTGGAAACGCCTGGGCGGATCTTCTTGGTCCAGCTGTCTCTCGTCTCGAGCCTCGGTAGGCTATGTAGCTCTTCGTACGATGCATCCTTCAATACTCTCGCGGGATCTTGCCAGCGGTAGATGTGTAGTCGTGTGCCCGAAGATCCGGCGTCCAGTATGACCCCATAACGCCCTGGAGAGAAGGGAAATTCGTCAGTCGTCTTTATCGCAAGATGGTTGTGACGTGGGTTGCGGGTGCTTACATTTCTTCCCCATGACCGACGAGCTGGCAGGCCTCCCACGAGAGAATGATCAGGGTTTATAATTTATCTACACAGGATGCGCAATTGGTGCGATGCGGTCGAAATAAATGCGGTGTTGGTCTTGCTGTTGGTATTGGTGTTGTTTTTGTTTTTGCTGCAAACAAAACGGTGGTCAAAGTCGCAGCATTATCTTTGATTCGACGGGTGATGCGATATGAGTAAAGTAAGTGGTGGCGTGGTGCGTGGTCAGTGGTGAGGTGAGGTGAGGTGAGATGAGATGCGATGCGATACGATGACAAGCTTCTTGTGCGTTCGGTTTGGTTTCCGAAGTTTGTTTCGATTACGCGTTCCAGGTCGATGTTAAAAAAAGTGTAAATGTCTCAAAAGGGGTAGCGAAGGACGAGAATAGACGGAAACGAACGAAGCAAAAGTGTGGATTGAAATCAACGGACAGCGAGAGACATAACCACAGTAACGAGACGGGATCAGCTCAAAGGCTACCGAGAATGGGCCTGCTCGTTGAAGCTTTCCGGGAGAGAGGTTGCTCAGTGGAGTTGCGAGAGATCGGAGAAGGACGAGAGCGGGTTTTCTTCATTGATTGGAATAAATCCATTGAATAAAGCAGTCCTAACCTAAAAGGCACCTGAATGGTCAGAGCCACAGGCGATCCCTCGTCGCAGCACCCAAGTCGTCGTCAGCTAAGTCCGCTACGGGCTTAATGTACCCATGACACTAGCTCATGCTGGGCACTGATCGCAAACTGCATGTACTATTTACGGGGGAGGGGGGGTGTGGCAGGGGGTAAGGGTTTTTGGTGCCAAGTGGGCCCTGGAAACGGAACCCACGTCATACTCCCCTCCAATCAAATTCCACAGCACCTCAGCACCGTGCCAATAACAAGCTTGACACAGACCTCAGTACCTTGTTCTTATCATTCAATAACCAAGAGAAAGGGGAGAGCGAGGAGATAACCAAAGTTACAGGAAATCTCCATTCCACATGCCTTCAATATGCACAGAATATTATCTACTTGCACCCTTTGAATTGGATAATTTAACCCTGCATTACACGCTGATTTAAATCCATGTAGGGAGTTATGAAGGTGCACATTGCACGCGCATACTTACATGAAATAGGAAACTTATTATACATACATAGGTACTTAGGTACATTATTCCGTATGTACAGTGTACAGTGTGCCAGCAACAAGTTCGCGATACATCTGTACAAATCTCGATGTTGTTACCTGCCACATTTTATAAAGTGTCTTGTTTCAAACAAATGGTAAGGTAAGAAGAGGAGGGGCCAATGGTTACGGGCCGACTCACTTCGTCATTGGATACTTTCATCCTGTCATCCTTTTCTTTCCTTTTTTTTCTTCTTCAAGATAAGCCAAGCCGTGTTAGACTAAACTACTGTATGTATTCGTAGAACTCGCTAATAATAACGCATGAAAAGGCCAAGGTCTCCCTATCGCAACCAACCTTCATGCGACCAGACCCTCGGGGCCCCCTTGTTCAGACCGTTCAATCACCGTGGTCAGAATAACCTTTGATCCCGCAATCCCCCACCCTCCCAAAGGAATTCAATCCAATCCCACCGGAATGATCAAACTAGGCGTAGATCACGGGGGAGTTTGATTCACGAGAACAAGTGACGACCAGTGACGTAGTTCGTTTCTCGAATCTACTTTACATATTTCTTGTATTGTCTCGTCTCGTCTTGAATGCCTCGTGTTCGCTGACGTCTGATCCAGTTCCTGATTGTGGCTCTCGGAGTCTTCCCTCTTTCGGTTAACTTATACGAACAGCCTTATGGATGTACTCGTGGCTTGTCACAAGCCAGTTCTTCCGTCCGAGTTCGAATTTCTCCTGCTGGTCGCGGAAGTGATTCTCTAACCTATGCACATGTGTATGTACATACCTAGTATGTGCAGAACTCGGTTATCATCTCTTTTCTCCTTAGGGTCTCGTCTCAGATAAAGCCCATGCTTAGCAGAAATTAGGCACAACCGACCAATTAACTCTGTATGCCACTGCTACACCGCATCCTGCGCTACCATTCGGCTATCTCGAGGGTAATTGGATAGCTACCGGGGTTCGTGATGGGTAGGGTCCGAGGAACGTGTGCTATGCGCACACTGTAGAGAACGCCAGTCGAGTTTACACTGCTGTATAAGACCGTGCAGCAATAGTGCCTTGCAGCACGAGAGCAACTCAACTTCATCAAGCCCTATCACGGTCTCGACCGTACCCCCTTTGGGATATCGGATTGATAAGGAATTGCCGCCGTTAACGATGATACCTTGGCTACACATATTGCAACCTCGCTTTGAGCTTAGATAAATCTGGCCGCATTCTATGAATTCTTCCAAACATCTGGTCAATTGTAAGGCAATTTGGAAGCTCTACTATTCAGGTAATCCGGCTCTGCCTAACAAGTCGACTTGCCATCCCAATGCTTTTCCGGCGATGATCGCTCTTACGACTGGTTGAGGTTCCCAATCCAAATCCAGATTGCCTCCGTTAGACAGGATAAAAAAAGGTAATTGATGCGCAATCAGAGAATCTGAGGAACTCCGGATCGATCCGATTTATCGTGAGGACTTGCAGATACCCACAATCAACCTGTATAGCTGACCGTTGGGCACCGCGGCTCTACTCCATCCTAACCATCTACAGGTAAGGTATGTCTGTGATGGTTCATATTAGTAACGTTTTTATCATTCATTCGACGCTTCTAGCCCTACCTATCATTTGCTCGGCAATAGACAGATACTGCCTTTTAGATACTCCATAATAGATTGCCTTTTGAATGCAACGTATGTAGTAGTAGTCTACTTATTAAATCCTTCTGGTTACAGTGCATACATATCTGTTGACACCAAAATCAAACTGCATATGATACATCTGATGCTTATGTAAGTTTTCTATAAGTCACAAAGGACTGATGTATAAGAAATAAGAAATAAATAAAACTGTGAGTAGTAAGGTTTTGATAATCGAGTCTCACGATGCACGATGCATAGAGAAACTCCCCACCACGACAATCAGTGGCCTAGCACGCACGCATCAAGGAGATGCCGAGATTTCTGATTGAAGGCACCGAAAGCTGCGAAATGCTTACCGCCATCCGAGTGGGCTATGTGTAGCTGCCTGTCAATTCCCGATAGTCATAGAAAATTTAGACAACAAGATTCCCTTCCTAGACGAAGCAAGGTGTGTCCGAAGGGGGGTTTCCCAATCTCATACTTCGTGTGTAAGATAAGTTAATATCACAGCAATACCAAGCAAACCCAATCTTGTTGTTTACACAGGACGGGCATTAAAGCATATGAAAGAATTAGCGAAAAGTTAATATAAGATGATGTGTGGGCATATATCACCGAGGTTCTTGGTTGAAGTTTTCACAATAGTTTGTATTAATAAAGAATAAGCAGGTAACTATTCGCGACTTGATAATGTACCGGTACGTGTGCCCCTTCTGGTAATCGCTTGTAAAATAAAGAAGAAAAGATATGTGTTCAGCTAGTTTACGTTGCAACACTTTTTGGACTAGTCCATATTCTCTGTATTATCTTATCTTAAGCCTAGATGTCTCATTATATGTGACCTCTGTTGAAGAATGAAAGCGGTGCGATGATGGAAGTTAAAAGTAGTAGAGTATTTATGAGAAACCCACTGTCTCTCATCCACAGCCGGTGCCTATAATTTTCCGAGACGTACCAGAATCAGAGTTCCATCCCGTCTTAGGTACCTGTTAGGTCGCTCCCGCTTTGATTGACTGCATATGACATCAGAAGATGCTGGCGTACCCTACCTGGTAGCTTCCCGTTTACAGCCAATGCGAATGCAAACAAAGTGCGCTTATTAGTCACTTTCTACTCCACCAGGTGCCATCAATTGACCTAACCGATATCCTTGATAGAAGCAGAACACAGCAGGAGCGCATCGGCTGCGGCTACTCAGCTGGGAGGAATTGAAGGAAGAAAGAGAAACAGAAAGAAGGAGGGCATGCAAATAAGATGTCGGTCTTGCTCTATTAGTGTTACTAGCCTCAGACTTCAAGCAGAGGCGCGGCCAACGGTTGCAACCGCCAAAAGCTTCTTTGCATGTGCTTCCTGGCTTTCTCAGGGGAGCTTCTACAAGAAGGCCTCGGACTCTTCCTCCTCCTGCTACTGCTCAAGTCTACTGTCCAGAGAGCTCTCGCACCCTTTCAAGACTCATCACTGGTTGATTCACCCAGTGGCTCAGCAAGTCACCCGTTTGCAGCGCGCGAAGGGTATCGTGTCAAGCACCGAGAGAACCTCTCACTACTATCCACCACCCACTTCGCCAGCAGCACCTAGGAACTATTCGTCCAAGTCGGCAAGCCCAGTGTCCCACATCCACCACAAACTACGTCAGCTGAGGTCTCCGCCGGGTGCCGGTCCTGCAGCCATGGCTACGATGAAGCGCCTTAGCAATCTCGACATCGTGAAGGAGGCAGACGCGTAAGTTCTTCACATGCATTATACATGCCCGGTCGATTAGCTAGATATTAGACCGCTAAGCAAAGCCCGCCGCCACGCCGCCTGCCTAAATCTAGCTTCCCCTACGAAGACGCCGAGCCCGAGGCCTTCCGGGCGCTCTCGCGGATGCTGTACACGCTCACGTGGAAGGACGGCAAGCCGCTGGGCTACATGCTCGAGTCGACGGTGCGGGAGCTCGTGGCCGTCCCCGAGGCGATCCGGGGCCCCGTGGCCGTCGACGAGTCGGCGCGGACGGTCCACGCGTTCGAGGGCCCCGCGGACGAGGCCGGCCGCTCGGCGCTCGTCGCCGCCGTCATGTCCTATTGGCGTGAGCACGGCACCTTCGATGTCTTGCGTGGCTGGCGCGACGAACTGTGGCCCGGTATGTAAGACCCGGGATCTAATTCTTTACCTACCTACCTACCTATCCCTTTTGGTGTAATGGATGTCTTAGGATTGTCATTATATTTTTTCTAAAGTGGGAGATAATCTGCTCTCGGGACATAAATACCCCATCGTTTCTTGCTAAGAAAAGTGATTTAATTATTGACCCCCCTTTTTTTTGTTTATTACAGTGTACGGCAGCAACAACACCGAGATCCTGTACAGCGGCGAGCGGAGCGGCACGGGTATGTTTGGCGTCATGCGTTACGGCGTGCACATGACGGGGTACGTCCGTGACGATACCGCGAGCCACGGCATCAAGATCTGGGTCCCACGTCGCGCGGCGGATAAGTCTACGTACCCGAATATGCTCGACAATACCGTCGCAGGCGGCTTGGTACGTGGCCGTATTTATTTTTAACCCCCCTGAGTGCGAATCATGACTCTTGACCCCTCCACCCCGCCTCGCTCCCTATTTCTCTAATCGAAAACCGAACTCCTAACACACCCTGCACGCCTCTAGATGACGGGCGAGGACCCCCTCGAGTGCATGATCCGCGAGGCAGACGAGGAGGCGAACCTCGCCGAGCCGCTCGTGCGCTCGCGCGTGGTGCACACGGGGATCGTGACGTACATCTACGTGACGGACGAGCGGGTGGGGGGCGAGGCCGGGCAGATCTATCCGGAGATGCAGTGGGTCTACGAGATCGAGCTCAAGCCTACTGCGGGGGAGACGCCGACCCCCAAGGACGGTGAGGTGGCCGAGTTCCACCTCTGGACCGTCGAGCAGGTGCGCGAGGCCCTCGACCGCGGCGAGTTCAAGCCCAACTGCGCGCTCATCGTGCTCGACTTCTTCGTCCGCCACGGCGTGCTGACGCGCGAGAACGAGCCCGACTTCGACGAGATCGTCCGCCGCATGCATCGCAAGCTGCCGTTCCCCGGTCCGCACCAGGTCCTACAGTGAGGATCATGAGGTGAGGCTGGGGAGGCTAATCATGAACTTGGACCTGAGACGTGGATAATTTCGAAAAGGGGAAAAGGGGGGGGAAAGGAAGATAAAATTGAATGCGTCGCCTCGAAAACGAAACATCACATTACAAAGGCACAGCTACAGGAGCCTTAGCCTCTGCTAGTTGGTAGAACGAGCTGCTGAAAGATGTTATCACTCTGGGGGACGGATTGTCGATCATATCTATTTATGAGAAGACGATGGTGAAATGATCTCGAGGCGAGACAGAGAAGCCAGTATAGCTTCCACCTTAAATGTATAACACATTTAAAGTACCCTTTTTCCCCCGCCAATCCTTCACTTAAGCATGTCTTAGCAAGCTTCCTCGAGCTGCTACGTCTTCTTTTTTTGGGGAGCAGCTTAGCCCTAGTAACCATACATCTTGGAGGGAACACATTGCTTTTAGCTAGGAGGTGGTAGTCTAGAAAACCTCATCCAAAAATTCGCGGAAATGGTCTACGAATAACTCGGTGCTTTGACTGCACTCCCTGACTACCTGGCACAAAGCTGTTGCGTAGCTTTTCTTCGTCTCTCTCTCTCTCTCTCTCGTGTCCCTTTCCAATCTTCGCCCCTTTCCCAAATTCTTTCGTAATCGTCGTGAAGTCGTGGAGTGGGCGTTCTGTGATAGATTTGTTTTTGTGCCCTCCATAGGGGGGGTCTGCTGCCGCTGCGGTGGCGGGATCATTTCTTTACTAGGAGGTAGGTGTTGTCGACGCGCAACGGGGTCAATTTCTTATAGGGACCCTCGAGCATCATCAACAGCCCGCCGAAGGAGATGTACGCGCGGCTGCGGGCAGATCACGACCCGTTCGTTAGCACATAGGTTTTCTCTCGCTGTAGATTCAAAACATAGGACAAATACAAGAGAGAAGCCCATTGAAGGACAGGATAATAGGGGGGATAAATAGAAAAGGCTCACATGGTCTGCCCGTCCGTCCCGTCCTCAAACTTGTAGATCTTGCCGTGGCAGACGTAATCGTACAGGTCGGCCAGGGTGGACTCGCCGCCGCCCTTGACGTCCTTCCAGCCGCGCTCGCGGTGGCCGTCGTCACCACCACCACTCCCGCCGTTGGCGCCGGCGCCGGCGCCGCCGTCGAGGGAGAGGCTCGTGGCCAGGACGACCTGCAGGCTCTCGCCGCGGAAGCAGGGGAACAGCTCGACGTTGACGTCGAGCTGCAGCATGGTCTGGTTGTCGGTCGACTGGGCCGTCAGGCGCGCCACGCGGTCGTACTTGCTCTGGTCCACGTCCGTGATCGTGAACGCGTCCTCGAAGAGCTGCGCGTCGCCCGCTAGGTTCGACATCTCTTTTTTTTCTCTTTTCTCTTTTCTTCTTCTCTTTTCCTTGCCTGGTTGATGTTGCGACGTCCGAGGAAAAGCGACGGGGAGGTCCTAATTCGTTATGTTGGTCGAGAGTCGAGCTTCGCGTAGGAAGGTATCGCAATTGTGTCGGTTCTCGGCGCAGTTTATTAGTGTATAATCTTTTTTTCTTTTTCCCGTCTTTTCTTTGAGCTGCGTAACAATGGATGGTGACGGCGGGGAGCTCAAGACGGTGAAGCCTTGCAATTTACAGGGGATCTGTTGCGGCTCTGCTGCACTTAAAAACGGGCCAATGCTGAAGAATCGGTGCACATATTGGGGTTGCCTCAGCTTAGTAATTGGCGGGGCTGTTACGGATAGACGAAAAAAGACCTCACTAACTGCATACCCTAGTGATTTTGTACAGTGCGCTTGAAAATCTTCTAGGTTTTATTCATATCTCTCTATCACACGCACACACATACTCTCTCTCTCTCTCTCAGGGTAATGGCTGAGTAGCCATAGAGACTCATCTGTGGCACCTGTTATTTCATGCTCGGCTTCTATCCTCGACACTGAAGTTGAAGCAATGTCTTTCAGGAAAAGGAATGCCGTCATTAGCAGCTCTGCTTCTTCCCAGTCGGCGGCATCCAAGACTGAAAACGCGCCCATCCCCGGCGTTCGACCGTCTCCTGTTGACGGACGACCGACAACTTCGACCGGAACTGCATCTTTAGACAATTTGCTTGCTGGGCATTCCGGTCTGCCATTGGGCACGTCACTTCTTATTGGAGAGCATGGCACCACCGACTTTGCTGGCGTGTTGCTACGCTACTACGTTGCCGAAGGCCTAGTTCAGGGCCATCAGATTCATGCACTCGGTCTGCATGAAGGTTGGCGGGTTGAACTGCCAGGTCTTTCAACAGACGCCAAATCATCTAACAAATCAGAAGGGACTACTGGTGATAAGATGAAAATCGCTTGGAGATATGAAAGTCTAGCATCAGTTAATGCCCAAAGAGGTAATGTTGCAAGCCTATATAACCAGATAACACTCTGACAACCATTCCAGATAGAGAGGCCCTACAGAGACAGAACAGCTCCACTACAGGCTCTGCCTCTATCTTCTGCCATTCATTTGACCTCAGCAAAAAACTCAGTCCTAGTGACGTCAAGGGTCAGATTGGGTTTCATCCATCAACGAGTGGTCTCAGTCTAGGTCCTCAGCCGAATATATCTAAGTCGCCTTTCAAGCTCTTCATCAAAGAAGTTAGTTCGAAGCTGGCTGGTTCGCCACCATCATGGATCCATCGAGTTATAGTGCCGAGTATTCTCTCGCCAACCATGTACTCCAGCTCCTCTTCGCGGCCACAGGAGGTATTGCAATTTCTGCATGCGCTGAGAGCACTCTTGAGACAATACCCAACGAGACTCACCGTGATAATAACATTGCCGCTCTCGTTATACCCGCGGACCACTGGTCTTACGCGGTGGATGGAACTGTTGTGTGATGGCGTGCTCGAGCTCATCCCACTTCAGTCTAATTCAGTCCATGCGCCTCCGCCAGCCTCCAAGTCGGACTCAAAATCAGAAGATCAAGTACAGGGCCTGCTCAAAGTGCATAGCCTACCAATCTTCCACGAGAAAGGCGGAGGCTCTGACAGTCATTCTGCTCATGATGATCAGTCGTTCAGCTTGAGTCGGTCGAAAGGTCTGGTCATCAAACCGTTCTACCTTCCTCCTGCCGATGACGAAACACAAGATCAAAAGCCCGCAGATTCTGGTAAAACCAGTATCGAGTTTTAATAATTTAGCAGGGTTCGTATGAGGGATAAAAGCAAATGGCTCTAAAGGGGGGGGGTTTGCATACATACAGTGTGCGTTGCTGATAATTCGCACGAGCGCACTGTAGTCAACCCCACGGCGCGTTCTAAAAAATTTCCAATCTCCAAATCGTGCTGCCAATTCCCACACTCCAGCCAACTTCATCTACAACAGCAGGTAAGTTTGAATACATACGTTTTCTTGCATCAACTGGTCAAATGATTACACCAATCAATATCTGTCAATCCCCTGAAAAAAAATCATGTTGACAAATCTTTCATCTGGAAAACAATGATTGTCCAATTATCCGCAAAGCTCTTTCGTTGCAATCTCTATCGAGCTTGAGACTGATTTATGACTAGATAGAACAACTGCTTGGTACATGACCATGGAGGCGTCGAGCACAGGTCGCGCTCCCGTGAGGATCTCCAAGGTCGCAGGGCGATATCTTCTCTTTGATATCGACGACATCATGTACCTGCGCAGGCACCATAATATCTGCTCCGTCTTCGTGGGGACCACACCGCAGAATCCCCAGCAGAACATCTTCATGGGCTTGCCGGTGGAGCTGATGCCGGAAGAAGCGCAGGTGCTCGTTGACAAGAAGGTAGCCTACATATTCGACGACGCGGCGTTCCATCCCGCGCGTCTCGCGTCTCTTGACGAATCCACTCGGCGCGCGTACCTACAGTCGCTTAAGAACGAGGGTAGGATGGCGGCACTAGCAGCGGAAGAGAGTAAGAAGCAGTTTATGCCAAAAGTAAAACAAGGGAAGAAGAAAAATAAGGCTCCAAAGGAATATGTTTTGTTTAGCGAGGATGCCATAGAGCAGGAGAAGGGGAGCACAGAGGATAAAGAGGAAGAAGATAGCAGTCTCTTCGACTCTGCACCCGCGCCCCGTACTCCTAAGCCCGAAGCGGCCATACCAGCAGCAGCAGAAATTGAAGCCTTTATAGTAACTCCCACAACCACCAGCACCATGCTACTAACCCCTACTGCTCCCCATCCCCCTCCTTCCCCACCGTCAGAGTCAGAAACACCAACGCTAGCAAATCTCCCCCCGAGCTCGTTCGCAGTCGGCGCCGTCGAAAACCTGCCCCCTTCCTACCCCCTGTACGCCCACCTCCAGGACAAGGGCTACTACATGATGCCGGGCCTGCGCTTCGGCTGCGACTACAACGTCTACCCGGGCGACCCGCTGCGCTTCCACAGCCACTTCCAGGCCGCCCACGTCGGCTGGGACGAGGAGATCAGCATGCTTGACGTCGTCACGGGCGGCAGGCTCGGCACCAACGTCAAGAAGGGGTACCTCCTCGGCGGGGCCGTGACTCCTACTACTACTACTAGTTCGGAATCATCGCGTACCAACGACGATGATAATGCCGATAGCGGGACGAGCAGCACGGATGCAGTTACGCCCGCGCTCCCTGTGAGGACGTTTTGCGTCGAGTGGGCGGCTATGTAGGTTGTCGTGAAGAAAGATAGAAAGCAGATACTATAAAGCTGATGAAATCAACGCTGCCTAAACACGAATAGGCTACATGTGCTATGTCAAAATTCGCAATAATTGTGAAAAGCCCTAGTGAATACCTACCTAAGTAGCATCATATAGCTGATATATTTCTTGACTTTGAAGTAGATTCATTTCATCGCACTTGAAATTCAATACAAAATGATAAAATGACCTGACCTACCTACCAACCTACCTTACCATGCTCACTCCACATAAGAAACAGAGAGTAGGGTTAGGTTGGGTAGGTAGTTTAAGCAGACAGGCAGGTAAATCAGCCCAGCTCAACATTAGTGAGTATGCTATGCTATGCTATGGGTATGACATGGCTGAACTGTCAATCGTGAAAATAAGATTCCTTCCCGAAACCCGGGATGAGGGAAAAGAAAAACGCCCCCCTAAAAAAAAACCACAACTCAAGATTCTGCTGTTGTCGATCCTCTCTGTACCCTACCTATCTCTAATTTGATTCCCTTTGCTCCTCCCCCCCCTCTCTCCCCTTTCCTTTCCTTTCCTTTGCTTTCGAAACCTTTCCCCTTGCCCTATGCCGCGATGAAAAAAAAAGTTCTTCGCAAAAAAAAAAAAAAAACGCCGGTTCCATGGTGTGTGTGATACGATGGTGATGGTGATAGTAATGGTGAAGGGGTAACATACCCGCCCTCACCCTCACCCTTCCCTCCTCCGCCGTACCACAAAGATCAAAATGCCCCCCCCTTCCTCCCCTTAAAAACCCTCCCCTGCTCAAATGCTATGCTCGAAGCTACTTCCACTCTTCTCCCTCGTGTAAATTTTCAAGTCAATATCGACAATAATCCGGAAAGAAACAGGACAAGCCGTGATCTCCTATCCGACTTTGTTGTTGTTGGTTCGACTTTGTTATCGTATTGAAGCAAGTGAATATTGTACGGTCTCGAAACCCCCCTTTCGATGCTACCGTGGGACCCAACCCCTTTTCCATTTTTCCCTTCTTCTTTCCCTTTTTAAGAAGAGTGTTTAGTTCTACGGCACGTAAATCCGACTAAAGCTGATGACCTCCCGGCGGCAGCAGACGCACTTGTCGAAGTTGTTCATCGCGAGCGTGACCCTACACTCGTCGCAGAGGCAGAGGCAGCGGCACGGCCAGACGATGATCTTGCGCGGCGCCGAGTGGCAGACCACGCACTGCGGGCCGCTCTCCTCCTCGTTCTCGTTTTCGTTCTCCTCCCTCTCCCGCGCCGCTTCGCTCCGCCGCGTGATGATCAGCTGCTCGAGGAGCTCCGCCTGCTCTTCTTCCGACAGCTTGTTGCCGCTTATCCGCGAGCGCCGGCCCGCGGTCAGGAGGAGCCGGCCGCGCTGGTTGTGCTGCATGCGGGCGTACTGCGACCGCGTTACGATGTGGTCGCTGGTTAGGTGCGCCGCGAGAGCATGAGCTTCACGACGCTCCTCGGGGCTTGTCGGGTGCAAGAGTCGGGCTAGGTCGCTCATGTCGATCGGCTGATCAAAGGGTGTCGTTTCGCGAGAGAATGAGAGTTGAGTAGGTGTTCTCTGCCCGTCGGCTTCATTCTCATCCTCGTCTTCCCACTGACTTTGGTCGTTGCTATCTTCATCTCCTATTACGCTATGAATCATGCTTGTCGTATCCCATTCATCGTCACTGTTGTTAGGTTCCCAGTCGCCGCTCGTGTCAACCCCTCCCCAGAGCTGGCCGTTCTTCCAGGTGTCATATAGTCGCGAAGCCACCTCCTCTTCGGGAAGGTTAGCAGTCTCAGGCGACCTCTTCAGCCGTCGCCGCACCTCAGCTTCGACATCGGCATTCTCGTCGTTAAGGAGCATGGCGTACTTCCCGTTTCTACCGCCGGGTCCACGAGATTTTGCATTATCGCCGGCTTGCTTCTCTTCCTTTTTGCTTTGGTGAGGCCAGCGAGAAAGCCAGAGCAGAAGCCACGGTTGCCGTCTAACGCCGATGCGCGCGAGTCCCTTGAGCATAATTACGGCGCCCCAACGTAGTATGAGTCGGTTGATGTTCATCAAAAACTCTAGAGCTAGGAGCCACCGAGAGCTACGTTCAGCGGCACCGACGCCATCCCTAGACCGCCTGTCACTGATGCGAGACTTTGGTACCTTCTGGGCGGCTCGCTCTCGTGCGTACCCATTCGAAGCTCCGACCTGACCGTCTTTGACAGGAACTAGGCCAATAGTCCCAACAGAGTCATATCGTGTAGCCTCCATTCCCGGACCGGCCCACTGCATGCGCAGTGTCTCGAGCTCTCGGTATCGCTCTTCCTCGAGCCATGTGTGCCGCTTTAGGTTGACATTCCGATCTTCGTTGAGATATACGGCCTCACTTGCCATGGTTATGACACCAAAGCCTAATCTTAGGAGAGCAGTGTAGAAATCCATCGCCCGCGATATACGGATGTCAGAGAGGGAAATATTGGCTTGCATATTCTCATGGGCTCGACTTATTCGCTCTCGGAAGCTCAGTGGTCGTCCATCGTTCGATTGGTCTGGAGGCTCCAAGGCTGACAGAAATAGAGCGACCGAGTATATAAAGAAGCACGTCAGGATGCCTATAAACACCATGACGTGAGGCACGAAGCCTATGATGCATACAGTCGGGAATCTGAAGAGTCCCATGTTGGAGGGGTCATCGAGCGAGAAGTTGAAGGCTTCTACCATGAGGCTTCCCATAAAACACATAGCCCAGAACCCCGTGCTGAATAGTCGAAACTTATTCTGTAGACCAAAGACGCCCAAAGTATGGCTCGTGATATGGCTCATAGCCGATATAAAGGCCACTAGGAGCACCTCGGGCGGCGTATTTACCCGTCTCATAATCATGCTCCGGGATATGGCAATGTTAGCCCCGGAGGACTGTTGAAAAGTGCTACTAGACGTGTTGCTACCGGAAAAGAGACCCCAGCCGAGCTGATTACTAATTGCAGCATCGGCCTCGGCGAAGGCCAACGAGTGCTCGAAAAGCGTCATGCCAGTCTCGACGGCTACTGGACGCCCTTGTACGGCGCAAGAGACGGTCTCTACAAAGTGGCTTAGACAGAGCGTTCCGAATAGAGGCCAGAGCCGTGATAGGGAGCCTCGCAGCTCGTTGGAAAAATCGTGGCTGTCCGGGGGGACCATGTTAACGGCACGGCAGCTATCGTAGTCGGTGGCGCCGAACAACAAGGCGGAGCTGAGACTGTGAAGATATCCTCCCGGATGGGCGAACATGAGCTCCGAGGACTTGGTCGCATTGCCCCAGCGCATCTCGGCGAAGTCGGGCGAGGTCTGGCATTGGATCGACTGCAGCAGTTGCCGGGCTTGGGTGACGAAGAGGATGATGGGCAGGAAACGGAGTAGAAGTCGTACGGGCCATGTCAGACGCAGTCTCCGTCTCGACGCGGCGAAGATGTGGGTGCGATTCAGGATGATAGCCTGTTTCGGTTTGTCGTTAGCAATCAGACCCCGTGTTGCGTCGGATTGCCGGGCTGGACAGGCGACTAGGGACGTATGATCCAAGAAGCTGGGCTGTACCACTTCCCAACCTGTCCCGTTGTCATACCGGAGAGACGTACCATGGCAATACAGCATATAGCCCACTTGCTCGTAGCATAGCTGAATACACTTCCCAGTCCCTTGGCTCCGCCCTCCATGGAGAAGCGGGAGACCATGGCGGCGGGATCCTGGTCGTCCTCCAGCACGTTGGCGAGGTTGGCGGCAACCTCGGAGACCTCGACGGTCATCTCGGAAGCGGTGGTGGTTATGAAGTAATCGGAGCCGGTGGGATCGGGGATGACGCGCTGTCCAAAGCCGTCGACGGGGTCGGGAAAGGAGATGATGGAGCCGAGCTTGGTGAGCATCCTAGGCCCGGCTAGGATGAGGTCTTCGAGGGACGGGGCGTACCTCGTGACGTTGACGGAGGACTTGAGGTGCTGGACGGTCCAGGAGGTGAGGTTGTGCCAAACGCTGGGATGGTCGAAGACGGTGGGTGCCGGCACAGCAGCAGCACCCGGCGAGGCCATTGTCCAGGGGTCTCCAAGTCCAAGTGCGAGCCTGGCCGAGGGTCCGACGAACGAGGGAATCGGCTGATAGGTTGCGCGATACGGCGGCGGGCAGCGGACGGTGGAGGGCGAATGGGATGTCTAGAATCCTGAATCTGCCACGATTGGTCGGCGGCGCATGTTCATCATCACGTATCCTGTGATGTGACAAATAGATAGTTCGAGAGTACCTGGAGTACCTATGGGTTGTAGGAAAAGAGAGGTTTGCGGTTTTAGGTGTTAAGCCTGCCTTGTATTTCGTATGACGGGAGACAGGATGATTAGGAAGGTACATATGTACCTAGCTGTATCTTTAAATGCCATCGCTGTTGGAAGATACATAACGTAATCAGGTAAATACTCCATAAACACTTTGGGAAAGCGGTAGATTAGAGGATTATAGTATGTACCTGTGGGTAGTACCTGCGTGGGTATGCAAGTACCTAATGTCACCTGTGCCCCAGCACCTGCAATTAGGTACCTATCAACGCCTTGGCATCACTTAAATTAGTTTACATGCTCACCTTCAAGTATGTAATTTACCAATACCATTGAATGGATTTTATTATTATTAGGTACCTAGAGAATATTGTCTCTTTGGAAGTAGTATTTATTACAACGGTGTTCGTTGCATTTCTGTGTGCTAAACACTTGCAGTAAGTACCTACCAATGTTGTAAGTCTTAGTAGGCAATGCGCGTCTGAGATCATTCCCCCCCCTCCCCTTGATCATTGAAACCCCGCGACAACAGAGTAATATAACTATCGCCGTGCAGGGACTTACTACCTCGTCAAAGCCTAGAAAACGAGCTTCAGGCGTAGGGCTATGATGACTGCAGCTTACACCTTAGTCTCTAGCAGAGGCTGTCTTATATAGGTGTCGCGCTTCCCGACTCAATAGCTTCCTCCGAAATCGGGGTATCTTCGACGAGGTGATCATCCTGTCTCCTCAGAGCTCTATTGTATATTCTGTGGGCCCATGGAATTGGCAAGACAAATGCCTACGTCCCGACATAGAGGGAGACGTAGGTTGTATTTCTCGACATTACGCCATACCTCTCTGACAAGTCTAGATTCACCGGGACTCTCGGTCTCCTAGGTTGGTTTAGCCCAATGATGCGACATTTTAGAGTAGTTCCTGTACCCTTGGAAGATGTAGTCAGCTCAGGATGAGTCTTGGCCCGGACGAACGGTCTCTTCGAGGGCCTTGACGACAACCCGGTTGGCATTGCGACAAGCGACGAGACTTCTCTCGACCATCTTGTTGTATACTATGCCATCCGTGCCAGGCAACTGGCCCTTGAACCAAATATTGGTCACCTCGTCTCTCGCTGGCAGGTAAGCAACACAGCACGCCGCAAATATCTTTTGGTATTCTGCGACTGCCGGATCGAGCACGATTGAAGGCGGGCTTTTGTCGTCCTTGGCCACCAGTGCGGCGACACCCCCGGCGACAGTGTCCACGCAATCGATGCCGGCGTCTGCAATTGCGGCCGAAGCGACGGTGATGCAGCCACTCAGGACATTCATCATGTCCCAGACGTCATCCTTCTGGTTTTCGGGAGCATTGCGATCCTGGTCTCCCTCGATAATGGTGACAATGATGTCCACTCCGCTCTTCGGCCACCGATCTGCGATTATGGCTCCCCGTAGCGCCGTCTCCAGGTGAACCCCCAAGTCTCTTTCGCTCGAGTCGCGTAGGTAGCCTCGTCTTTGCCGTGTCGCGAACGGCGCATATTTAACATGGGTGGTCAGGATGATGTGAGGGGAGAAAGGTGCGGATCGTGGCAGAGCGCGAGGGCCGTGGACGGTACAAGTCAGCTTCAGGCTTGTACTGCTACGACCAGTGTTGGAAGGGTTCTCGAGTTCGAGGTATGCGGAGCCAGATGCCGACGGAGTCACTCCGGTCTTCAAGACTGTCCGACAGCCATTATCAGCAATTTGGCCCAACCCAACCAACAATACAATCTCGGCCT
Source organism: Biscogniauxia marginata (assembly GCA_022695795.1). NCBI lineage: Eukaryota > Fungi > Ascomycota > Sordariomycetes > Xylariales > Xylariaceae > Biscogniauxia > Biscogniauxia marginata. The sequence goes on along the minus strand of MU404137.1, from coordinate 48,081 downwards.
AACTTACAGATCTTCCGAATGGCATTTTCAGCCTTTCGGGTTGCGACAAACTTGGGCGGAGGTGTATCGTAAATAGGAGGCACCGTTGGTCCTATGGGACCATTTATTCGTCTTCTGTCGGCCATAGCTATTCCAATCTTGGCCCCAGAAGCTTCGGTTGCTTGTTGCTTGGAAGACGCATTTATTTATTTGGTTAGAGGGAGAGCTTTATCGAAGCTACGAAAATTGCATCTAAAGATTTCCCCGCCAGCCCGCTTTGCCAGCTGTCAGATCCCTGGTAGTGCACGGACCAGAGAAAGCCAAATTTCCTTCTCAAATAATTTTCTTCAACCTCACCTCCAAAATTTCTTTCTTTGTTCATCCCACAAAGTAACAGATCTGGTTAATGCCGACACATGACACGCGACGTGTTCTGCTCCCGGGATCCGCTCGATACAGTCTCGGTGTTACATATTCAGGGACATGGAAAGTCTGATTTATAGAGGTACCTAACCGGCACTTTTTAGTGATCAGGTCTACCCTCCAGATCTACCTACCTACCTGGTAAGTTATATCCTATGTCACGGCGCCCGATTGTTGCCCTTCTTCCCTCAGGCCACCAATACCCTGCTATTGATGAATTCACTTCCACAGTTCTTGCGATCACCTGAGCATCTGAACAAACATGCACTACCATCTGAAGCACCTCACGCAACTCTTCATTTTATGAAATGTCCTTTCCAGAGTTGCCGACTGATAATTCTTTTAGTGATACCATCCATCCATTGATTAGACGTTTTGTTGCTACCAGGAACCTTTATATCAGGTCAGTGAATTCGTGTATGCTCCTTTTCTACCCTATAGCTTTTTACATGATGAGACTTTTTCAATCAGTTCTGCTTCTGAAGCACTGTGAAGATACCCATATACCAAAATATTTACTCTGATTAAGCAAGCACCCGACATCTTCTCGCTACTTGAATTTACTATCCACCGTGGGATATGTCAACTGACAGTTGTATAGGCATTTGAACATTGTCTCATCCTCGACCCTTGCCCCTTGCTATATGTTCCTACTGTAAGTCAACATCACATCCCTCTTCTTGCCCAACTTTTATGATGAAAATAGTTTATCCATTCAACTATCTCACAATGGGTCGAGCCACTCTCCCGCACCGGAGCTGGTCCTTCGGGGCTGGTGATGATTGGTTGTGGAGTTACTTTCTTGGTAGTCCTTCGGTCTTCAGCTGAGGGTCTATCAAGAGGTGTCATGTTGGCTTCCGTGCTTCCGACCTCTGTGTCTCGTCTTGAGATGAAGAGTTAGGGGCCGATCTATGTGAATGAGTAAACTGGTTTGCCTGACTTGATATGTCACCCACGTTTTATACCCTCAAGGCTCGGGCGGAACCATGCTAACTGGCTACGTCTATAGGATATATCCCGCGTAAAGAGGTTCTAACACCTATCACATGTAGTCCGATTGGTAGGTATTGAATATGTGACTGTCATAGTAACTATTGCTAGTTAGGCTCTGACCTAGCATGCTTGACCATATATTTCTTCCATAGCCTGCCCAAATCATTTTCTACTTGAAGTTTTATCATATATGAATCCATCGATACTCGCTCATAATTGTGATATCTATGATTTCCTATGCAAGACTGTAGCGCTAGCTTGGTGGCTGGGGAATATAAGGGTGTCGGCAACCACAACATTCTCCCTTCTACTAGCTACGAAGACCACCACCTCGGCAATATCGTCTGGGGTCAAAGGCTCGACGCCTCTAAACGTTGTATTAGCGATATAATTTCAGTTCTAGGCCAGTGACTTACGCATAGACAGCATCGGCCTTCGATTTATCGCCGTTAAATCGCACAAGAGAGAATTCCGTCTCGACCTGGCCAGGGTCGACCTCCAAAACCCTAATCCTCGTAGCGACGAGTTCCTTCCTCAGGGACTCAGTAAAGCTACGGACGGCGGCCTTGGTGGCGCAGTAGATGCTCCCGCCGACGTAGGGTTCGCGGCCGGCGATACTGCCGATGTTGATAATGTCGCCGGCGCCGCCGTTGGGCCGCTTCAGGAAGATGGGCAGGACCGCCTGCGTCAGGTTGATCAGCCCCGTCACGTTGGTCGCGAACATGATGTTCAGGTCTTCCTCGGCGATCTCGGGGGCCTTGGCCACGCCCTTGACTAGGCCGCTAGGGGGTCGTTAGTAAATAATATATCGCTGTTCTAGTGGGAAAGAAACGTATAAAGGGAGATAGTAGGACTGATAGTTCACGGCATATTCTCTGTCTCTAACTACCACCCCCATTCCCCCCCCTGAGACCCCGTAGTTTAAAGTTATATAACTCAGACCTCCGAAACTAAAACCGAGATATGGAAAAGAAAAATATGATAAAAAGATAATAATAATAATAATATAAACTCACGCATTGTTAACCAAGACGTCGATGTCACGAAACTCTTCGGGCAGCGCCCGCACGAACCCGCGCACCTCCTCGGGCCTGCTGACGTCGAGCCCGACCGTGTGCACCTTGATTCCCGCGCCGGCGCCGCCGACCTCGGCCGCGATGTCGGCCGCGACCTGCTTCAGCGCGTCGACGCGCCGCGCCGTGAGGACGAGCTTCAGGCCGCCGCCGCTCGGCGCCGCCGCGCGCGCGAACTCGAAGGCCGTGCTGCGCCCGATGCCGGAGGAGGCGCCCGTGATCAGGACGGTCTTCCCGGCGAGGCGCTTGGACGCCGCCGCTGCTGCTGCGGTGGACATGGTGCGGGTTCGGGTTCGGGTTCGGGTTTGGGTTGGGGGATGGAAGATGGGGGTAGTGGTGGTGATGGTGGTGGTGGTGGTGGTGAGGTGGGAAGGGTTTGTGGTGGTACGGGTATAAGTGCGGGTATGGGTGCGGGTTAGAGGGGTTGTTAGGGTGCGGGTGTGGTAGGAGCGGGAGTAGGAGTAAGAGTAAGAGGTCTGGAGGGTGAGTTTGGGGAGGAGGGGGCGCATATAGCTTGTCTTTTAACAAAAAGGGGGGAAAGTAAAAGGGAATAGAAATTTCGACTTATATAGGTAAGGGAGGGAATTGTTGCCTTTTTTTTCTTTTTTTTTTCTTTCTCCAGCTCTTCTATTATGGAGATAGTCCGGTATGTACAAGTAGGTAAGTAAGTTGGTTAGTTATATGGAGGTAGGTAGGTAGGTAGAGATAGAGCGATGATGCCATCGGCCTAAGGGTTGATAATAGGTACCTAGTATAGTAGATGGAGTCCCGTAGAAAAAAGAGAAGAACCCCGCCAAATGTCGTGCGTGCGTGCCCCCGCCATTCATCAATTGCATGCTACACTAGCAATCCGAGACTTTTCCGAATAGGATTTCCGAAGCGGGATAGGTACCTATAGAAATATAGTGGACCTTACCTTAGGTATATCCAAGTTATTCCGGGGAAGGTTTATATGTAATATATAGCGCAATGCCCGTGTAGGTTTTCCCCGTTATAATCGCCCATTTTCTATTTCGTATCTACCTGGTAGTGAGACATCTCGTAAATACGAACCTACCTAAGTCACCTCGGTGCTTATGTTGCTGTGATAAGAATGGAAGTTGTCAATCCTGCCTCCTCCCCCCCCCCCTTCTCTCTCTCTCTCTCTCTTATCCCCCCTATTTCGGATTTCGGAGTAACATCAAGTAAATGATATCTTTACCGAGCTATACTATAGGTATGTACATCACCTCGCCTGTAAACCCGCCAGCCTAGAAACCTCGACAATACGCATATATTCAACCTGGTTAATCCACTCACTATAATATTTGCGTGCAACATAGGTATATAATTTGTATCCATCTCCAAGGATCGTTGGAGCTTTAAAGGAAACAGAGTAGGGGGTTCTGTACCGAGTAGGTAAGGAACAGTAAAAAATGTGTTCTCCCACGGCACGGAATAAAGGAATATGTATACCATCCACGAAAAGCCCATCCCCTCTCCTCTCCTAGCTCTGTGCATGACGTCTTGAGCGGCTCGGGAAGTCGGTTCAGTTTGCGTCCAAGAGCCCATCGTCATCGACGTACTCCATGTACCCGATCAAGGCCATCACAAGAGAACCTCTGGGGTTCGCTTTCCCTGAACCCCCCGCGTATAGACGACGCAGATACGCTTCCAGCAAAGATATAGGGGCCTGGGAGCGACGACTAGACTTTTGCTCGATCCGGTTTGAAGACGTCTGGTCCCCCACTGGGCTGCCAGGGCCGGAAAACGGTCTGCGGACACGGGCGTCTAAGAAACGTAACTGATGACGCCAGTGCCCAGGGCTGGGATCCTAACAGCTCGCTCTCACGATCTTGAGCGTGCCGCACAGCTTGGAAACCATGACGGGCTCATTGAATCCGGTTAAGCCAGCCCCCTATTCGCCGCGCAAGAACACGCACACACACACACGCACACACACACGTACGGTCTCCGTCGAGGTACGATCGTATAGCTAGCTACAGGCGAATCTGCTCGAGTTTCACGAGCTACTGCCCCTTTGCTCGGATCACGTGAATCAGACGGCGAAGTCGCGTAGATCCGGATATTAGTAGTAGGAACGGCCCTTAGAGGTCAGGAGAAACTGCAACGCCGTGCTCGCAAGGTTCCTCTCAGAGGTAGACGTTAACGCAGAGCCTGATGATCGCAGCTGGAAAGCAGGCCGGAGACTCTCTACCTACTTATTGCTGCAGATGCGCGATACGTTGCGCAGCAGTCTCGTCCCGGCCAAGGCAAGGGAATCCGACCCGAACTTGACTCTTTCCCCGTTTAAGTCCTAGGTCCTCCTCTCCAGGATGTGCTTGAGTCGACCAGGGATGGCCAGGATCCCGCATCTGATCGGCGTGGGAGCGATGTGCTTGTCTGTCTTCCGTAGGAGACTCGACTTATACTACGCGTAGGGAAATCCCGTATTCCGACTCATCTCAGACCACACACTCCAAATACTTTATCTCCAGTTACCTGCCTCTCCGTTATATCTCGACTGTCTTCTCACCGTCGAACCCGGGAGCCTGGGCGAAGTAATATCCCCTCTGGTTCGCGAGCAGCCTCAACGGTCCGGCACCACCGTCCCGCGCGGCCGCGAAGTCGCAGTTGTAATGAATGCGTGTGCCCGAACGCCCAGGGCCTAACTCTAGCGCTCCTAAAGCACACCTCCCCGATAGGTCCTTCGAGAACTCGCCGGTGATCGGACTCGCGGCTCTATAGCCCGCACATCCTTCGACGGGCTTCCAAATGCGACAGAATCACGATCTTGAACGTCCGACTGTTCGAAGCCCGCGACCTGCGCATTCAACCAGGCGACATCGCGCCTGTGCGCGTCGACATCCCCAGTCCCCGGTCCGAAAAAAAAGTCACGCAGTCCGCAGCTGACCGCCATGCGGCTTTTGGGGAGGGGGCACGAGAGAAAAGAGGTTTGCAGCCCAAGACGACACGGTGGTCGGTGTCCGGCAGCCGGAACAACCGCGCGGTTCCAGCAGGACAAACTCACTCCCCAGCGACGTTGTTCTCGCGGACGTCAACGCTCGAAGGCGCGCATGAATCTCGAGCGCCTCGGGCCAGCCGGAACCGTAGGGCCCTCGTGGTTCCCGGCGGGACGAAGAAGAACGGCGCGGGGACCCGCGCGAGCTGCAGGCAGTCTTCCCCGTGCGGTGCAATGCAATGTTGCCGATAATCACCACCGAGCAGCGCCAGGTAGGTAGGTAGGTAGGGTGCTTTCTTTCGGGACAAATCTCCTCGAAGACGTCGTAGGCAGGCCCTTGGGAACCTCTAGATGCAGCAGATCGGAGAGAAATCTGGACCGCCATGACGAAGGGGGGTTTTGGACTGTGAGATCTACTACCTACCTAATATGTAGTAGGTATGTTTCGTCTCTTTATAATTTTTAAATTTTGAGAAATAATATTTGAGAAATATTTACAAATATAACTTAGGTACCTAAGGTACCTCATGTACTTAAGATACGTAACTGATAATGTAATCAGTCAAGCCTAGATGCGTGAAAGCGGCATCGGCGCTAAGCTTAATTTGTCAAGAACAGGTACCGACGTCTTAAAGCTCGATAAAACTGCCAGCTGGCAAACCGGTTAACTCCGTCCGGCTACGTAGTGTAGAGGTTATCACTCCGGATTTTGATCATAGGTTTGAGAAATTCCGGCAACCTGAGTTCGAGTCTCAGCGTGGCCTTGCATCCTTTTTATTATCCATTTTCGTTCATTTTAATTAATCATTTAACTTGTTTTCCAAGTCTTTCATTGGAATACATCTATTAACACATGCCTACTCATATTTACTTAATGCACTCTTTTCTTGTCCCTATTTACTTACTCCTTACTTCCCTTCTTTCCTTTCCCTTTAACGAATTTGTGTTTCCACGGGTACTTAAATTTCTGGCCTGTGTTATCCGTGTTGTTTGTTATGCATGTGTTTATCAGTATAATACTCACTCACGTCCTTTGATCGTTGTTACAGCCATCCCGTCGAGAAGGGGAGATAGGTCCGAATCGAATAAAGGGAGGTAGAAGGAAGAATAATATGGATATATATATATATCGAGGATAAGAAAGAACACTATCGCTAGAGAGAGACAGGGAGGGAGGTATCTCAAGTTTTGATTACACATGCACCTTGGGTACATATCTTATTTCCATCCATTCACATCCTACCTAGAGCTCGGGACATGATCAAGCCAACAACTACACCGCATCTATCTACCCGGTGTGCCTTATCCATCAATCAGAAGACAATTAATGCTTTCTCTCATTCTCTCCCCCCCTTTTTGTTTCTTCGCTGTCATATCGAGTTCCCCCCCGCTCTCTAAGCAAGACTATGCATAGAACCTAGGCCCCCTCTCATTTATTCATCGGAATGTGTAGTAATATGCATGTAATCAACATCCCTTCATCTTGACACAGTTACTCATAATATGCATCAAATTACCGACTCCTATACGCCTTCCCCCCAAAGCCGCCCTTCCTTCAAAGTCATGTATACCATGCATCATGTCGCAACATTACTTGATAACATTCACCCCTAAACCTCGAACCCCTCAATACTCCTCCACAGCACAGTTAGGGTGCAATACGTAAACGACCTTCTGCGAGGCCGCGGGTCCACCTTCACCAGCCGCCCCATCGCCACCTTCCCCGGCGAGTCCCTCGCCACGTACCGCCATGAGGATATTGTCCTGTATTACGCGCCAAGTCAGCAAATGGTCCACAGTTGATTTACAACAGATTAGATAAAAAAGGGGGGGGAGGGGGTTAGGGGTAGAGTAGATTAGAACATACCTTGACCATCTTCTTCAGCACCATCCTTGCGATATTCATTTCGTTATGATAATCCTCTTCGCCCTGGAGCTCGTCTTCCTTCTGCTCGAGGTACCACTGCACGAGGTCTTCGCCGTCGACGCCCTCCCCGGCGCCCGCCGCTTCGTCGTCGTTCACACGCGACACTATGAGGTTCACCATGCTGATATACTTCTCGTACGTGATGGCCGTCTTCTTTCGCTGCTGCTGGTGGGCAGCCGCGGCATCATCATCAGCGCCGCTAGCTCCGGCGTCGGCATCTGCTTCACCCATCTCCGCGTCGCCCTCCTCGTCCTGGACCGGTGCGGCGCCTGAAGCTTGGTCTGCGGCGGCGATTAGCGCGGCCGAGTCCTCGGGCGTATCATCGTCCTCTTCGTCCATCTCTACGTCGTCGTGCTCCACGGAAATGATACTCTGGCGCAGGAGGTTAAACGCCTCGTCCACAAAGTCGGGCACGATCTCCTCGACACAGTTGGCCTTGGCGATCGCCTCTGACAGTCGGATCAAACTTTCTAGCTGTCGGACCGTAATACGATAGCTATTCTTGCCGATGCCTCCTTGTGCATCGTCAGCGCGCAGCTCCTTGTACTTGATGACCAGCCGCTCCTTGGCCTCGTCTGTGAACTCTGGCCGGAATGTCCGCGCGAAGCGGATGTATCGCTGTAGGCATTCAGTGCTGAACTCGGGCTCAATAGCGCTGTCTCGTAAAGCGTGGAGGCCCACAATATGCTCGGCGAGATGGCGATCGACGGCTTCGTTACACTCGTCAAGAATAACGAAAAACAGGTCAAAACGGGACATGATGGGTGCTGACATGTTGATGTTGGCGCGCAGGGTCGTTTTGCGGTTATAACGTCCGCCTACCGGGTTCGCGGCGGCAAGGATTGATGTTCTGGCATTCAGCGTAGCTTGAATGCCTGCCTTGGCGATGGAAATCGTTTGCTGTTCCATAGCCTCGTGGATTGCAACCTGATCTGCAATGTCCATCTTGTCAAACTCGTCAATGGCACAGATGCCGTTGTCTGCAAGCATGAGAGCACCGGCCTCAATAGTGAACTCGCCCGTTTCTTCGTCTTTCATCACGGCAGCCGTGAGACCGGCAGCCGAGGAGGCCTTTCCAGATGTGTAGACTGCCCGCGGCGCGAAAGAGCAGACATACTTGAGGAACTGAGATTTCGAGGTCGACGGGTCGCCTACGATACAAATGTTGATGTCGCCACGAAGTTCCATGCCTTCAGGGGTGGTTTTGTGGACACCAGACATCAGCTGTAGGAGTACTCCTTTTTTGACAATCTCGTGTCCGTAGACAGTTGGTGCCAATGACTTGACCAGACGTGCGTAAATGTGGTCACTGTGGACCATCTCACGCAGTTCGTCGATCTCACTAGGCGCCATGGAGTTTAGGACTGCATTCTGGGCCTCCTCGACAGTCTCGGTCGTGTCAGCAGAGGACTGGGTCAGAGAATTGGTGATCTCGTGAACTTGTCGGCTAGCGGACTGGCCAGGAGTGGAGGTATCGGGTGTGACCATGTTGGCAAGGAATGCTAATCGATATGTCAAATCACGAACACCAAGCGACTTGAGACCCGAGACTCCGCTGCCGCCAACATCGTTACTGCGTGGGGCATTCCGATCATCCCGAATCGCCGTAGGTCGGACACCCGGAAGTCCCAGCTGGCTGACATCCGGGACTACAATCAAGGCACCGGTGAAAATGCACTTCTCTCCGGCCTTGGCACGATCAACGATCTCGCCTCGCATGATGACGTCCATCGTCCGCGGCATGCTCCCCGTAGGGATTTCGGAACTATTTTCCTGGATGCGTACCTTTTGCCAGTCGACAAAGGTGCTCTGCCTGATGTCGAGTTGCCAGGCCAGACGGTTTCCACATTCGGCGTTGGGGCATTGTGTAGGTTCAGTGTAGCGGAATGTCTGCTCGACGTTGGGAATGACAGACCGACAGGCCTCGCAGGTGAAGGTTGCAAGCGAGAGTTCGGGTCTGACCTCAGATGTTCTCGTGACAGTGCCGGAGATAGAAAGCAGCTGGCCAATATTCTTGGCCCGTAGACTGCGGACTCGGGACACGAGCGGCAAGTTGTAGAAGGCAATGGCGAAGAGCTTGTCGGTTTGTTGGTTAGCCGTCTTGCTGCCCTGCAAGTCGGACTGGCTGGCGGATCCAATATTGCTCGCGCCAGATGTGGTCTGGCCGCTCGACGTTGTCGCCTGTCGGTGTTCGCGAAAGTATTGTGGCTCGTACTTTGCGATCATGTTATGTAGGGCATTGGTGAGGAAAGGGAGTAATCGGTAGTATTGGGTGTTAATGGCGTTCGCCAGACCGCCATTCTGGAAGGAGGCGACGTGATTGTAGTTCACGTAGAAGGTAGAGAGTTGATAGACTCGCATGTTATGGATCTGGGCGACGTAGAACCTGTCTGTGGCGACGGCGCTTGAAGTCGGTGCTCCGGAAGAGACAGGATCCTCAATAAACCTGGCAGTTAATCATCAGTCACAGACCCCCCCACGATAGCTACGGATGGCAAGAGGTTCTCACTCCTCGATGAAGTTCTCAAAGTGCTCTTGCACGGTTATGCCGATTCTATCCTCTACTCGAGGAACATTTGCCGGGTCACGGCGTCTTGGACGGCCGGGGATCTGGTCGTCTGCGAATCCATCGCCCTCATCGTCGCTCGGGGCTGCTAGACTCTCGGAGGGCGGTCCTCGAGGCCGTGCTGACGATCCTCGTTGGAATTGTCTCTGCTTAGGAGTAGCACCGCCAGCCCTCGAGGGAGCATCAGACATGATGAAGCCGGCGTCGCTTGGTGTCGCCATGGTGCAATGTGACTGGAGTTGTTGCGACGAGCTCGGCGGTTAATTAGGCGTTATTGTTGTTGTTGCTGCTGTAGTTGAGGGGTGCAAGACCAGCAAAGTCGAGTGGGACTCAAAAAGTCGTCGTTAGGTCGAGATTGGCTCGACGCGTTCTTCGCGTTTCAATTAAAAGGGGCGCGTTTTTTGGCGTCTGCTTTTATTGGTGGGGTTCTCTCAATTAAGATCTTGCAGCTAATTACATAATCAGGTACCTTTTAGGTGAATAATCCGATTATTCAATCAACCATATAAGTAATACAGCGGGATGTACCTGATAACACAACATCTTGACACTACCTTACAAGCAAAAAAGGTACGTACGGTGGCTAGGGGGGTATAATATTCTATTAATTCTTTTTGCTTCGACTCGTTGCAACAACCGTTCCTTCAGGACCATATCTTTCTAACCTATATTATACAACAAACAAGGCTCGTTCCAGATCATCCATCCAGCCACAGTAGAAAGCATACGGCCTTGTCTTGAACCTCCATAAGTTATTATGCGGCCTTCTACTACGGCATCGTCCATATATGCGAGGAGCAATTATGCGTATATAGGTAACTAGGCAGGCGGCCGTTCTACGCTCAAGCCTCCGTAGCTTGTTCTTGCTCTTGCCCTTGCTCTTGTTCTCGCTTCCCCTCCTTCTCTTTCTCATCTGCCTGAACTGCTGGAGCTTCTGCTTCCGGCACTTGAGGTGCTGGCTTCTCTGAAGCTGGCACGGGTTCTTCTTCTAGAGCCAGGTCGTTTCGCAGATCGGGCAGAAACCGGTCTATCCGCTTCCACGTTTCTACCCACAGGTTCTCTTGCGATGGGTCCTTGCTTGGGGGTACAAGATAGCCACTGCTCGACATGAATAGCAGTACATTCTTTAGGTTTTCGGGCACAGCCTCTTCCTGTAAACCGGATCAGTATCCCACAAACCTTTCGAGAGATTATCACGAGTGCTTACCAAACTGTCACCCTGCCCACTATTCATGAGCCTGTCCATGATGTCGATAATCTGCAACCAGAGATCCAACATGCCATCCCACTTGGAGAGAAGTACTAGATACTGGAGGAATGTCTTGCAAAGGAGAGAGGCAGCCTGAACTCTGGTCTCACTCATGCCATCTCGATCAGAAGAAAAAACTTCGGGCTTGAGCAACCTGTGAATTAACGGAAACAAGACTTCGCCAAAGATAGCCGTCCACTCTTTATGGTCGCTACATGTTAGTTCTGGTGACAGCAGAGACCTCTGTAATGATGAAAACGCCAAGCTGCGCACTTCCCGGCATGGATTTGTACACTGTGTTGTCAGCGCCTGGAAGATTGGGAGCCAATACGCAGACCAGGCTACAAAACCGTCAGCAACTATAACATACCCTCGAAAATCGGGTATAAACGAACCTTCGCTACTTTCCAGGTGTGACTGGTTCATCAAGGGGGGAATGCGAGCTGTCATAGTGGATATGAGGTTGACAGCTTTCACGCCTCGCGAGACAACCGCATTCTCGCTGTAGATCGTCAGAAAACGATACTCCTAGTGAGCTTGAGCAATATACCTTGGGGCCTCTTTCTTAGGCGGGCGAGCATTTCTCGGTCTCCTCTCTCCCTTCTGCTCCACTGCGGCACCGACCCTGGCAGCAGTGGCGTACTCGTTTAGCAGAGAGATTGCGGCCTCGTAGTTATCCGCGATGATCGCTGAAGGCGTGCCGGACACACCACCTTCAAGTATTTCGAAAACGGTAGGCGATGAGTTGGGATTGCCCGCTAACGTGCGTAATATAAGCCAAAAGTCGGGAGAAGTCATAATCTCACTTCTAAGCGGTCCTGGTTGGTCAATAGAGAGCTTGAGACCTTGCAAAACTAGCTGTGATGTTTTCGTGAGGGTCTCCTTTGGAAAGCTAGATATCGTATGTAATAGCACAGGCGCCCGCACAAAGTCATGGTCCTAGATTGTCAGCAAGTTTCGTGGCAGTGGGTACATAATAACACTCACATAGCTAGCTTTCAATACGTTGAATTGGTAGTAGGCAGCCCGAGATACAAGGATGGGGTGATACCTTGAGGAATCGCGTAGAATCATTTGGAGAGCTTCCGCGACCACTTTGCCAAGAATCCCTACCGTCTCGCTGTCTCTCAATGCGAGGACGGTGCAAAACTCTAAGATATACACCACAGCAGGATCATAGGTAGGCTTCTTAGAAGTAGGTTTAGGTCCACTTGTAGGCGACGACGGCATACTCTCAGGTTTCACGGTGATAACCGGCACCGTCGAGCTCTCGTCATCGGGAAGCTGATTTAATAGAGCTTCGATCAAAGGTGGAAGTGAATCTAGCGGTAAACGCCTACGTACGGTGAGTAACAGTCTGAATCTGGTATCGAAAAAAGACCTACAAGATATTTGTGAAGACATTCTCCAGGTCACAAGCCTTGATGCAATCGGCGGTGCTCAGTGAACTCTCGACCTCCTCGGATGATGGTTCGGGTGGATCATCAGCTGCATAACTAGATATGTAGGACGACAATGCCGAGAATAACCCAGTGTCGGCGGTTTTTGCTGCACGATCTATGACTTGAGAGGGCGTATGGAGAGGAATCTTGGGTAGCTTTAACCGTTCAGGGTTATTGCTGAAGAACGAAGGGATCAACGAGTTCACAAATAATTTCAACCAAATACGAACAATCTGGGGCAGTTAGCTTTGAATAATAAATAGACGTTGAAATAACTTACATGTTCCCATCCATCATTAATAATAGCTTCGCTTCCTTTGACAACACGGAATAAGACAAGAGTCGCTAGCTGGGCCTTAAAATCTCTGCCGAGCTTAACGGCAAGTTCGCTAACCATGACGCTATCACTATCATCCGAGACCTTTACTTCCGTGTTGAGGGCCGTGCTTGAAAGGTCTTCTGTGTCTAGAGTAGTCATGTAACTAAGGTTTTGAATAATGCGATCTAATGCTTCTGTGATTCCGTACCTCGAAGCGATTTGTGCGCACTGATCAAATCCTGTGACTACTCTCGAAAACACGGCATCATCTGTTGCTGACATGAACACATATGAGAGGGTGGAAACAATAGGCTTCCAGGTTGTTGCGAACATATCGGCGTCGTAGATGTTTGTATTGCAGAGCACCAGCGGCCCCGCAGATTCGGTCTTAAGAAGGAGCTCTCGCCAAGCATAGTCGAAAGCGTGCTTATTATCGTGCTCATCAGGGAGGATGATCTCGTTGGACCTTATCGCTTCGAATGTCGCCTGGACGAACTCGGCACCAAAATCTTGACCGCCGTTCACGCCGCGCAGTTGGCGTTCGAAGTCTGACAGTTCCATACGCTTTTGTCTGTTAAGCTTGGGGCTATGCTGGTCGACGTTCAGCATGATAATAGCATACGTGAGAACGAAGATGGCATCCTCATTCGCTACCCCTTCTGATGTCGAGAAGTACTTCTTCGCGAAGGCGGTCACAATTCGCTCGATAAGCGGCGACTCCCCGGGAAGACGGAAGCTCTCCAATAGCTGCCGGACTGCCTCGTCAACGCGCTTCCCGGAGAAATCGAAAAGATTCATGAATGCCTCGAGATACTCATCGTTGCCCTTCTTCGAGAGGAACTCGCCCAGAACTGCCTTGGAAACCCTCGAGGTCTCTCTCAGGAACTTGGCAGCTGTCACTGGGTCTTCGTTAATGATTTCTTGCTCTTTAAGATACCCAAGGCCTTCTTTTGGCTTCTCGTTGAATTTGGTTGCGCCTTTAATTATAATTTTCTTCCTCCGCCGCTGTTCTCTGAGCATGTCTTGGTCTGGCAGTCCATCTGTCACTGGGGCATCATCCAGACGGTCGGCGATGAACTGCACAAAGCCAAGTAAGGCATCGAGACAAAGAGGAGGGACACTTGTTGTGCTCCATGTGGCCGAATCGGGCAGCGCACTTCTCGACAAAAGCCCAATCATATCCTCGCATAGGTTACCGCGGTTCGCATCGCAATCATAATTGACAAATAGCTCAACTAAAAAGGTTGGCATGCGCGTCAGGGCTCCTACACTTTCGACCATCGCCTGGCGAGCATCAGGCTTCCGGGCGCCGCCCTCCATACCAAGCTTCTGCCGGTCCTTAACCGGAACCGGTGTTGACCTCCCGCTGCCGGCCTGGGAAGGCGGGGGTTTGACGGTGGTTGGCCGTTGAGGAATTCCATCGTAAAGAGACGGGTCAATATTTGCTTCTCGTGGGATTTCGACCGGGGGGTGTAAGCACGCAACAAGGTAGGATAAGAACAGCTCCTGCTGCAGTTTCAAAACTCCTCGGCACGTTTCTAATAGCGTACCAGCAACGATGAGCGATTCTTGCAGAATGGCCATGTTGTCAGATCGTACAAGCTGAAAGAGGTGGCGACATAAACGGTCCTCGGCAACCACGGCCAGTGCGGGATGTCTTGCTATCGATGGCCCAGCCACTTCTAACGCGACGTGGATAATGCGCAACGCCATGACTCTCATAGTATCTCCTTGCTGCTTGTCATGGGGGTCTAATAGATCAACGAGGACCCTGAACAGTTCCTTCATTGATGGCAACGAATATGGCTTAATATCAAGAGCCTCGGGATTCTCTGAGGGCTCCGCAGCAGAGCTCGCCTCTGCGTCGTTTGTGGTGTTTTCCGAACTTGACGACTGCCGCGTCTCGTTTACGGGTGCATCGGATGACGCTATTATATTATCGCCGTTCGCAGATGGCACCATCTTGACAGCCTCCATTTCCCCGTTCGTCTGGTTGTCGAGCGCCTCTAGATCGTCCCCAGCCTCCACCTCAAGGTGCTTGAGGTGCTCAAAGATGATCTGACACATTCGGATCATAGCCGCCTCGGCCGTTCTCCGAAGAAGCTCGGACAGCCGTGACTGGCAGCACATGGTCAGGCCGGTTTCCATCATCTCGCAGACACTCTCGTCGCTGAGCAAGGTACCACCAGGACCTGATAGCATATCCTCCATTAGGTGTAAAATCATGAGTAGAACAACTTCATCCTGCGCGGAGTCGCTAGCCTCAAATCTGCAGTGCGTGATCGCTGTCGACAAAGACTGCATGGCAAGCGGGAAGCGCGGAGAGCCGGGGCTAATAAACCCATAGGACAGGAATTTCCGGATCGCTTTCAGGGCGAGAATGGTTATAGGAGCGGACGTTGAAGAGGCTTGTATTACTTGGAGAAACGGGCTTAGGAGGGCTGGAGCATCGAAGTCGTGGATATCTGTATCTTTATTTAGCACTTGTACAGGTCGGCGCTGCGCGCTTTGCCCTCTTCATACCTTTGCAACTGGACAACTCATGGCGAAGACGTCCGAAACCTGCCATCAATGGATTGTCTTGCATGCTCCTTCCCTTCTTCCCTCGTAGCCCCCACCGGTTCGTGATGCCGAAGTCTGGCGTGCCATCTCCTCCCGCGCTAGTAGCAGATCCTTTGCTTCCGGGTCGTAGAAGAGGACTCGGAGGACCAAGTTGGATGGGATTCGGATTGCCGCCGAGGATCGAGGATACCGATGAACCTGCCCAGCGAGCATGTTTTCGCATAGCCGAGGTGACGGTTATGCATTCTGAAATCACGAGAGACACTGGATCCACGGCAACAGTGACAGGGCGACTCCTATATTGTGGCCCGGTGGTGTTCACGACGGTACTTATAGATGCGCCCAGCTGTGGAGAAACGTCTAAGCTGGCCCGGCTGGCCGCGAGTTCTGCTTCCATCGTGTCGTTGGTATGCGCATCTCGACTCATCCTCGCCTCTGCGGCGACAGCTATGACGATAGCTACTCTCGGGACGAAAGCAATGGAGCTATTAAAGGGAGGGGGGCTCGAAGAGGATTGCCGACAGCTGTTGGATCAAAGTCTAGTTTTCAACAGACGCAGCGCAAACGAATGACGCAGTCGCACGTAGTCGGGTGCGTCCACGAATTCATTAAATATGAATATGTAATGAGGTAGAGGTCTTGTGGAGTCTTTATCGTATGCGTGTTCATTGGAGCTTAGAAATGTCGAATACCTGTTACAGGTGCCCCCGGCCTGGCATCAATTCACTGAACATAACCTTATCCCGTCCCCTAGCCTAGGTAGGCTAGCAGCCCTGGAGTAGCGTTTTTTGTTACCAATTTAAAGTTTATGGCGAAGATCGGTAAGGGCGTTTATCCGATGCAGCCACCGTGGCCCCAGTTGCCGCCACCCGACAAGGACCGAAACCACACTGTGTGCCATATGAGCCCCTAAATGGGATACTATACACACCCGCGACCCAACCCCTTTTCCGTTTTGTCTACCAGGTACCTTATTGTTATGTCTTGGTAAAATCCGGGAGCAAAGTCCAATTCAAAATAATTATTCAGCCAAGCAACCGCCAACGTCACGTATGTTTCTTTTATGGTGCTACCAAATAGCCATAGAAGAGCCAGCATCTGGCTAGTAAGAGAATTGCTACACATATTTTAAGAAGAATCAGGTCGACCAACGTAGGCTTCAAGCCATGTCTATGCACTCACTGGAGTGCAATTCCACTGTTATGCTTCAAAATTCCATGCCTCGTAATCATGCACCCACGCCGCCTTGAATACCAAGAACGCCAGAGCCAAATGATCCCTTCCATGGCCCTCTTATTGTACACTTGACCTTACTGACTTTCTTTTTTCTCTCTCTTCCACGTATGCAGATACCAAGTGCGCCTTCTTCAGTCGATGAGCTCTGATTATTTTAACGCCACCACTGCCAATGAATCAAGAGTATTTGGAGCTATCATATTCTCCGAAAGCTTGCTGGGAACGTGGTCTAGGACTCTGCCTTGACCTGGTTGTTCTTCCGAGGCTTTTCCCTGGCCTTGCCAGCATCTGCTGCGCCGCCCTTCCTCGTGTCTTGATTTTCCTCCTCCTCATCCTCTTCCTCCTCTGGTTCTTGGTTCTTTCCCTTCTTCGACCCTCGGCTGGCCTTTTCGTCTGGGTTTTGAGCGGTATCATCTTCCTCGTCTTGGCTTGAGGGCTTCTTGGAATCCGCTTTCGGCTCTTTCTTCGGGGTTGATTTTTGTTCCTTGGATGCTTCTTTGGCCAAGTTTTGTATATCGGACTTGTCCTTCTCCCATTGACTGTTCGTATCATCGAACTCATCTTTAATCTTTTTCGCTCGTTCTTCCGCTTCCTTCTCAAATGCTTCTTTGGCCAACCGCTCTTGTTCCATTTCCTAGGCATCGAATTAGCTAACACTCCAAGGTTTGATGCATACAAATATGACTATAGGACCAATTTTTACCTCCATGTGACGAATGTCGTCTACGCTGGGCTCGTATAAATGCCAAATTGTGTAATGTGGAAGACCAACGACGGAAAACTGCATTCGCTTAGCCATCTATGTATCTGTTAGCACATATTCTGAAGTTATCTGGAGGAGGCAAGAGAAACCGGACCTTTCCAAAACCCTCTGTTTCAGCATGTTTCTCGAAACTGAATGCTGGGAAATGGACGCCGGATCTAAACACTCTCGCTTTAGCCAGAATGCTCACTCCTCCGACGCCGTCGATTTCCATTTCCATGTCCGGGTCTCCGTAAGGATCGCGGAGATAGGCTAGATGGGGGCGCCAAGTAGCGTACTCAGCGTATCCTTCAACGATCACTGCATCTTCATCAAGGGTATCGGCAAGAGCGAGGGCTGTCTCGGATTCCTGCCATGAGTTCAGATCATACGGCTGCTCACCACCGAGCCAATCTGGCAGTGGTCGCCATACATCTATAACTATGATTAGCAAGGAATTGAACGGGACTAAGACTCGAAATGACTTACTTGGCACAATTATGTCCTTGTTGTGGCGCATCAAGTCTTCGAGGATTGTGAATGGCGCAGTTTCGACATCCACGTCTCTCCAGTAGACCCACGAGTGGTGGGGACGAAGTGTAGCGCTTAGCAGCCAGTTCCTCGCCTGTGCCATCAGCTTTCTACGACTTGCTTGAGCAGCAAATCCGTGGCGGCTCTCGACGTCCTGGTTGACCTTTTGGCCAAAGTCCTTCTCGATGATAGAAATTTCTCCGTAGGGCTGCTTCGGATCCTCGTGAGCCTGTAGCTCCTCTAGTTTCTCCACGAGGAGATCTAACGTTCGATCCTTCGAATCGGATACCAAAAAGGCGAGATCGATAAGGTGGTGGGGATAGGTGAAATTGCGCAAGTGGGAGAACATCATTGGCAGATGTTGTTCGGCGTCTCTCAGCGGCACGCACAGCAAGATTCGTTCCTCTCTTTCCCAGCCACGAGCAGTGCCTTGAACATTGGAAAGATCATAGTAGCGCACGGTGTCCATCAGAACATCATCATGTCCACTTATGAGGCCCAATGAGAAAATCGAAGTTGCTGAAGCATTTCCTGGCCAGACAAAAATCCCAAACAGCGTTATTACAGTGACAGTTATACCGAGTCGCACTAACAGGTTTTTTCTTCGGCGATGCGCTGGGGTCGAGGCTCGAGGCTGGAATCTAGTTGTCAGACGCAAGGTTAGCGGGAGAAAGACGAACCAACATCCCGGAGACGCAAAGGGGGCGGCGAACCTGTGAGGAGAGATGTCGAAGGTATTTCCTCGCGGATATCCATTGGCAGCGTGATGATGTCTCGACATCATCTTGGATGTGGTAGAAGATGCGTAGGAGGGCAGCATTCGTAGGGCAGTCTGCCGGCTATGCGCCGACAGGAGCACGCGAGGGGAGATTGAAGCTGTGGATGGTAAAAAAAGGACGACGCCTAGTCGCGAAGGTCGCGCCGCAAAGCGATGAAATAGAAATGCCTCCAAAAGCCTTCACGGAACCATGGATGGAGAGCAGATCAATCAAGCGCCTGGGGAAAGACGACCCGGCATCGAATTGGCGGGACCGGATATATTGCGGTGTACTACTGGTATGTTTTATGTTATTCCACTGAAATAAAAAAAAGGTGTCGGGTTCACATCGTCAAGTCGGACAACTTGGTAAGATAAGGTAACGCTATCGCCAAATTAGCAGCCAAATTAGAGTTAATGACAACAAGGGTCTTCTCCGGTACGAAGGTACCTTGGGTACATATGTATATATGTACAAACTTACCTAAATGGATGTCCCGCATGGATTGCCTTATGTAAATTTATTGAGTTAGGGACCCCAACCCCTGTAAAGTACCTCCGTATTACCTTTAACCATTTCCAATTACTGGATAACTCAGCATACTATTTTATGTAGGTAGGTACCTACATTACAACCTTATGTAATAGATCTACTTAAGTGCATATATGAGTACAATACATGTGTGGATCTCTCTATATACATATATGCAACATACCATTTACTTAGATCAAGACCTGAACACACCACGAACCGACCTGCGGCATCAAGTACTGACCCTAGCTAGTCTATATCTAATTTGTGTTTGCTCGAATTGTATGCTGTTTATAATTACTTTTTTTGGCCAGTTTCCTCGACGACTCTTCTTCATTCATAGAAATGAACTCAGAACTGCCTGTTGGTGCGCCTTGGACTCACTGGCAGCTTTCCTTCGTCTGACCTCCTCCTGGATCTGTTCCTGTCTACGCTCGGCGACATTGAGGCGTGTTCGGCTAAAAGTGCCAAACGTGAGGAGGATAGAAATTCCTGCAATAATTGTGCATACTCTCATGTCCTCACTGAATGCATCGGAATATACTTGTCTGATTGCGATGAGTTGGTCCTGTGTCATCCCCGAGCCGCCCCCCTCAAGCGAGGAGAGTTGTTGAAGCTGTACAGATCCCCCAAACCTTTCCCGGAGAGTTACCCCTAGAATCGCCGAAGATGCTGCAATTCCAATACTGCCTCCCAGTACTCGAACTTGTGCCATTATCCCTTGAGCTGTCGCTATTGTCCCGTTAGCGTGTCGGCTTCGCAGTTCCATGGGACGAGAGCTTACCATGATCTCTAATGGAGGACTGCAATACTGCAAGCATGGTTGACGTTGAAACGGTCATTCCAAACCCCAGGCCCACGAAAACTAGAAAACCTAGCGCCTTAGGTTCGACGCCATACGAGCTTGAGAGAGTCGACAAGAGCCCACAGCCCAGCATCATCAGACAGGTGGCTAATACCAGGGTCACAAACGTTCTGTCCTTCCCTGCATTGATCTTGCCGGATACGGCGGTGCCTATTGCGCTAGATCCTAACATTGGGAGTAGCATGACACCGGCGATGAGGGGATCTTTGCCGTTAACCACCTGCAGTCTCTGCGGAAATGCATAAACAAGCAAAATGTATGGAAAGCCGAGAAGCATGGTGTTGAGCGTAGCCGAAGCGTACACGTGGTTGCGAAGAAGACGTATAGGAAGGGCCGCAGCCATCTTGTCCCCCCATTTCTTCTCAACGAAAATAGACCAAGCAAACAATCCAAGCAGAGCAGCCACTCCGACAAGTAAAGGAGCAAGGAATATTGGTTGGGACCATTGTTCCACAGGACCGCCAGCATTCTGGAACGAGAATACTATCAAAACTGCGGCAGCAACCAGCAAGGAGGAGCCAAGATAATCGAGTTCCTTCCAGGACCGTCGCTCGAGATCTGGTAGGTATCGAGATTTCGGCCACATCGAGTAGAATAATACGAAAGAAAATGCCCCGATTGGCACACTCGGGTCTTTGTTAGCCTTGTCAAAATGCATATACGGTAGGGGAATACCATACTTGATCCAAAATACCCAACGCCAACTGGCATAATGCGTCAATAACCCACCCAACACAGGGCCAAGAACACTGGAAACCGTGATGACGAGACCGATTGTAGCTGTGAAAAATGGCAGAAGCCTTGGGGGAAAGATCTCGGGGAAGATGATCATCGTGATGGAATAGAGACCTGGGATAATTAGCAATTCCACATTCTAGCAAGGCTTATCCATCACGAACCTGAGCCTCCAAACCCCTGGATTGCACGGAACGCTATCAGTTGTCGCAGATTCTGTGCGAAGCCACAGGCGATCGAGGAGGCTATGAAGATGATATAGGAGAAGAGGAACGCATCGCGGCGGCCAATCACATCGGACATCCGAGCTAATAGCACGGCACAGCCAAGATATGATAACGTATATGCCAACGCAACCCAATTCACGGCCTCTAAATCATCGAAATAGGAACCTATCGATATGAGGCTCGTTGCCACAATCGAGGAGTCGAGAAAGCTCAGGAAAAGGCCAGTCGCAAGGCTGTCCGGGAGTCAATTAGATATCACCAACATAACAGGACTCTATTACGTACCCGAGACTCAAAAGCGCAAGATTCCATGAAGGTAATTCGGGTCGGTCATGCTCGAGCTCGAGCTTGACCTCAACGTTTGAAGTCCTGCTAGATTCAACAGCCGGTTGCTCCATGTTTACTCGACAACGTGATATAACGTATTACGGTGCCACCCGAGTCGAAGATTTCTCTTGCCTGATACCCGAGAGGACGACTATGATACGTATCGTTTTATATTTGTCTGATGCCAGGCTCATGTTGACAAACAGATGGAGCACTGACAGCTAGGTGCACCAACTGGAGCAAAGACAAAAAAAAAAATTTCAAACGAGGCCAATGCGAAATCAGTCATTTTGAGGCCCGACATAACTGGAGACTATTCAATTCGATCGGGACTTATTAGCCGGCTAGGGTATGGGACTTGGTTATCGCCAAAGCTTCACTTGATCTAGTGAGGTTGTTCGTGGATCAACTTTTGACCATCACACGATGCCAGCCAATCTTGCTGTGGCCGTAGCTCGCCGGTCGGTATAACTGTCAGTTGCATTAGGCGATGCTGAGTGGTGCTTCTCAATGCGACCTCGCATTCGCTTGCTAGGCCCGGTTAGCAAATCAACAGCGGTGTGCAAGCCAGCTCATCACACTAGCACCGATACTTTATTAGGGGAGGCGAGCACTAGTTGACAAGCTTCTCTCTTTTCTTGTTCCAACTACTACGTAGGTTGCTTTTTCAGATTTATCTAGGCCCGTCTTCCTTGGCCATCCCCACTCCACCTAGATGCAAGGGAGATCAGTCTTCACCAAAACATACGGTTACAACGACGTCATTGGATTTGACAAGTTTGTCTGATAGCAACAAGTTGCGATCTGAAAGACCGAATCTTTTAGCATGATAGGAAAGACAGAGACTTATCTCAAACTGGGTGATTATTTGGACTAGATTCCATATACTTACTAGATTTCCTGGGGTGTTTTCGTACGTAACAACCGGCTAAACGATAGATAAGTTAGACGTGCTCCATCAGTAGCATCGATCTAAGAGAGTAGATCCATTTAGCAAGGAGATCGTATCAACTCCCCACAAACATCCGCATTGTATTCAGCCGCATCCGAACCCCAGTTCGGACTCGTCTATTTTAACTGTTTTTGGTACACACGCTAGAATGAAGTAAATTCAACGTCCATTGCAATCAACATATTTGATTCCGTATATGATATCTGGCCTACAGTCCCTGCTCTAGAGATCTTTATTTTTACCCAAGTCCATCAGTCTTGGGGCAGATCATCTTCTATGAAGTCCTCGTCGAGACTGGAGGTAATGTAAGTCTTAGGTAGGCATGTCAGATAACGGCCGAAAACCTCCACCCCAAGGTAACTTGGACAATTCACTACTAAGTTTCTTCTTGCGGCCGTACTAACTACGAATACATAGATAGGTATATCTCTGTTTGGATCCGAGTATACTACTTGGGTTAATCACCATTGTTAGTGTGATTATCTTTACATACCACTTCTAGTCATGTGCCCCCTCACGTCTCAGCCAAAAGCCCAGATCGAGAACTTGTGAGGCGTTTTGGCGTTGACTTTGTGCCAATTAGCACTATTAATTTTCCAGGTTGTGATGGTTAGGCTTCTAAATGCCCTGGCCGGTCTCATTATCTTAGACCATCTTCCCTGGCTAGTACATCGATAAGTTTCAATGTTCCTCTTCCCCCCTCCGGTTCTGGAAGTGTCGGCTTGCAAAAATCTTGACTGATCTCGATTTCGATTTTGATAACAATTCATACGGCCTGTGGCAGTTTGTAAACCGAGCTAGATGTGAAGTCCTAATTCCCCTCTGAGAATGCTTGTAGAACCTATAATCCCCTAGGGTGATACACGATTCTTGATTTAGATCTGTAGCGTATCGCCATCGACTCACCAAACAGAATTTTCTCTAACTATAGATACCAGCTAAACTAACCTCAAGATATCCTCGTCCCTAGCACACAAATAGGTTCTATCGTTTACACAAGCGGGGCGTGGCGTCGGGGAGTTGGCTTAACCAGAGACATTGTCCCACCAACCAAGTCGGCAGTGATCACGATGGGTGCAGATTAATAAGTTACGGAACCATCTCCGACAGCCCTCGGCTTCTGGATATTCTTACCCTTCACTCGGTTGGGCTATTTCTTGCCATTCTTATCTCTACAGTTGAATGCAAGCTTCTCGACTTAGAAACAACCTAGCCTACTGTCACATAACATGGAAAACTAACCGGTTTACTTCGACCAGCTCGCCTTCACGATACTAGACTGATTGGAATGCGAGAGTTGGTATTCATTCATGCAATTCAACGCTTACAGCTCTGCTATCCGACGAGGTCGTACCTGATGAGTCTTACATGGCCTTGACACCCACTTTCATCGTCGTTTTAGATCTGCAATCTAACGTGAAGACCCACGGCTCAACAGCCTCGAGGTCGGCTGTGCTGCTTTTCTTGGGGTGTTTGGGGGGCTAAGCCGATGTTTTCGGATAATAAGAATGCCCATATACAGATTCAGATACTACACTGTGATGATGTCTTGCATTTCTGAAGGGGGTCAGCACAACTTAGCCAATAGCAGGAGGGCGGATTGCTGGTTTTTCTTCATGTGCTTAATCTCTCATGCATGTCGGCAACTCCGATCCTCAAGCCTCATAGACCTAATACTATGTATGTGCGTAGTCTGCAATGCTACGTAGTCATATATTATTATAATATCTCAGTGCGGGAAGAGGACTACATGGATTTGAGGAACCCCCCCTTTCCTTTTTGGTCCAATAATAGCCAACCGCAGCCTCGATAGAGCTGACCGATGGACTCTCCCCCATATCATCCCGCGTTTGAATGTGGTTGAGACTATACACACCTCCAGATTAAGCGCTTGGAGCCAGCCGCTTCGGCAGGACTCTTCATCAAGTTCGTTAGCGCTGTTGCATATCTGACTTATTGAAAATGATTCTGCAGTTTGGCTAGCGGATCTTGCCAAAAGGATAGTTATACCCGCCGGTGGCGTCTATAACACCATGGGGCATGCCGATTAGTGAAACAGTTCGATCTGGCATATAGTTGAGGACCGATACTACACTTCGCTGAATCGCCGAGGTATTAATGTCGAGTCTTAAATTTAGCATCATCATGCAGGGGAGACGGCTGTGTCTCGAGGAAAATCCCAACCAATGACGATGGGCTGCAATATCATTCTTGTACCTAGATCTTGTTACTATATCGAGTGCTGTACATTAAAGACCGGGCGTACGATATCATTATCAACAGACCACCGTAGCAGCCGTTGAGAGACTTGTAGGACTCAACCTGCAGACAATGATGCGGTGCAGGTAAATCGGCTTCGAAACCAGAGGCTGATTTGGTCTCCCAATCGACGGCCCCTGCATCAGCCTCACTACTCCAAGACGCACACATACCCTGCCCAGTTCAACACTGTGTAACCCAAGATGCATGGCCTCCATATCACGGTCGATCGTTTGTCTCTCGAAACAGCACATTCCCATCTGCTTTTATCATGGTTCCTGTATGCTACAGTCATACCAGCCTTACAACGGGAACCTGCCGATCTGAGGTGCCTGTAGAAAAAGTAGACATATCCTATATTAACTGATGAGCTCGCAAGGGTCGATTCCTTCAGTTCGCCTTGTAAACCAATATCTTCTTTTCTTCCCTCATCATCTATCTCCTATTTGATATAGGGTCTTGCACTTACCTACCTTGCTTCAAACCATTTGCCTCTATCTCCTTTCTGTGCTTATAAAGTACTGGGTTTGACTACATATTGAGTATCGTCAAATATAAGCAACAGTTCTTTGTTTCCAACCCTCCCTCAGCTTGTCGACTTCAGCACAGTACTCACTTAAGATAATTATATCTACTAATATTCTCCTCGACAATCATCAAGAACTATCTCAGACTGGGAATACCCTCCATAGCGGCGATTATACAACCTGAATCCCTCCTTCCTCCTTGAGATCTGATAATTATTTCACCTGTCAGCTATTCTCATAAGGGGGCTATGCCACTATCACTATCTCCTGACTCGGTGGAGGCTACTTGGGGCTCCGATCCAACGTACGTGTCCGACAACATTCTTCTTCCACAAAAACACGCAGGCTATCTCACTAACATGTTTAATAGTGATAGGTCCCTGGCTGATGGCTCTTGGTCCTCACAAGATGGACTCATTCTGGAACCAACCAAATTAGAGCAACAGCCGTTGAGCTTGGAATTGCAGCACTTTCACCTATGCGATACCCACATGCCTTACTTCCACACGGGCAGTGGGATCGGAGTCCCGTATCAAGATCTCTCTCTGTCCCGCCCTATTTTCCACGGCAGAGACACCCATTTCCACAATCCCAACACCAATGATGTTCAAGTCTTTTACTTTACCCCAACGCCGATGACAGACGGTTACGCCGCCAACGCCTACACCGGAACCGCAGAAGACAGCCGGCAGACGAGCCGTGTCCTCATCAGCGATATCGATGCCAACAACAAAAACAGCAGCAGCAGCAGCAGCAGGAAGCAGAAGAAGAACGCGAAGCACGAGGAGAAGTCCAATTACCTCTCCGTCGCCCTCGAGACGTACATCCGGGACCCGCAGGCCCACGAGGAATTCGCCTACAGATACACTACATTTGACTCATATCCTCGCGGTGCCGCGTATGGAGAACGCCATGCACGATGAAAGAGGCGTGTCCGCCGTGCTATTGCGTAAGTCGGGGCCGGAGCTGCGAGGCCAGGAATCTTCTTGAGGATACTGATTAGATATGGGACGAAACACGATTAAGAGATTGAGCCCAGAATTAATGATTTTTTGTTCTTTCTCACTTTTAACAACATCCATTGTTATTTTTGTTTGTTACGATTAATAAGGTCAGATATGTATGATGGTTATAATACCAATCTGCATGCGGTAAGAGAGCATCGCCTCTTTCTCTTTTCGCTCGTTTCTTTTTCCATTTAATATTAGGATCTTACTGTTACATGTACTTATATATGTATCTCATTTTTATTGTTTGACATAAACAGTGTTGGACTTTTAGGTTAACTGAGTGCAAACAATCATCGTTTTACCAAAATTTTGCCTTGATAATCTATGTTAATCTAGACGGCTTATACTCATATTAAGCTACGTGACTTTCATTGGCGCTGAACACCCTCTAAGCTTAATTATCATGAATTGCGCCAACTTTGATCGAGAGAGCAGAAGACTGCTATGAAGATCGATATATAGTGTAAAAACGACTTTCAAAGATATTAAAATGAAACTATAACACTTTACTGACGCTATATAGTAATATGTCTTCCCTTCGCTTCTATCTTTTCTTAGAAGTCATATAAATATGCTGCTCTTTATATATTTAAAATTTTACGTCTTTTATATTCTTATAAAAATTAATAAAAATTTTAAAACCCCGTTTAAACTTAACATTTTTATTTATATATTAATATTATTTTTAAAAATATATAATATAATAATTTAAATATAACTAAGTAATTATAAAGCTTGTTTTCACTATTTCTTCTGCTCTTTTTCCTGTTGAGCATTATAGCTTTTATAGTAATTCTTTATAAAGGACCCATTATTACATCTTATAAAACACCCTACATCGCCGTCGCCGCACCAGCAATTCACTGACTTCCCTTGAAAATTACAGAGCAATAGTTGATCTAACTTGTACAACTACGAACATCGTAGCCTTCTTGATAGTTGCTACTAGAGCTTGTTATACTTTCGTTACAAACGTCACATGCCAGTGTTTTTAAAGCATACACTAAGAAAAGAGATTGCTTTATCAATGTAATAAACAGCACTAATATTCTGAGAGATGCGGTGTGAGATATAAAACTACTATTAAGATATAACCTAGTAAGATAAAAAGGTGTTTTATATGTAAAGGGCATAGCTCCTTAAGTGGTTGAAGTTTTAGTTCCTCATATAATAATTACATTGTTACTTTATTCTATATTAAACATATTATAATAATATGTTATAACATAATAAATTTTGTTAAAATCGATAACTTAACTAGTTTATAATAAAGTTACGAAAAAGTGATAAGAAATTATAAGATTTATCTTTAATTTACTTAGATTTTATAATGTATTACATATTAATAAAACTAACTTACTTTTAATAATAGTTCCTCTTTTTTACTTTTGTCACAGGCAGGGGTCACGGAAGCTACTAGCACGTACCGTACCTGTAGCAGGTATATAAGGGTAGCCTCTCTCCCCTTTCATTGGGATAAGGCAAGCGTTTGTCTTGCTTTATCCCTCCCCCATAGGAATACACTGGTTGTACCTAGCTTGCCCTACCTCAGTGACAACTTTATATGGCTTTTCGAGGTTAATACTTCGTTTTAAGTTAAACTTAACCGGGTAAAAGTTATTATATTTTATTATTATTAAATGTACTTATATATATTGACGTTTTCATCTTTTTTCTAGTTTTACCTTTGTTAATATTATTAAAAAATGATTAAAATATATAATATTTTATAAATAATAAGTATATATAAGTAGTTATTATTAAAAAGATTTAATTAATAACTTTAAAAAGTATATCTCGTTTTTTTACTTTAAAAAGTTTAAGTTTTTAAATTTAAATATTATTAATTATATTATTATTAAATTATTCTAGTTGTTTTTTATAATAAGCGGTGATTTAATTAAATTTATAAAGTTTCTTATATCGATATTAAAAAAGAGGTTATTATATTTATACTTTAACAGAGAAATATCTTATAAATAGTAGTAAAAAGTGTGCTTAGTTTAAGTAGGAAGTTTATAATAAAGGCAGTGAGCTCTTCATATAAAGGTATGAACCCCTTTAACAATATAATTTCAAAGCCGTCTTAATTTAGGTAAACGTTGGCAGTAAGATAGACGCTATCCACCTTATGAATATTTGCACGTGGAAGACACTTTTACACTTAACTTACAAAATAGCTTTCTTGTAAAACTAGAGTGTTTAGAGAAACATATTACGATTAAAAGTATGCCAAACCACATAAGAGTTATACAAGACGACATATATAGATGAAATGATAAGAACACTTTATTGTTCATTTAAATTAAAATTAGTGCGCAAAGGAGAAACTGATTTATATTTTAACTTTACTCTTTTATTATAAATTATAAAAGCACACGCTTAATTAGCAGGTAGCATATAGTTTGTTATGTCATAAGATATACATCATAGACGACAATAAAACACAGTTCTAGTTAAGGATAGATTCTTTATAAGTCTTGATAGGTCCTTTCTATGTACAGTGCCTCCTATCTACGACTTCTACTATTACAGCTAGACACATAAGACCTCGACTAGGTATATAGCTGGCTACGGGAAATTTTTTGTGCCGAATGCCCTTATCTTTGGGTATTGGCGAGACCGGGAAACTTGAAGGCTAGGTGCCATCGTTTTGATAGCACCCAGCCAACCAGACTATTGGGCCTCCTTAGTGTGTAGATCTCATATCTTAAACAAAGTGAGTGTTGGGACTACGTATTCGTCATACATATGGATTGGCTAGATAGACTAACGTTCTAATTATAAGAACAAGTCTAAATAAATCCTCCTCTCCTCTTCGACTGCTTTAGCTTACGTTAGAAATTGCTTAAGAAAACCACCATCTTAAGGAAATCTCGTAGATCTATTACGTATCCAAGGCTTTGTTAATAATCGCCCCCTTGATTGTTTATGTAGGGAAGTATGACAGGCCTAAAGACTACATGTAATAGAACACGCGTTTAGCTAATTAGGCATGCAATTGAACCGGCTGCACCCTCTTTTCACGGCACGATGCACCATATCGCAAATGATCCGTCAGATTTTATTTAGCAGCGTTAGAATGTCTATCGCGGCGATGTGCGTATTTAGAAACATGCGAGATCAAATTTACTGGAGTGACATGTCATCATCTCGGTTAATAGATGACTCTATTGGGAATGGGGGTAATAATAACAAGATTTGCTTTCTCTATCACCTATCAAATTTAACTTCTAACATTGGGTCAATCAAGGCTTCCCAAAAGGTAGCAGTGAACCAGATCTGGGCTGCTACCTGGGGTATACCTACAGCTCTGCCCCCTTGAGATGTGTAGCAATGGAGGCTTACCTCGTGGCAGCCGGCAGGAAGGAAAAACGCCATACTTTGCCGAAGGGACAGCTAGGCAGGTGATCTGGGGTACCAGCGCAGTCAATTGCCGATGGAGAGGCGTCGCGAGAGCCGACAGTCAATACCACATCGCAACGGCTACCAACATCAACTTGGCAGAACTCTAGACAGGATAAGGCTTCTTTACTCAAGATTCGGTGTAGCCGCCGGTACGTGTAATAACTCCGTCATTGCTTCGAAGCCTTGTTTTCTTACTTAACTCACATGCATGTCGTCACGTATATTTTAACAGTTATTATATCAACTGAGTACGGCGCTGACACGGCATTTTCAGCCTTGCTGGTTTTTGGCAATACTATGAAGAAAAGAAAAATCATAAGAGTCATCTTGACTGAGGTTAGTTGCTTAAGGTCTGCGGGATTGCCTATGGTGCCTAAGCTGTGGCCGGCCTACGGTCATTGTTGGCCGGTACAGCTATATGGTGACCTATAGTACTGAAGCTCTATTTGATTGATCACATGGGGTGCTTAAGCGAAGCTTGGCTAGCCATGTGGCCGAGAGAGGGTTGTGCCTGTTCACCTGTCGGTGAGAGGCGCGATGGGTTGCAATGCTGTGACGCAGGCCGGCCGGCTAGTCAGCCAGCTCGCACCCCTTTTATTTTTTCCGAGTCTAACCATACACATCTCGAATGGATTGCCCCCAACGAACAACGATAAGAATGTTAAGGGGAAACGCAGTCTATGAGAGAATGCTGCCTTCTCTCATCTCCTGCACGGCGCCGAATTAATACCTATTAGTGCAGAACATATACGCTGGGATAAGTGAGCTAATGATGGGGGCTATATCGTGACGTACGCTGACCAGTCTCAACGCAGTACCAAGACTTTGTAGGCGTCTTCCCGTTCACCTAAGACACGACTCGCAGCACGAATATTCTATCACCCGGCCGATCTTTGGGCGTATAATACCGCCGCCCATGTACGTTCCCCTTTGCGGACGCGTTGCCGACGAGCCTTATCACTGTACCACTGTGACGGGCTACCTAGGGTGTCTGACACGTAGACTTTCCCATACAACAAGATTTCTAAGAGATTTTGGACTGCGGGTATATGCCGACAAGACCCGTCGGGACTTATCTCGCCTAGCCGATGAGCCAAGATGGGTGACGACATAGGGGACGCCGGGATGAGCTATGATGTGGCAGCGCTCTGTGACGAGCGGGTATGGCCCGAGCAACTCTTCAGCCATGTGGCCGTTGCAGCTCCCAGAGAATCTTCAGCCCTGGTATATGTCTTGTTCTATACCTATGTCAGATCATTCATCATCTAGGTAGGTCCGGCTCCCCACAGTTTCACACGGGCGCCTGCAGTGCACTTCCATAGCGGATATTTAACATCGAGGTGTGGCCAGACAGGCTGCCCTGCGTCTCGAGAAGTACGGCAGCCTGGGATGGACCCTGCAATGTCCCGTTGACAGCAGCTGTACTACACGAGGGCTTTTCGTATGGAGGACAATGGGGCGAGAAAACGTAGGAATAGAACAAGCACCATGACTCACATCTGGGTCTTTTAGGGGAGGACAGCAACACTCGCTGAAACGATCTCTTGGATCCCGCGTCGTCAATGTCGTGGCCCGCATAAGGGGGAAACCCCTATATTTGGTGTTGTTAGCCATCTTGTGTTACCACTTTCCCTTTCCCCTATCCCCTATAACTGATCGTGATGTAATATAACACTTTTCTCCAACAATGAGCTTCCTCAATCCTCCCCGCTTTTCAGAGGGAAGCCCTATTTGCCCACGTCCCATTCCACCAAAAGATCGGGTAGGTATTCTGACCCTTAGAAGACGATGCTTCGCTTCTTCCCGTCACCTGTCAGATTTTGACACTTTTCCTGCCTAGTATAGCCCCCCCAGTTCCCCAGTCGTCTAGATTTCCCCGCACGGGGTCGATCCACCAGGTATCTTGGCGAGTTCAGGGTAGGTAATCGACAGGGGGATAGGCATAGCGGTACTTGGGTAACATCGTGACACAGGTGTTCGGGATGCGTTATCAGGCGTGAGCCCGTGCGAAGCAGATACGTTAGTGGCTAGGAGAGACAGCATGGGCTTTAAGAAGAGGAACCCTGTGACTCCAGTCTTTTCGCTACGGGCCGAAAGTCCATATTGCAAGCGAGAGCCCATCTCGGCCAGAAATCGCGTCCAATCGTAAACGCGTAAAAATTACCCCAGTTCCTTTCTGCATATTCATCAGGGCCCCCCATACCTTTTCCTCTGATTAGATTGTTTGATTGCCCTTGCACATGCGCGACACGGCATGGGAAGAGACATACATGCACGCCTCTTCTTTTGTCCTACCAACCTTACCCAGGGAGTGCTTTATGCTTCTTTCTAGTTTCTCCGTCTTCCTGCTTTCTTTTTCTAGATATTGACCAATAGACATCCGTAAAAATGCCCCAACCTCCTCTCGGGAATCTCTAGGGAATAAAGCCCGTCTCGAGAGGCAGCGCTGGACTAGTTCATGCGGAGATAGTAAGTTAGCGAGTGTATATGTGAAAGACGAAGAGAGCCACATGTCGCATTAGACTCCTGGCCTCTCCACAAACAATAACTTTTTCCGTCCAGACCCAGAGTTCGGACAATTTTTGGCCCCCTATCATATCAAGTTTCACGCTTGTTCTTCACCTGGTCTCGTCGGCCTGTCGCCCAAAATAATACCGCCATCTGTCTCGAAGACTCCATCGTGGGTCAAGTAGTCTCTTCAATCTCGTCTGTGCTTGATGGAATCCATGCGATCTGAAATCATGTGTACAAGATTTCCTTCCAGTCCGGCCTCGAACCCGTACACCCTCCAAGAGCTAGGGGGTCCTAGGACACTATTGTCGTTGGGCGAGGAGGAGCCAGATGACACTCGTAGTGACTGAATATACATGCGGTTAGGTGCTTACTATCGTATCGTCAAGAACTGGGACCAAGGAGAACAAGGCGCGCAGATCCCCATGGGTTCTTAGGACCCTTCTTTTCTTCACCCCTGTGCTGGCATGTAGTGAGGTTTCATGATAGACGATAATATCCAGGCACCAACCAAACTTTTCTTTCAACCCCGGATCTTCGGTCTACCCGTGCGGCCCACTCGCCCGTCGATGCGTGGAGTCTCCTTCTATATTTGAGTTAGAGCAGGAATGTACATTACGGAAGGGGTACTTATTGTCATCTCCTACACAGATATTCCCATGCCGTCCGCTGGTAAATGACCGGGGTCTCGTTGGCAAGATGACTTAATGTTTTGAATAGACTAGTAGTTATAGAGTGAATATATTGAGGTCTATTGTGCTTGAATGTAGTTTCTGTAAAGGACAGATCGCTGAAGGCGTGGAGGCACAGACGAAGAGCAAACTACAAAGTGGCGATAGAGGGAAGTTACCAGGAGAACCCCCCTGTCAGAAGTGCCTATAATACTGTCGATAGTATCGATAATATAGGAGTTGAGTTGGGGTACAGAGACGAGAGATCCACAATTCCTTTCGGATCTGAGGTCCTTCTAAGCCTCGGGGGTTAAAACAAGACAATGATAAAGCCGGGACAAGAAAGCTTCTAATGCTTCTTGCGTATAAGCAATCGGGAGACGTCAGGGATTATGTGACTAGCTGTCCAAGGAGAAAACCAGAGACCTGGAGTATCTTATGATTGACCTAACAATAAGGCTTAGTTTGCCCCTTGTCGTAGTTAAACGATGTTGATTCCTTTTTCTCTGCCCTGTTTGTCTGGCATGAGCAAACGTACCCATCAAAAAACCAGGGATCTTATAGGACTATATACGTGCAAAACAACAAGCCACCGTTACACTTCATTTATTATACTTTCCTTTCCTCTTTCATGCCTTCATGCCAGATGCCCGCCTAACACTTGCATTCGGTAGCACATAGACAAGTCTGAATTTCATTTCATTGGTTCAATCTACCCCTGTTTTTGTATTTTATCAGTCCCTCCCCCTATGTCGACGGCTGCTAAGCCGTGTCTTAGGGTACACGCTGCCGCCGGCCCGCAACTGAAGCAAAAAAAAAGAAGAAAAACGAGACACCCCTCCCCCAGATACATAAATCTTCTTTCTAAACTCGGTGTATTGCAGGATCATCAAGACTAGCCCCACTAGGTCCTACCCAAGAGGTATCATGGCCGATGAAACATAACCAATCAACCAACAGACGCTACCTTACCCTAGTATAATTCACTGAGCAAAAGTAAACCCTTCGAATTCAGAAAACACGGAAATAAAAGGGGAAAAAAAAGGTCGACTTTGTACCCTCCTTGCCTCGCATAAGACTCTGTGAAGTGGAGAATATCCCTTTAAGTTCCTTTTTTCCCTCCCAACGCTAAGACAAAAATAAGAAAAGGAGAGGGGAGGAGAGGGGAGACTAAAAGAGAAAAGGAAAAGAAAGTCCATGCATGTGCATGTTGCCAGCAAACGCATCTGTATGTACATAGGAACCGAGCATATGTATGGATATCTGGAATGTGGGAGTGTATGTACAAGACTAGCCAATCACCGTGGTCCGCATCGCTACAAAGCGCAAGTAAGTTACATTGTGTCTCGGGAAATATTGATATAATTTTGTCCTTAATTTTTTTTGGGAGGGGACTACCTCCCCTTTTGAGGAGGGTATGTTGGTAAGGTAGTATTCGTTAAAGGAAAACGCCGCCGCCAAATTTCATACAATCGTCATCATCAACATCGTCGTCGTTATAAGGAGAAGGAAAATATGAGTGGTAGCAATAGGAGTAAGTGGTGTAGCAAAAGTTGTTGTCGTTCCCATAGTAAGAATAATTATTCGTAGAGAGGTAGATGATAACAATAGTAATGGGTAGTAATAATAATGATGCATTCAAGTGATTAGACCGATCGAATCCAAATCAGTCAGTGAACGAAAGAGAACGCCGCGCCCTCCATGCCAGGCGCACCCGCGGGCGTCGCAGGACCCAGATGCAGTCCGGGAGCAAAGCCGCAGCCACCAGCGCCGCCCAGCTGGCCGAGCAGGCTACCGGCATCGTGGAGGTTCTGCTGCTGCGCCCACTCGAACTCCTCGCCCGACACGCCCCAGAGCATGCCGTCGAGGTCCCAGAGGCCGTGCTGGTCGAGCATGCTCATCATGCCGCCGAAGCCGCCCTCGGGCTCGAAGCCGATGGGAGACATGTGGAAGTCCGAGCCATCGGCGGCGGCGGCCAGGGCCGGGCCCAGGATATCGCCGTGCTCGGCGGTGATGACCTGCAGGCGCTGTTGATGCTGCTGCTGCTGCTGTTGCTGCTGTTGCATAGTGGTTGGGGAGGCGGAGGTGCCCGTGTCGAGCTGCCGCGAGGCCTCGTACATGCGCCAGACGACCTCGCGGGAGCGGCGGGCGGCGAGCGACCAGTCCTCCATGGCCTCGAGCAGCTCGAGGATGGTCTCGACCTGCTTCTGCCAGTCGGGCACGCGCGGGCTGTCCCACTGCCAGAAGATGGACACGAGCGGGATCATGGCCGCCTGGTAGAGGAACCAGACCGCGTTCCAGCCGGACATCTGGTTGCGCGTCCACTCGCGCGCGATGTCCTCGATGGTCTGCTTCGCGAGGTCCCGGCAGGCCTCGATGGCCGCGATGTCGTGCTCGACCGCGTGCGACGCCCCGCTGCTCGCCAGGTTCAGGAGCACGGGCCGCTGCAGCAGCATCCGCAGGTTCTGGTACCGCCACTTCATGATGCAGCGCGCCATGTAGAGCGGCTCGGCGCAGGGGTCCGTCGTCCGCAGGAGCCACGGCAGGTTGCTGTACCAGTTGACCAGCTGCCCGTCCAGGTTGCAGCGGTCTTCGGTGCGCAGAAGTGGCGAGATGGCCAGCATGTCCTGGATGGCGGTGGCGATCTTGCAGAACTTGATGTTCTCGATCAGCGGCAGGATGCCTGCATACTGTGCTGAGTCCCGACCCGACGTGATGCCAGTCTCAGGGGGTCGGATGTTGATGGCCGGGCCCCACCGTCCGAACGAGGGGCGGCCCATGGTCGTAGTCGCCCAGGTGTCGAGACAGAACAGACTCCACCATGTGCGTCTTCGTGTCTCAGCTGCGGCGATTTCGTTGCTGGTGCCCGTTGGGCCGTGGGCCAGACTTTCTCGGTGGAGCCCGAGAGCGCTCGCCATCCGGATCGCAGCGCCGACAACGGCGTTAGCCATATTGGGCCTATTGATATAATGTAGGTAGTAGCCTCCTATTAAGGCCAGAGCTTGAACGGTCTCGATATGGCTGCTGCCGAACGAGTCCATAGGCAGGTATTCCATGGCACGGCTGTAGTAGTTGAGATGGTTGTAGTCGTCCGACTTCATCGCAGCAATACTGCCCATGGCAAAGACCATATTCAGAAGCGCCAGCCACGGTGCGTCGAACCTCTGGCCTTCAAGGTAATCTGCGCGGAAAGATGCTTCGTCGAGCATGGGGATGAAGACGTGGACTCGCTTGAAATATGCGTCGATCAAGGTCTGGCCCTTCCAGGACCAAGGCACCCTTTGTGGCTCCTTTGCGTTTGTGACTTTTTGTCTCATGATTGGGAGGTTATGCGCCATTTCGACGCTGTTAAGCGGTGGCGTGAGAGAACTCCGGAGCCCCGGTTGGACCTTGAGCATCACCATGAGCGCCGCTTTGATAGAAGAAGCCCCTAGATATGATGCTTGGCGGTCGACCGAGAGGGAGAGCGCGTTGACATCGTCTGCTTCAACGGGAATCGGATCCCGTCCTCGGCGCTCTTCGTCCCATTCTGTGCCGCGGTTTGGCATTTGCTCCAAAAGGCCTTGTTCGGATCCTGACATTCCAGGAGAGCCATAGTCGCCAGAAATGGAGGATGTATGGAGTGGCGGTGATGGTAGACCGTTAATGGAGTCATTTATTGGGCGGTCGAGGAGACTCAGCAGCTCCTGGCGAGGTAAGGGTAGTAGAGACTGAATCTCATGGTTGGGATATAACCGCTTGAGGATCGACCGGCACTCCTCCAAGGACTGGGATAAAGCCTCAAGGGTCCTATACGTGGTTAGATGATACTTGACGGTATGTCATTCTAGTGACTTACTTTCTTGAGGGAATCACCCTCTGGCGGTGCTTGTCATAGAAGCATCGTTTAGGGGCTCGGCTCGATAAACATTGCCCACATGGTTGTTGACCATCACACCGACTGAAATCATGTTAGTGTCATCAACTTCGTCTCATGTAGTGCGTACGAGACATACATCTTTCTGCGCTTGCATTCAGCACAGGCATGAGGTGTTGTGATCCTCTTAGTTGTGCTATTGCCGTTCGTCTTGGCACCTTCTGTCGAGTCTGTAGACTGTTTCCGAGGAGTGACTCCCTGGACTAGTGACGGTTAACAAGACTGTTTCTCAACCATGTCCATACGAGACGTACATGTGTGGAACATTCCACCTTGAGTGGGAATAGGGATGCTTGGTGCCATTTTGGCTCAGGCCGTCCCCCTTCAGTGAGTTGGTGAAGGAAGTCGATGACACAAATCAAGTTACACGAAGCTAAAGCTGAGCCGGTTGGGCAGATATATAGTTGCCGAGGCAAACTTATAGTATCAACGGTTCGTAGAGATAGATGTGGGGGGGATAGGCTCAGCCGACGACCGACGCAGTGGGAGATAGCGAAGCTTTATATAGGATATTGCCTTGCAGCCATCTCGCTGTGGAGACGTGGAGAATCTGGAGATGAAGGGTCGAGAATAGATTGTGTGGAGTAAGTAGCCATGCTGCGTTAGCTTGGTCAGGAACAAAAAGGGAATATAACATATCGGGTATACCCTCCAACTGAGTGCTATAGAATATGATTGTTCATTGGCTAGGTAGGGAGAGACAGGTACTAGAACCTCTTAGAGCAGGGGTAGGGAAGAAACATGGGCATCTGAAGATCAATGCCGTGTCGTCGTGCCATGGTTAACATGTTTGCCACGAGATACTAAACTAATATATATGATTGACATACGATCTAGGGCATAGACCCATACATGGGGACGGGCTAGGAGGATATGATGTATAGTACTGTAGCAGGTCAAGGGTCAAGTTTTGAGTATAAGGCGTCAATAATTTCAGGACTGGTCAAGATTCCATCGAAGCTCCTAGAATAACAGCCCTATGCTTATCAGGAATCATGAGATGAGCATATAAAGTGAAAGGGGAATTCGAGAAGACAGCTATGGCGGTGTTTCAGTTCACGGCCAAGCTAGGACAAGGCTTCGGGCTATTCGGTAAATTAATTCCGCCTCTAGTTGATACAAGACATTTGATTACTTAGCAGCTAGCGGACAAGAGTTGCGAACATGGGAAGACGATCCGCCTAGTAGGGAGCCAGGGCTTCACTGATTGAGGCAAGATGTGCAAGATGGGCAAATTTAAATCGGCATCTTTACTGATATGCTCTAGGTATATATGTGTGGTGTGCCACTTAGTGTCCTCAAATGTTGAGATGAATGAGATGCCTCTACATCGTGCCTGACTCGCGGAAGGCCATGAGAGACCCCTGGCATTATCCAGTGATGACAGGGAATAGACTTGGAGAAGGACAATTCGGCCGCGCCCGCACTCACGATCCCACTGGCTGGCTCACTGGAGGGAAATCCCGTCGACCCCTGCTAGCCGCTAGGTAGATAGTTAGTTCTCTTGTATCGACCAGCACACACACCGCACGATCCCTTCCTTTCTTCGCAGATTCCGTACAGTTACAAGATCGTCCGGCCAGAACTCGCAAATCACCCGTAAAAGGGTTACAACGAAACATGGCGAAAGTGCCCACCAGATCTGCTAAGGATTCTATGGGGAAGTGATCAGTCAGACTTGGACCCTGCGGGACAAGTGCTATAGGGCAGGGGTCTATAATTTCTTTTGACTGCGAGCGAGACGGCCAGCGAGCCGTCAGGCGCGAAGAGAAGGAGGGGCCCAAGACACCAACTACGTAAAGACGAAGGAGTTTCTCCTGCGTCGCGAGCGGAAACATGAGGTGCAAGATGCCGCCACAAGCCTTCCAAGACCTCGATTTAATATGCACAACGTCGCAGGTGCAGACTTTTCACGCGCAAGGTCAGTCAGGCACATATAGGTATACAGAATATGCGTAATACCTTGTTACCCCATATTTCCCACCACGAATAGAACCGAACCGCTCTATATTAGCCTTCACCCGCCCTCGAGGTATGGTGGTAGTACCCTGCCCAAATCTTGGAACTAAGACCTACAGGCCGGCGAGAATGCCTGTTGGCCAGCTCCGCTCAATGCACTTTAATCGAGCCGACCATTTCTTTGGTATGGAAAGTTGTGAGATGAAGGCGGAACGAAGATGTTGCGCTGTAGCATATTCTTCAAAGCACTCACTCGTGCAAGTTAGGATACTCGAACAAACCTGATCGCCATCAGCTCGGGGTGGAGATACCAGATTATAAAGCACTCGGCTTGGCAGCTCTTAATAAGTAGAATGTAGTCTCCAGTCCTCCTGCAAGATAAGACGATACGATATCCCTCTTACACCCTACCGAACCGGGCGTTCCAGTCAACAATTATGAAATGAGTAGAAGATTGTCCAAAATCATGAGCCAATGGCCGTCCTTCGCAACCCCCTTTTCCATATCCGATCACGTATATGTACGTATACTTGGTAACTCCTCACATGCACTCCGGGCGGCATCTTAAGAATAGACTAGCACGTAGTAGAAGCTCGCTCGCTCGAGCCGGTTCGAGTCCCGGGACCATGCGCATTCTGGTCCGAATCAACCGTGAAGCCCCAGCCCTCTGTTTCTTGGCTCGTGGCTTAGTTCCTGCGTATCAGCGACATCCAGTCCGACCAGTCAAGGGGCTTTCCAGTTTACCCCACATTGCCTCGGTTGGAAAGATGCAACATGAGACTGTTGTACAGGAATGCGGAGTGCAGTCGACGCAGCAGCTGACATGATAGAATTTTGTAGTAGCGACAGTCCGCCTCTCGCTTAAGCATGCGGTCGAGAATTTAGAGTGCGTATGAGTATGTCATGACGCCTGGGGGCGAGGCAGAGGCCGAAGAAAAGCGACGGTCGGTTTCGGTACTGGAGTTGTCTTCTTGGCAGATCCTCTCCCGTGTAAATCCTGTTCTGCAAGAGGGGCACGACATATTAAGCTTGTTTATTCTTGTCCCCGTATGCCCGGATTTAGATACTGATGGGACAAAATAAGGAAGATGGCATTTTATGAGTTCCAAAGTGCTACGCCAAGACGACACGTTCAGCACTCACTTCCCTAGTTTGTGCGCATCATATCTCGATCGGTCTTCCAGTGACTTGGTGTCTAGTAAGGCTTAGAGAAAGTATTGGACCATTTGAATTAGGTCATGAGCGTAGATGATGGTGTACGTAAATGTTGGTGAAGATGGTGGCCAGGCGCGGCTTTTGGCGCTCAGTTTCATTAATATCATCTGGTCAGCTGATTTTGTGGGAGCTCGCCAATAGAAGACGTCGTCTCCATGATGAAGTCGTCGTCGGGAAACAAATCTCGCCCAATGAGTGGCCAAACGCCAAACGCCACATTGGGCCAGCAGCGATTGACGTATGCAAATAAGACGATAGAGATCTCTATTTTCAACTATTTCACGTGATTCTTGTGCACATCGGGTCGCCTTCCTATGGCGGCCTCGATGATACTCGTAAGGTACCGTAGTGACCTTGTAAGCGCACATGCAGGTCAGTATTAGTGTGGCCGATGTCTTCGAGGTATGGCCGAACGTCTTCCAGATCATGTACAAGTAGCCGGATACCAATCAAGGTCGAGGGGAATGACGGCTACATTGGTTGCTAGATTAACATTTTGCCATTTAATATATTAGCCTCAGAGGAGTACTCTCGAATCTGGACAAGTATCGCGCATCGATCTGCGTATCCTTGCCAATTTCGTATATAGAGGGTTATCGAAGGGTCTCGTCGTCCAATTCACAACCTCTCCAAATCTAAACCGAGCAATCCCCTGCGCTTCAGTCGAGCCAAGACACTAAACGACAGTTAGCGAAAGAGGGACATGGCTCACCTGACCTAATGAATGTGCACGTATTAGTTGCACAACTGCTGGCCGAAGAAGAGCCGTCCAATGGCATCGAGGCGAGTTAGCTTAATTGTAGACAATTCGCGAGGCATCTTTAGGAGGTCGTCACTTTCTTGCTCCCTCCAAAAGGGGTTTTGATAGGTAAGTTGATCGTCGCGCTTTCAGCCAAAGTGTGACCGAGATCTAGATGGTGAAGTTGGGGTACTTGGGGTAAGGATCTAACTTAGGGTATATCAGGGGGGAGAAATTATATGACTATGTGACTCCCTTAAAGAGGAGACTACTATTGCAGGACAGCGCATATTGCATGTTTTAGCACCCGCCAACCATAATTCTTTATGTGGGAAGTGGAAACTCGTTTTGCCCAGCAGGGGAAGGGAATTAAGACATGGCACATGGAAAAAAGAATTCTAGGAAGAACAAAAAAAGGAAGACAGAAGAGGATTGTATTCGTCCTGTACCTGAAGGACGGTGATCGATCCACTTGGGGCTTAGCGAGAAGGCTACTTATTGCATGCATACGCAGAAGGCGAACTAACACGTTCCACTGACCCAGAGCTGGCCTCGTGTGAGGAACGACCATCTCTGTTTCTTGTATGGTTGCGAATGGTCGTAGAGCGTATGCACATGTACTCCAGATTCATCATAAACTATCCTCATTCAGCCGG
Organism: Biscogniauxia marginata; assembly: GCA_022695795.1. NCBI lineage: Eukaryota > Fungi > Ascomycota > Sordariomycetes > Xylariales > Xylariaceae > Biscogniauxia > Biscogniauxia marginata. The sequence goes on along the minus strand of MU404137.1, from coordinate 6,832 downwards.
CTGGATAGACTTTTGTAGTAATAGTCAGCGAAGCCGTATACCTTCAGGCCACGAGGAATGACTACGTGCAGACCATAAGGTTACTGCAAGGGCCTGCGGTCCGATGAATGTCTCTGCCTCCCCGTCCGGGGAGATTGATGGTGTGAGTGCGTGACATCGTCAAGTCGTGCCAAGCTTCCAGGCTCATAAAAGTCCCCACAAATCCCCAACTTCTCCATGATTAAGCCCGGATCTACAAGGTGGACTCCGGGGCGGTTTGCCTATGAGAGCCTTTCTCTCTGCTACTTGTAGCCTTTCCCAGGCCCACATCTTATAGCCGAAGTACCTGGCACCGGCTGTTGATGCCGTCGAATATGCAGGTATTATCGATGGGGACGTACTGCTTGGTGATGATTTTGATTATCTCTTGTGCCACCATTCCGCCCGTAAGAGCGGAAATGTTGTGAAGTTCGCCGCCCCTAGCTCGCGCGACTTCTTGGGCGGCCTGCAAAACCCTCATGTCGTTGACAGCACTGGGTATTTTGCTAGAAATGACTGTCACGATCTCGTCCGCGGCTGCTGCGGGATTATGAGAGGTCGCAGCAAGGGCAAGATAGATGAAGAAATTAGACATCGGGAGACTGAATGCGCCGCCGGTCTCTACCTTCATAGCCTCTGCTGCAGCATCGCTTGCCTTCTCAGCATCTAGGAAGGGCGTTAATTTTCTCGAACATACACCCCCTAGGGGTTGGGTAAATTAAAACGTACCATATACTTGGTTGAGATCCTGTTCTGTTGGTCTTGCATTGATGAGCTTAACGAAGCGAGAATTTTTACAGAACAAGTCCACCTCTGCAGGGTCGACATCTTTGCCACCTGGGATGGCCCTTGCTATTGCAAGGACTTCCTGAGAATCTTTCCGAGCCTTTGCTTTGTAAATATTCTGCAGTTTGACGTAGACACTCGACTGGGCCTTCATATCGGGTAAGGCTCCTGACAGAGGGAGGGAGCCATGCTTAAGGTAGAATTCCTTGATAGCCTTAGCAATGACCCAGAATGCCGAATTTAGTTCAAACTGTTAACATCAGCTTCAAGTTGTCCAGCACATTCTGGATGTGGACAAAAAAATAATACCTCATCTGAAACTTGATGGTTGAACACCTCCTCCAATCCGGATTCCAATTCCGCTATCTTGATGTTCTTGTTAATAGCGGCGGCGGCTTCCTGAAAGTTCTCCTCGCCACCCTCAGGGTTATTGGTCCTCGAATTGGCCAAGACGAATTTGCCGAATTCTCTCTTGTTCTTAATCTTGGTGGGATTTTCGCCGTTGTGCGACTGTCTCCACTGTTCTAGACAGTGAAGGAGGATGACTACATACGGTATGTGGCCATGTTCATGATCATCTAAGGCATCGAGATCTTTCGTCATCTCCTGTGCGAACTCAAGTAGTTCGGGCCAGGGGTTTAGAAGCCGGAGGTCAGTTGTCTTCTCTACCTCGGGGTGGGTATCAACGATCGGGAACGTTCCAGGCAAAATGGTGCGAAAGTATGAGTAGAACCCAGCAGAGTGAATGGAAACCACCGGGATCTTGCGCTGATTGGCATAGGCTTCGATTGTGGCAAGATTATCCCTTGCGATGGGGTTTGTATACATGATCAGGGTGAAGAGAGGCGAGGTCTCCAAGACACGCGCGAGATCGAGATTTCCCTGCCATACGCTGTAAGGTTCTTGTCCATTATACACGGTGAGTTTCACTTACTGCATTCTTGGGGAACCAGTCGCCTTGGACCTCGGGGTTCAGCTCCTGGAGGAGTTTGGTGCAGCACTCCGATCGGAGCTTTCCCAGAGAGTCCTCATCAAGGAAGAAATTAACACCCAGATCCGCCTCGTTCACAACAGCATCGTCTACTATTGTGAATTTGCCGATTCCTGCACCACGTTTAGTCGGACTTCATTTGATCCGAACAGCACGTCAGATGGCTTGCCTGGTAGCACGAGATTCTTGAGGGTTTCAACGCCGACAGTGCCTGCACCGGAGTTTATAAGGAGGATATTAGCCGACTCGAGTGCAGCTTGCCCCGTGGCCGCCCAGAGTCTGAGCTGTCTATCATACTTCTTCTCCTTCTCCGACGGGCCCTGGAGGATTGGCGGTGTTTGGCTTGTCACGATCTCAGTCATGTTTGCCACCAAAGAATATCCCTCCGGATTTCGTAGGTATTCCTTGCAATCCCCTTTCTAGAACCAGACGCCTTGTATCGATCATCTATAGTGGGTTAGTCTCTACCTATTGGTGTCGGCAAGCTCACTGGACAGACCAACGTGAAATGATCGAGTGATTAACAAAAGCTGTGACGTTGCAAGGTGGGCTTGTGTGGCTGAGTACGTACCTTTCTGCTTATCAAACATGGAAGTGTGGCAGGTACTGGACTTAGCTGACGGTCTCCAGCTGCCCCTCCAAATACCAGTCAGTGCCAGCTGTCAAGTTACAAGGTAGTCTTTGTTTTTTATCATTAAAATTCTAATTTATAATGTATACTTCCCTTTGTTTCTTATATAGGTATATAGGTATATATATCTTTCTTTAATAAATTTTATAATTTAATATATATGGACGTATAATTAAAACATTTAAAAAAAATATTGAATATTACTTTTTATTTAACCTCGACTCTGTAGTAGTGCAAACCCGGTCCCGACCGCCTTTTGCGTCCTAAGCGCCGGTGTTCCATTTTGCAGCCTGGGCCGGGCAACCGTTTTCTCTCGAAGAGAGCAGTCGAGGATCCCGGAAGATATGCCTTGCTTACTACCCTGGCCTTGCCGCCAGTGGCTTGTGCCAAGGACTAACCCAACACTGATCCATCCCAAAGCATGGAGTCGGTTACCGGTAGTCGTTTAGACAAATAAGACCGTAAGGGCACGTTCTCCCGGTCGAACCGGCAGGGCGGCTACTAGTACCGGGACGGAACGAGATTTTTTACGGGAAGCTACTAGTAACTCCAAGACTTTAGGGACTAGTAGCAGAGTACTTGATTTCTTACTTTTTATCTCTACCAGTCGTCACCTCAGGGTGTTCTACTGGGAGCGTCGCTAAGTTGCCGCGTCTTTCCTAGACTTCTACTAGTAACGTAGTCTATCTCGGTTCCTAGTAGAGCTGCAGCATCCATCTTCCCTAACATGCTAACTACCTGTGTAAATGTTCCAGTAAGCGCTGCGAACATAAAGGCGACTAGGAGAGTCCTGGGCGCAAGTTACTATGGTCGTTTCGAACGCGAAAATCTAATAACTATCTACTAGTCCTTCGGGGCCAGCGTTTACCAGTAAGCCGGAGGTAGGTTCGGAATATTGCCGGGTTACCGGGACTGCACGCCGCACCTAGGGCTTACTCGGGGATCGTTTCTGCTATAGGACTCGGGAAACAACAGACTCACCTTGCTATTCGTTCCCATTCCATGAAGGCATGGGAAATGCATCGTAGTAGCTGATGAAAAGCAGGGTTAGAAAGAACAACCGCAAGTGCAAGCGAGGAAGTGGTGCTGCAAGAAGAGCATTGAAATTACATGACCATTTATATCAGGGCCAACAGTGTTATTGCACACACGATACAATATCGACCTATAGGAGCGGGACTGCGGCAATGTCTAGTAAATGCAGCTGGTGTTTCACAAAGGACCAACAGACCGTATGTCTCCTTACCTTAACCACCTTACCTTAACGGAGGGACAGGCAATCTAATAAAAACACGGCCCCTCCCCCATTTCCTTCCCAGTACCTATTCTTATTTACTGATAATATCAAGGTTACCTGAAATTGAAATGTCGTCTAAAATCTCTCTCGATGGTGGTATCGCTCTTGTGACCGGGGTATGCAGCAGCAACTTTCCTGCTCTGCTTAGCTCGCAGCGTGAACAGTGCCGGGGTGAGTTTGTGAGCCACTTTGGCCGCATACACAAACTGATGTCTTGCTCAAGATTGGGAATATCTCCCCAGCTCTAACACCCAACGTTAATATTGATGTATTTTCCAAGATCATGGACATCAACATCAAAGGTACTATGCTATGTGTTCGCGCAGTTGCCAAGGTCATGTCCGGCCAGGAACCTTTGACGTACACCAGCTCTCGCCACGGCACACGTAGTCTAGGGAGGGGTTCTATCATGAATCTTGGCTCCATCAATTCCTACATAGCTGCACCAGGTATGGCGCCCTATATCGCGTCAAAACATGCTGTCGTGGGGATTACCAAGTCTGCAGGTAAACCACCTCACCCCCGCCCCCTTTTCTTTAAACACTGCTAAGCTCCAAATTCTAAACAGCTATGGATTGCATGAAACACCACATACGGGTCAACACAGCCACCCCGCTCCGTCGACCGGCTATAGCCGAAGAGGTGGCTGATTACATTGTGTTTCTGTGTAGTCCATCGGCAAGCTATATCAATGGGACCGGGCTGAGTATCGACTCAGGTATTACGTTGACAGCCCACCTTTAGTAGAAGGTGGATAGGCCGTAGCAGATAGTGTCGGGGTGCGGCAGCATTGTCATGATCAATAATGTACCTATTATCCTTAATAGGGAGAAAGGCGGATTAGAGTGATGACACACTGCAACCGTTGCCACTCCAAGATGAGTAGAAAGTTCGGGTCCTCGCCGGTTCCGTTAAAAAACCGGGTTTCCAGCCTCACTCCAAAACGGAAGACTGGCGCCTATGGCACAAGAGCCGGCCGGCCCGGTCTGGCAGACCTCTGCGTGCCGAAAGTTCAATATTGCATTTTCAACCATGAAGCTACCTTAGGCATTGCGGCTTAGGTGTAATATACATAAAGTCACGGCTGTATATCAATTAGAACACACCTAATTGTCTTGCTCATTATGACGGCTAACTAAGATATAAGAGCCTATCTTTCCAATGATGGAGAATTCGTATCTACAATGCTATGGATGCATAAGCGAAAGACTTTCACACCTAATCAATCTTCCTGGCCATTCTTGCCATACCTCTTGTTCCCAACGCTGTAAGACTCCTGAAACACATGAGATATCTGGAAAGGGGCTAGAAAGAGATATAAAGTCACAGTCTTAGCTCACTCGTACCTATATTATTCTTATTCTTATCCTAAGTACATTATTATACAATTACCGTTCTATTCTTGGCACTGTTACAGTGTTTGATTAGCCGAAGGTAGCGTTCCCGCGGCGGATTCAGAATTCTTCACCACATCTTCCCCCTGGCTCTGCTTTTCTCGGGCGTGTGTTGATTTGGGCCCGAACGCGGAGATGTGGTCCTGCGATTTCCAGAGCAGAATCGCTGAGGCGATTGTCGACACCACCCCAATCCATAAGAAGACTACGGACGCTATCGCATGTGCATACCGTCTGTATCTCGTAGGAGGGCCGCCGGCGGCTTTCAAAAGGTCGTCCGCATCAGCCTGTGTTAAACCAGAGCCTGGAAGTGCATAAACGAGGGCGGAACGCCTGGCAACGATGACCTGAATAACGAAAGCATGTTAATTGGTGGCCGGAATGAGGCGAGACTGGGGCTGATCTAACCGTCATGGCTATTGCGGAAGCGAGGGTCAAGATACAAGCTAGGATACCGCATATCTTCCAAGCAATTTTGACATGCTTGGTCTCGTGGCGCTCCGGCCAGAATAGGTCGAAGAAAAAAGCGGCGCCGAATATGGTGGCGACGTATATCCCGACGAAGATGTTATACGACGCGGCACCGACAAAGTCGTTATTAAACTCGGAGGCACGCCAGTCCGAGTGGGACTCTATGTATGCTTGTTGGTCTACGTACTCTGCATGGCGTGGACACGTCAGCGGCTTTTCAAGCAAGGACCACCAAAGAACGAAGAATGACTATACTAGACAGGGCGGCCGTTCCCAAAGACTCGGAAACGACGGTGGAGATCATGGCGCACTGGTAGACGATGAACTTGGTCCTTCGTAGATGGTACTCGTTGTTCCACATATAGGACGACTTGAACTTGGACCACTTCATCTCGCCGAGGTCGAGACCCCATATCACCGGCGCCATGGTCGGTGTGTAGTTGTAGATAATGAACCCGTCTTAGCAGGTTGGGCGTCGGGTATACAAAGATGTAATTCGTTTCCGAATCGTAGCCCGATAATAGAGGAAGTAAAATAAGCACGCGGGTTGAGAACAAAGAAACACCGTTCAACTCTTTTGAATACACTACATACCTGTAACTTGAACTTAACACATGCGGGTATTGTCATTTCCCGGTTCGGGTACATGATATAACACGTCATTGTCGGGAAGGGTGACTGAAACAACTTTCCATTAAGGTTGTACCTACCTGGGGGTACCTAGGTGTACCTCCTACCCAACCTATTTGATATACCAGATCTACATGTAGATTAGATTTCCATATTACTGGTCCTGACGTCACAGCGCTAAGTACCAGCCCACTAAAGCCGGGAGATCGACTTAACCTTACAGCGTTCTAGCCTATGGCCGGTTCTTTGACGTGGGGTCCCGTTCCATCGCCGATCGAACACTCTACCCGGGGCACAAGCTCCAGACTTGCATCTTATCTGATCGATGTCGCATCGGATTCGTTCGGAACATATGGGAATATTGGTATCTATAAGATTCAGTATATGCCTCTTACACACACACACACACACACACACACACACACATATATATATATACTAGTAATCGTTTGTCAGGCGCAAGCGCCTGACTACTCTTCCTAGGAAGCTAATTTAAAAAATGCGGTAAAAGCGGTGTTATTAATTACATGCGATAATTAATATTTATATAAATTATATTAATAATAAAAAGGGTTTAATTATAATTAAATATTTATTTATTTATTTATTTATTT